>OX578272.1:242101081-242663581 GCA_951217065.1 Baccha elongata
ATTTTGTTCCAGTAAGCGACTGCTGCAGCATCCAGGATAGCTAAAGCATGTAAAAAGCACAAATACTTTGTTGCGGCTATGATATCACGTTTTGTATATCCACAGATGCACAGACTGCGAGCGATTTTAATTTTAATTTTTTTTTTCGTCTGTTTAATCAGAGTAAGGACTCGAACTGAAAAGGACAAAGAAAATTTTAAATGGAATTTTAATGCTTAGTTCGTTTGGTATAGAAGTAGTATCATTTTTTGTGTGCATCATTCGATGGCCATTAGTTTACTTACTTTGTTCTTGAAATGTTCCTTAATTGTATTTTGTGTAGTGTTTTGTAGTAATACGATCTTGCGCTTCACAAAAGGACACTTGGATTTTGTGTGGTCAATAAGAACATTCATGTGAATTGTTTTTACATAAAATCCATGTTTTTAGTTGTAAAAACTGATAGTTCTACATGGTTTAAAGGTGCATTCACACCATGCAAGGAAAGTTCTTACAGCAATCAGAATAATTTTACTTGCAGGAAGCGCTTGCTTTTGCACGGTGTGATGACCGTCTGATTTCATGCAAGAAAAAATTGCTTGTAGGAAACTCTATTCTAGCTTAGTATAGTGTAACTACTCACTGCAAGAACTTGCACGAAAGCTATAAATTCGGAATGTTTGGAATGCTTGCTACAAGCACTTAATAAGTTGCATAATGTTAAGGCACGAAAACGTAACGGCGGGGTTGGAATTACAGAATAACACAACCCAAATCACTTGCAACAAGCATATGCAGCAAGAACTTGCGCCAGCACATGGCGAGACGATACGGGAAAAACTTCCTACAAGTTTGTTTGTTTACATCTAAGCAAAAAATTGCTTGTAAAAAACACTTCGCTTGCGACGCTTTGCTTGTATCGTATGATTTTTAACTGCAAGTACGAAAGTTGTGAATTCTGAATGCTTGGAACGCTTATTACTTTAAGCATTTTTCTTGGATGGTGTGAAGTAATCTCAATTTGTGTCGGTGTTACTGTGAAAAGAGGTAGGAACGACAAAATACAGTCAATCGCAGCAAGCACATGCAAGATTCTCGCCACAAGTTTGTTGCATTTAACATCACTTTTAACAAGCACAAGCATCAAGATTTTGTGCTTGCATGAGGAAGTGGTAATAAAAATGCTTTCTACAAGATTGTTTGCATCTAAGAAAGAAGATTCTTTCACCGAGCAATTTGCTTGCATGATGAGAAACTTTGTTTGCAAGGTGTGATGTCAAACTGCAAGCACTTTCACGCATAGTTTCGAATTCTTGAATGGTTTAAAAACTTGCTGCAAGCATTTTTCTTGTATGGTGTAAGGACATATTTAGTTTTAGCCGGTGTTGCTGAAAAAAGGGGTTTAAGCGACAAAATAACTCAACTGTTGACACATATCAGTTGCAAAAAGCACATATGCACCAAACATATGTACCAAGCATCTGCGGACGACCCGAAAAGTGCTCGCCACAAATTTGATTCCACAAATTCGATTGCGTTCAAGAGAAAAATTGCAAATGGAAAGCAATTTTCTTGCAAGTACCTACTTGCATGAGAAAAATGGTTGGCATGACATAATACCACTCTCGAATTTTAGGAACGTTTTCTGCAAACACTTTTCTTGCACGATGACAACATACCACAAATGTTCACATGCATCACGTGCAGCAAGCACAGGCAAGTTGCGTCTAGCAATCATTTTCCTTGAACGGTATGACTTTGCTTGTTTCAAGCACTTATACGCAAGTTTCAAGCCAGACACTTTTGGAAAGAATTTTATTTGCATGTTGTATTTTTTTTACAAAAAAGCTATAAGTTTTTATTTACAAATGCTTGTAAGCTGAAATATGATAAATATAATATTTCTTTGACAGCCATACTTATCCCGTAGACAACTGGGCAAAACCTATTTTCAACGTTCAGCTCCCTCAAAGCTGCTGCCATAGTGCAATGCATAATGAACGTGTTGCGACAGATTTACAAAAAAATTCTCCTTGTAAACGCCATGGATGCATTCAGACAAGCATCACCTCCTTGCATTTGATGCTATACGATGAAACGAATCCTTAGAGGGATTGCATTGCAATAAATCGCTTGAGAAGTTCCCCGAGTCTGAATGGGTGTGAAATTGAAAGAATAAGAAGAAAAAAAACATATAAAAATAAACTTAAAGGACGTTGATACACAGCAGATGGTCTTCGAATTTCAAGCTGTAGCTCCATATCAGTGTGATGTGGTGTTAGAGATGTGCTATTTGAAAAAATAATACTATGAAGACGGCAATGGGCATGACTTATTCACACTTCCATGGCAATCTATTGATTGGTTAGCGTTAGTCAGATTCAGATTGATGGACAAGTTCTTGGTACACACAGTGATGTGGGAAAAATTAAGTTGGAAACTTTTTTTTACCGAGGTTTAAAATTTTTAATAGAAGTTGTTGTTTATTTATTCCAAAACGGCTTTCGAAATTACTAAAAAAATGAAGAAGTGAAATAAAAAAGCTTCTATTAAGCTTCCAACTGTATACCGTTACTTCCATAAGGATTGTTTAAACAAGTAGTATTATTCATATATAAGTTTTTCTGCCCGTGTTATAAAAAACTGGGCTTCAAAAAATTTTTCAGCAAGCAATGCTTAAATTATAGAGTTTTGTAGCAAGCTACTCTATATCCAATTGTACAGATTAGTAATGCAAGCTAAGCTATTTTTTCTGAAATAATACCTAATAATTGCTTATGAACCTGTCTCGAAAAGTGGGTTAACGCTTGATCAAAGTGGGGAACACATTTTCCGGGCAGCCACCTAAACCTTATCTCTCACGTACTCATGGTTATAATATCCATACCTAAGCGAAAATGAAAATATTTGAACATTATTTTCGAACCTTACTGTTTTTTGTACATGTATGTGTAAATGTGTGTATCCTGCCAATGGACGTTTGTTTTTGATATTATGGTGTTTTGGTTTGGTTTCCTTTCTTGGTGAAGTGATGGCATTTGAAGGATTTTTTTTTGCTATTGGGAATACGCTTTTCTGTGGAAAAGCAAAGAGTTGGTGGAACGAAGAAAAATGAAGAAATCAAGCATCAAATCAATCGGTTCCTTGAGTTGTTGTGATGTCATTTAAGAGTTGACTTGAATACAAATAATCGGGTATATGGAAGAAGTTATGGGAAATGCGGAGGTCATAAGAATGGATAGATGGATGTTATTGGTAAATTTTTAACGTACCACGTCATATAATGTACATGTTATTTTGTAATATTTGTTACCATTTTCCCAACTTTTTTTTTCTACGACTGCTGCCTAAGATGGACTTGGCAGTTTAAATGACAGTATTCTTAAGGCGTGTTCACTTCTCATCTACACAAAGCATACTGTCTCTAGGACTTACTCTCCCTAAATCAAGTGATTCTAGGGCGAGTCCTAACACATTACCAAAGGTGTTACTGGCATTTTCATTGCGCAGGGCAGCCGTGTTGATTCGAACCTGATCGGCGGATGCAATACGTCTTCGCAAGGCAATCCGCCCTTGGAAGACCATACCAACAAGATAGTGATCCGAGTCGATATTGGCGCCTCGGTACGTTCGTACCGTCATCAAGTTCGAGTAGTGGCGACGATCTATCAACACGTGGTCTATTTGGTTACGAGTGACTCCATATCAGGTGATACCCAGGTGGCTTTGTAGATATCTTTCCGGGGGAACCTGGTACTCGCAACGACCAAGTTTTTTGATGCTGCCAATTCTAAGACTCGAAGTCCAATGTCATTAGTGTTGTCATGCAAACTATGGGTGCCTGCGTAATGCCTGAATACCGGCTCCCGACCTATTTTTGCGTTCAAATCCCCAAGGATGATTCCTACGTCATACCTTGGACAGGCATTGAGGGTCCTCTCAACTTGTTCGTAGTAAGTCTCTTTTTCTTCGTCTGAGGACTCCTCCGTAGGTCCGTGAACGTTAATGAGACTAATGTTCGTAAATTTGCCCCGCACGCGAAGGGTGCATAGCCTTTCGCTTATAGCGTTAAAGCCGATGATGATAGACTTCATTTTTTCGCTGACTAGGAAGCCTACCCCGAGCACATGCTGTTTTGTATGACAGCTGCGTCATATTATTTTTTCTGTAAAACACCATTCCCTGTCCATCTGATTTCTTGAAGTGCTGTTATGTCAGCTTTATATTTTGACAGGGCATCAGCTAGCTGCTGAGCAGCTCGAGCTCTATAGAGCGATCGTACGTTCCATAAGAAAATGCTTACACAAAATTATCTCTGCCTCTCCTCAGAACTTATTTATTAACGACTTAAAAATTCTTTCTACTTCTGTTCATTAACCTTTCGTAACATTCTTGCGCTTAAGTCATTCTAAGGCCTAATTGGTTCCCCGAAGGATAATAAAGGATTGATTAATAATTTTTTTTATTTTAAGTTACGTCCACAGATAATTCACTTAGAGTTTTTGTGACTCATTATACCGAAGAGAGCAGATAAAGTTTCTCAAAAGGTCCTTATAACCAAAGCTTAACTAAAAAACCTGACCACTATTAGATACACTTCAAACATTCTATTCAATTCTATATGAATTGCATAGTGAGTTCGTATTCTTTCTATAATAAAACCGGATTCTACAAGTTTACTGCGTTTACACTGTGTGTACTTTATTTCATTTCAGAAGCATTAGGCTTTTCTGCCTACTTGGCACCCACATTATATATCCAACAATGAATACAAAGAAAGAAAACGTCCTTGGAGCTTACAGCAATGGCAGTATAGTTGTATGCTTTACATTAAAAAAAAAAATCCAAAAATTCTTTTCTCTTTTATACTATTAATTAAATAACTAAAGAGCTTTCAGGATGTTCTATTTGCAAACTATGTGCAAATGTATATGTAAATGCAAAGCGGTTGAGAGGAACAAACCTTAAATAACCATTATAACCACCCTCCGGCCATTCCCTGGGTTCGTGGCGCTATTCCAGGCGAAGCGTTTAGAAATAAAACTCCGCATGTGGCTTTTTCCCTCTGGGACATAAAAGCCTTTGAATTTTTTTTCGTCTACATCCGCTGTGCTTAGCTGAGTGTGTATCCTCTTTTCGCACAATTCCTGATGAATTGCTAGATGAAATTTTTGGACAATTTTTTTTTTCTTCTCCATAGTAAGCGATGGTCTCTCTCTCTCTATATTGCTGGAGCGCCTCTTCCTCCTTAGACTCTCTCATTCGCTATGTATATGTTCATCATGCGGATTATAATCCTCTTACAAAATGCTAATAGAGGATTGTCCTTTGAAAATTTCAGCAAACAGAAATAAACGAAGCGGAAATATGAAATATTCCCTCTCTTCATTATATAACATCTCGTTCACCATTTTTGTGAGTTGAATATGAACGATGACAACGAGCAAGATGAGACGAAATTGTATGAAGGAAACGGCCAACATTTGCATAACATTTGTAAAAGATAATATTAAAGGAAAAATAAAAAAAAAATTGTGGGAAAAATCCGAACCAAGGGGTAGATATACAATTAAGGAAGTCATGTAGATTATGAACTTGGGGGTTATATCTAAATTTTGAAAACGCTTGTTAGCATGATAACGAACTGTTTTTTTTTGTTGTTGTTCTAAGTTATCCATTAGCCAATTAAAAATGGTTCTATTTGCTTATCCTTAAAGATTGTTTACAATTAATTTTTGGGTGAAATCCAGATTGATGGGTCATCCTTATAATTTTTGAGAAGAGAGAGCATAATAATTTTGTCGAATTTCTAAGATTTGGTCAATCGTTCATCAAAAGCTCTAAATTGTAAATAAACGTCGAAAAAAAATAAGCGCAAGTTATGAAAATGAAAATATGGTTCAAAGTTATGTGAATGTGCAAAATTATATTCATTAAAAAAAACTTTCTTTTTTTTTTAATTACTATTTATTTTTTTTGGATTAAACATTATATTTAAAAAAAAAAAGTCCAAATAAAAATTTAAAACTTGGGAAAATGTTTCTCGAAATCTAGAAAAATTTCGGTCATTTTCAAAAACATGGTTATATAATAGGCCTTCGATACTCCGCCACTCAATACCACTTTTATCCCATTAGTCTAATTCACTTGGTACTTTTACCCGGTAAGTTTTGTAGGTGTTTTTAAATTAAATTTTGAGGTGCTCTTTTCAAATTTGTATCTATCCACTTCGTAAATATGCCTCTATTTTAAAAAAAAGAGAAATGGCGACACAAAAACCGTTTTTTGGTAACATCTTCTTCCATATTATATTTTTGAGATCACAAAAGTCAAAGTAGTCAAAGTACTAACCAATTAAACCCTTCGAAATGTCCTATATTTTATTTGTTGTTACTTTTTCTCTGTACGATACAGGCTTCGTCAAACAGAGCACTTTATAACGCCGCTATTAACTATTATTTTTATTTTCAAAATTAAATGCACTTATTAATTTTTAGTCAAAAACAGAAAGTCGGATGCCAAAATGTATCTCAGTTTTTGAGAAATTAAGAAAAACTAGAAGTATTTTTTTCCAAAAAAAAAAACACTTTTTTTTTGGTTTTCCCAAATTTGACCTAGCTCAGGTCAATTATTAATTAGGGAATCCTTTTTTTATTTTTTATTACATACGATCCGATTTTAATTAAATAATAAAAAAAAAACGAATTAACTTTTTACTTTACTTACTAGTTTTACTTTTTATTTTTTTAAATTTCTCAAAAACTAAGATACATTTTGGCATCCGGTTTTCTGTTTTTGACTAAAAATTAATAAGTGCATTTAATTTTGAAAATAAAAATAATAGTTAATTACATAAAATTTTGAAAAAAATTAGTTTAAATTTTTTTTTTTAAACTAATTTTGTTCACTCACACAACTTAATTTAAAAAAAAGATAAAAGAGTAGTTTTCTGGCTTTTCAAAGAGATATAACAAGTCTTTGTATCATTCACCGGTATTTTTAAATAATTTTTTTTCTGATTTAAGTCAATTTTTTAGAAAATTGCCTCTCCCGCCTAAACGGGGGGAAATAGACCCCCCTCCCATACGATTTTTTTCTTGTCTTAATCCCACCTACACGCTCAAGCTTTTTGGTGCATCTTATACCAATCATCCTGTATAAATAAAAATTAATTGCTAAAAAGCTTTGTACGATCATCACTGCAAAACCGCAACACATATTTGGATCATTCTTTTTTTTTCTTTTTTTGTCTTATTTGTTATTGGCAGGACATGGTTTGTATGAAAAAAAAAATATTTGCAAAATAGTACGGAAAGGGGTAAATTTGAGAAAAGTGAAAAAACACTGTGTAAAAACAGTAGGATCTAAGTTTGGGGATTTTAAAACAAATTGACAGTTGATTTTCATTTTCATTATAAAAAAAAATATTTGAATTTTATGTGACGATACTAAAAAAAGATGTCATCTGTGTGAATGATACCGCTATTTCCTCTAGCAGCGTGATCGAGCGGTCTAATGCGCTGCCGCTGGCTGACACGACTCTAAAACGGACATAAGTGGATTTTGCAATGAAGAAGAAATACAGGAAGATTTGTTCTACAAAAAGAATGCTGCATTTTATTTGAGTGTGAGTTGTTTTTTTTGTAGGCATTTGACAGCGAGCGGTGCGAAGTAACTCGCCTCTCCCTGCTGCTCTCATCATGACAAAATGACATTAAGGGTGCGATGTTTCAATCTATGCAAACATTAGAAGATGTTCACATTGGGCGTACTCACCCAACGCATTTTGACGTCTATATGTTTTGTCCCTTTCCCACTTCGTTGTGTGAAAGACACGGGGTTTTTTCGTCCAGCTTTATGATTTTTTTAAATTCTCGTGGATGCATTTTGACATTGGATTGGAAATTGGATTGGAATTAAACATGAGCATAGGGTCATTTCACATAGTATTTTGTTTTTTTGTTTCGTGTGGCTTTTTGAATCTATTGAGTTCACACTATTTTGTGTCTGAACACAGCGGACTCGAAGTACGCTTCTTCTTCTTCGCCTTTTCCGACGATTCTATGGTCTCGAGTGGGATTACAACTTGCCCACTCCACCACTTTACCTACTGATTTGCTTGTGGAGTTCGTTGGGTTGACCTCAGAAAATGTCAGCAAGCTTCCCGGTTATGAATTGTCCCACGTCTGAAGCCAACTGAATGCTTGTGTCGCTGCATTTGTTTTTCCCAGGAATACTGCCTCTCTGCCTTTTGAACAGGGTTCTCAGTGTCTCTCCTAAGTACGTGACAATACCAGTTGAGTTTGTCGTGCTGTATTTTATCAACGATGATATTTTTAACGTGAAAGCCCCTTTGGATCTTTTTACTTGGGATTCTATTAAGCTTAGTTACTTCATATTTTTTGTACATTGTCCAACATTGTGAACCGTATGTATAGCGCTGGGCAAACTACTACAGTGTAAACTTTCTTTTCAGCTAAAGGGGCATATTGCGGTCACAGAAGATGGCAAAGTTCTCACGCCCCTTCATCCACCCTACGCTTACGCGATGGTTGATGTTGTCATCACAGGATGCTTTATTCTTGGTCATTATTTCAAGATATCTAAACTTTTCGCACTATTCCGTTTAAATATAAAAATCCAGAATAGGCCTGGATGGATCCGAAAATGGGCAGCACAGATATTCTGTCTTTTTGGCTCTTGCTATAACCGTTTCGCTCTTTAGTGTCCACCTATACATCAAGTAGTGCTCGTTGCAAGGATGAATCATTTTCACTTATGATGGCTCCATCGTCAGCAAGAAAAACTGAGTCACATTCGTGTCTCCCACCGTATCTTCAAGTAAGATAGTCAAGGACCTTTACAAAGATCAAAGGGCTCAAGACGCTTCCTCGGTCTACGCCAACTTAGATATTTTCGGTAACTCCTTGAGTGAATCTAAATGCTCGAATATGAAAATATATTAGAAAGAAATCGTAATGCTGATCTGAGATACGGCATTAGAAATCCTCCTTATAAAGACATCCATATATTGTGTAAGGAATATGGTCTTATTGTATTAAATACTATATGTTCATCAAACTAGAACTCTGCGGAAGTGGTTTTTTTTCCAGAACAAAAACTATAAAAATATAGGTGGCGAATTTTCTGAATGCAAGTTAAAATCCCTTGATTACGCTGTAGACCGACGATGATGTTTTGGATTAAAAATGGGTGTTTACTATAATAGTACAGCAAAAATGTGAAAGTACGAGGGGGGGAGGGTGTCAAATACGGTAGTTATGATTATGTGCAGACTTCTTTAAAAACGTCCTGAGAAGGTACTTTCAAAAACTAGTCCTTTAAGATTTTTTACAATGTTGATTTCGTCTTCACAAACTTGGATTATTCGTTGGGCCAACATCATTAACAGTTCTGTAAAGAATCAGAATTTGACGAATGCAGTTTTTGATGAAACAATATATTTTTTGGAATCGAAATTGATATTATGTTAATGTTCTGACATCATCTTACTGATGACAGATTAGGAGAAATCTAACAAATCTGTTGGAATTATTAAGTGACCTGTTCAATCTATTTAAAAATAGTTTGTTATGCAAGCTCTTTTCATCCCATCTCTTTCAACTCGTATGAAAATAGCACCTCTACGGAATAAAAAGTTGATAAGAATAGCTTTTAGATCCGCTATAACTCTTAAATTTTTACTCTTTACCAACACCAAGGGAACGATAGATACCATGGATACGTCAGATGTGGTGTACCAAATACGTTGCTTGGGTGTAAAAGAGATGGCATGTTCGTCTGTTTATATAGGCACCTCCAAACAAAAGCTGAGAAGTCGTCTCTCCGGTCACCGCTCTGACATTAAGAATGGGGGGACACAGAAAACTGCACTTGCACTTCATTGTATTGCAAGAACATAGACCAGACTTTAAAAACGTTAAAGTATTGGAAGTAGAAAGAAACTATGCAAAAATAATGTTGCTAGAGATGTTGCACATTAACAACATAAATAACACAGTCAAATAGACGATTTGATTGTGATAATTTATGCAACATGTATAGTTAATTAATAAGAAAAATGTAATAACAGTGGTAACCACTCATAATTAAATTAATCTTTTGTGTTAGGATTGAGAAGTTTTATACTGTGGACAAATTTTAATGTATTTTCATTTAAAAGTAATTAATTAATTGTTTTTATTTAATTTTATTATTTCATTACTGATTTGTTATCTTTTTATCTTGTTTTATTCAGTAACAGTGACACATAAGTATCGTTGTTTTATACATTATGTTATGTTGTCATAACGGATTTTTTAACATTAATTATAAGTTTTGTTGACAAAAATGTTCTTAAATATGTTTAATTTGACAAAACAATTTTTTTTATATTTTAATTGAATAAAGGCCTGAAGAAGAGCGTATTCACGTTCGAAACGTCACTAAACCTATAACATCTCGTTTTATTGACTTTGATCCTGCATAACAAACTATTTTTGAAATCTAACAAATATTATACATATCTTAAATTATATCTTGTATCATAAAGTTTGATTTACGGATTATTATTATTATGTACATTAATATACATAATTAGCACAATTCCTACAAAAATTAAGTTCTTATATCAATTCCAAAACATTATTTCTTATTATTTTTCATGGATTGCTATTAAAAGGAACTTGCGTGTAAAAATTCACCAAATACAAAGGAATAATGTATCCTTCCTGCAAATAAGTACATAGATACTTTTTTTTCTGTTGTATATGTATTACGTTTATTGAATAAATTGCCTGGTATTAGACTATTTCTAACCAGCTCAAATTTTACGATGTAATTTACATCTTTCAATCCCATGATGGAGTCAAATTACCCCATTTAACTTCTGAAATGTTCATCCATTCATCCTTTTGAGAAATAGTTGACTATATTGTATATGAGAATGTATGTCATTGTCAAAAGCATCACACCTATACGTAGTTAAATATACAATATATTATTTTGTATGAAAAAAAAAAAAAACAAATACATTTGCTTATTCCCTGCAAATGGCTTGTCAGAATGATGTTTTTTTTTTTTTTAAATCATTCCGTCAGTCAGAGTGAACCCCTCCTAGTTATATTTCGATGATATCTTGAATAGTCAGATATTCTTCTCTATTGTATTGTAATGCTTTTGTTCTATCTCTCCATGGGATCCTTAATATAAATGCAAATAAGTCTCGACATACATACGTAGATACAATAAGTCCATAAGTAAAAAAGCAACAAAAAAAAAATAAATTCAAATAAAATAAAAATAAAAAAAAAACTCTTTATATAGATAGAAAGGTGAAGGACAAAGACAAAGCTAAAGACAAAGACAAACGAGAGCTCATGAACTTTAGACATTCAAAGTTGCTGACAACAGTGGGAATCTGTGCTAAAACAAAAAGCAATAAATGAGCATAAACGATGGTAATAAATCTTAGTAAACACATTCCAAGCTGATATTCTTTTATGATGAACTTAGATACTTATAATATATTGACAAGGATAACACACACAGTTTGTAACAAGGACGTCGATAAAAAAAAAATATGTAATTTGACACGGCAAGGATTGCTGATGTTCCTCTCATAGTTAGTTATTATAACTTTTTTTTTTTTCTGAATTTTTTTGATGATGCTAGTAAAAACAACATGAGCTTGATTAAACACATAGAAGTTGCTGAATCATGAATTCATTAAAATATTTATTTGAGATAGAGGTTTTATTTGATTTGGGTTAAAAGTTTGGGTTAAAATATGGTGAAAGTACCAAGAGATGGGGGTTTCAGAAAGGAAAAAAGAAGTTGAACAGGACGAGGCAGTCTATATCCCCCCTTTAAGATGGGAGGGGCAGATTTCTAAAAAAAATACCTAAAACAGAAAAAACTAAAAGCAGAACTGGGTTGCAAGAATGGATAAATATAATTTTAGAGTATTTAAGGACTTTGTCTACTTGGGGATCCACTATAACAACGCAAAATGACAACAGTGCAGAGATCAAACAAAGAATTACTCTTGCCAATCTATGTTTCTTCGGGCTGCGAAAGCATCTAAGTAGTAAAGTCCCTCTCTAACGCTTGAGCGTGTAGGTGGAGTTAAGACAAGAAAAAAATTGTATGGGTCTATTTCCCCCAGTTTAGGCGGGAGGGGCAATTTTCTAAAACATTGACTTAAATCAGAAAAAAAAATTATTTAAAAACAACGGTGAATGATACAAAGCCTTGTTATATTTTTTTTGGAAAGCCAGAAAACTACTCTTTTATATAATTTTTAAATTAAGGTGTTTAAAAGAACAGTTTTAAAAAAATTAGTTTTCAAACTCAAAATTTTGATAAAAAAACTAAAAAAAAAAAAAATTTTAACTAATTTTCAAAATTCAATGCTCTTATTAATTTTTAGTCAAAAACAGAAAACCGGATGCCAAAATGTATCTTAGTTTTTGAGAAATTAAGAAAAACTAGAAGTATTTTTTTCCAAGAAAAACGATTTTTTTTGGTTTTCCCAAATTTGACATTCTCAGGTCAATTATTAATTAGGGAATTATCCCTTTTTTATTTTTTATTACATACCATCCGATTTTAATAAAATAATAATAAAAAAACGAATTAACTTTTTACTTTACTTACTAGTTTTACTTTTATTTTTTTTTTTATTTCTCAAAAACTAAGATACATTTTGGCATCCGGTTTTCTGTTTTTGACTAAAAATTAATAAGAGCATTGAATTTTGAAAATAAAAATAATAGTTAAATACATAAATTTAAAAAAAAAATTAGTTTAAACATTTTTTTTTTTAGTTTTTTTTTCAAAATTTTGAGTTTGAAAATTAATTTTTTTAAAACTGTTCACTTAAACAACTTAATTTAAAAATTAAATAAAAGAGTAGTTTTCTGGCTTTCCAAAAAAATATAACAAGGCTTTGTACCATTCACCGTTTTTTTTAAATATTTTTTTTTCTGATTCAAGTCAATTTTTTAGAAAACTGTCCCTCCCGCCTAAACGGGGGGAAATAGACCCCCCCTCCAATACGATTTTTTTCTTGTCTTAACCCCACCTACACGTTCAAGCTTTTTGGTGCATCTTATACCAATCACCCTGTATATAAATGTGTGAGTGACAGCTAGAGCTCAAATAAAACAAACAAAAAAAACAAGAAAACATTTAAAAAGTTAAGCATAAGCTTTAAATTAGATGAAAATTTTTTATAAGACCTTGATCATTCCAGTCCTGCTGTATGGGGCGGAAGCATGGGCTTTAAAAGACTCGGAAGCTACTTGGGTGCTTTGAGAGAAATATTCTTCGAGTGATTTTTGGTCCTGTGTGTATCGAAGACGTATGGAGAAGAAGATTCAATGACGAGCTATACTTGCTATACAGCGATATAAACCTAGTAAAGAAGCTGAAAATACAGCGACTGAGATGAATGGGTCACGTGGAGCGTATGAACACCAACGCGCCAGCCCGACGAGTCTTCGAGTCCATTCCTGATGGAGTACGCAGAGTTGGAAGACCCCCCAATAGATGGCGTACACAAGAGGAAAACGACCTCAGCCACCTTGCGGTGCAAAATTGGAAGCGGCTAGCTAGGAACAGAGCTGATGGCTGGAGAGACATGTTGGTTAAGGTCGTAGTCCATCCTGGACTGTAAGCTCCATCTTAAGTAAGTTATTAAGGATCGCACAAATTTTTAGAAAGTTACCTTCTTGCTAACGACTTAGAAATTAATTTGACCAGTTAAAAAAAAAAAAATTCCAAACAAATTTTTTTTTTAATGTTTTGAACAACAACAACAACTTAAAGGTGCTACCACCAATGTTTAAACGAATTTTATTTACTGGTTTTTACGAATTTTATTATTCGTTTTTCCATTTTTGGCTGGAGATATAGCTATTTCAAGGAGTGCCAATTCCTATCATCAGTCTCCTTATTAGTGGTGCCGAGCTTTAATCCAATTGTATTATGAAAAACTTTTTCACATGCACATCATGAGATTCGAACCCACGCATTAACAGATTTGCTCAGTCTTCGAAGTCGTATGCACAACGCATTCCACCACTTTTTTCCCAAAAAACTTTTTGCAAAATGTTTGTATGCAATATTTACCAGGGATTGCATCAGGACTATCCGAATATCAAATTTCATCAAAATCAGTCACTAAATTAAAAGAGTACCGTTTAAAGGCATTTTTCGATTTTTTTTCTGATGAAAGTCAAATCACGAATCACTTATGTGAAAAATTTTATCAAAATCTGTCGTTTTTTTTCGAGAAAAATTAGATTTTCATTTACGGTTATGTGGCAGTTACCGTTGTTTTCTAAGCTTAAATAAAAATTTCAATTTCTCCTATGGGGAATGGTTGAACCCAACATATCTACCAAATTTGAAGCTAATAAGATGAGACGTTTAGGTTGTACTGTTGACTGTCAAAATTCAGTGCTCTTTCTATTTTTTTGTTCAAAAACAGGAAACAAAATTCTCAAAGTGTCAAAATAAAAAAAAAAATCATATCTTCTGAGCAAAATTATTTCTAAAGTTCTTGCGTGTATTTGATTTTAGTGAACATTAAAAGATTAACCTTCCTTATATATTTTTAAAATGTCGAGAACTTGTAAACAGGTTTGTTCGTTAAAAACGATGGTTCTTACTTGTAGTTTTTATCAGAGCGTTCTGGCCCACGGGTGTATGAGTCAAAATTTTTTGACTGAGGGAGCTTTTAAGGTTCAGAACTTTCTTTTAAGATATAAGAAAAGTGCAGTACAAGTGTGTAAAAATGCGTTGAAAGATGACCGGTTTCCACGTGCAGCATATATTATGGTGGTCTAAAAAAAAAAAACAATTAGTAACGAAACTATTTTTCGACTTTGTCATAAGTATTGAAAAATGCTGCACTCTTGAGCACATTATGGACCTTATTATTGTTTTAAAAACTTCATATTTTTCGCTTGGTGCAAAATTTGTTTCACTCTCAGAACTCTTCTCTAACTGCAGCTTAGGACACGTTTAGATTCTTCTAATTTTGCTCTAGATGTTTCTGTAAAAATATTTTTGGTGTAATGTCAAGGTATTTTTCCAAGAATCGTTCCGTATCTTAAAATGATTTAGCGGTATTCAGTTGAGGATTCCAGTAGGTATTCCACAAATAGCAATATTGTTGAAGCTTGTTGATCATAAGGTGCATTCTACTTGAACTTGATAATAATTACTGTGTTGTTATTTTTCAACGTTGTTTTCCTGCTAAATATTTAACCAGGTACCTGATCAAAACATCGCATTAAATCAACACAAGTAAATTGTTGAATCAACATGAAACCGTTCATATCTAACACTATCAAAACATTTTGTGAATGTTGATTCAAAGCTGTACCGCGTAGGTATTATTAACATGACTCAATGTAAATTAATGCTTACCTGTATATTTGCCATGACGTTTTGCCAAATTTAACATGTAGCCATGTTAAATATGAATGAGATTCAAGAAAAAAAATAACATGGTGTATAGTTATTTCATCAATGCTCACCTGCAGGTATATTGTCATTAATTAATTAACCTATATCCATGCTTAGCTTATCTGATGACACCTTTTCAAATTAAACGGGATGCCGTGTCTAGCATTCATACACTGAGAGTAAAATATTTTATAGCACTCGTGTTTAAATTTACATTTTGGGCTACTTTATACAAAAGTTGTTTTTTTATACAAAAAACCGTAATTCAAAGTTAAAATAACAATGGTGCAATTTTTAAAATGATTTAGCATCGTACTAAAACATATTTAGCATCATACTAGGCTAAAACAAAATTTGATTTCTAACATAGTATGATGCTAGTATGATGCTTAATCGTTTAACATTTCGCGCCATTGTTTTTAAAGCCGCAACATTTTGATTTCAAAAATTTCGTATTTAGTCTCTAATCAAAATGTCGATTTAATTTAAGACTAAACACAAATTTTTCAAAATGAAAATGGTTTTGCTTACATCTTGGAAACTATGCGTTTTATCTGAAATTCACCCGTTACAAAATGAAAGACCATTAAATTTCCTACAAAATTCATTTGTATTGTTTATTTCTCAGGTATACCGTTAGCCCGTTAGGGCGCGTTGAAATTTCAACATAATTTCCTATTTCTGTAAAAAAACGATTTGTTTTTACAGATGAATTTTTAACGGTTTTTTATTAAAGAATTATGAAATTATGTTGAAAGTTCAACGCACTCTAACGGGCTAATGGAACATCTGAGAAATAAACAATATGTAGAAAATGGTCTTTAATTTTGTTGCGATAAAATTTCAGTTAAGACGCATAGTTTCCGAGATGTAAGCAAAAAACCGAAACCGCGGTTTTTTTCGGATATCTCAAAACGCACCAGGAAATTTTGTTAGATTTCTTCAGATTCGGATTCAACGACCCAAAAAACATAGAAAAAAAAAATCTATTTGTATATTTTTTGTAACATTTGGCCGATTTTAAGGACGCTTTGACTGGACTATAAGTGAAACATTTATCAAAAATTATTTATTACATCTTATTTATTATTACTTAGCTTTATATTTATATAATTTAATTCAATTTCATCTTTATTTAAGCTAAACTTACTTATGTTTTGAACTTAAAATTTTTGTTTGTATTTTTCTTTATTTTTAATTTTTATTAAGCATTTCAGAAAATATATTCGAAAGAATAGTTAGATAGCAAAATGTTATAAGTGAATTTTTAAAATTGTAAAGTTTTTGTTTTCTTTTTTTTTATAAATTTTTTCCTCTAACAACAACTTTCTGATTTTCCTTAACATTTTGAGCTTTAAAATGAAAGTAAAAATTTAAAAATAAACTCATAATATATTGCCATCTGACCACAGAACTATTCCTTCGAGTTTTTTTTTATTATTAATAATTATTATACTGGGAACCGTGTATTTTCACTGGAAACCCAGTATTTCTACTGGGAACCGCAGTAATTTTACTAGCAGTGCAGTATTTAATCGCAGTATTAATACATGGAAAAGCAGTATTTTTATTGGCAACCGCAGTATTTTTTCTCGCAACCGCTGTATTTCTACCGGGAACCACAGTATTAGTACTGGGACTGGAAACCCAACATTTCTACTGGGAACCCAGCATTTATACTGGGAACCGCACTATTTACTAGCAACCGCAGTACTTATACAACCGCATTATTTTTATTGGCAACTGCAGTATTCATACTAGGAGCCACAGTATTTTTCCTGGCAAACGCAGTATTTTCACTGGAAACCTAGTATTTCTACTGTGAACCGCAGTAATTTTACTAGCAGTGCAGTATTTCTACTGTGAACCGCAGTATTTTTACTGGCGACCGTATTAGTGTTCCCGCATTTCTACTAGGAACCGCAGTATTTTTACAAGCCACTAGTCTTTTCACTGGCAACCGCAGTACTGTACTGGGAACCCAGCATTTCTACTGAGAACGCAGAATTTCTACTGGGGATGGGGATCCATTGTTTCTACTGGGAACCGCTCTATTTTTACTGGCAACCGCAGTATTTATACAGCCGCAATATTACTTGCTCAATAGTATTGGTTTCGTGTGAAAAAACATCGAGGTTTTATTCAAACCTGACATTACCATGATAGAGAAGCCCAAAAAAGTAGGTTTCGTCATGCCGTCCGTTGGTCTGTATGTGCGGATGTGCGTATGTGCGGATGTTCGGTTGTATGTTCACCGAGCTACAGCCTAAACGCCTCTAACGATTTTGATAAAACTTTGTGAACGTTATATTTGGAGTGCTCTTAATATAAAAATGCATAATACTAAATTTCTTATCCGTTTTGATTTTAATTATATTTACTGATTGTTTTTGAATACCTAGCTATATGTCTTTGTTTGTTTTGTATTATTATATTATCACTATATGTCCTTCTTTTACATATAGTTGTTTCGTTTTATATACAAGGGTTACCTGCTGCACCGATCTTGAAGAGTTTGAGATATATACAAGGCAAACAAAAAAGAAGAAGAGAATTTTTTAAACGACAAATTATTATTTAAAAAGAACACACTATGCGACATTACATTGATACACACATTATTAAAATTAACACCAAAAAGAAAAAAAAGATATCTACATAGTATACAAAGTAAAATTAAAATATTTAAATTATTTTTATGCGTGAAGATGAAACTTTAGTTTTGAAACATGCTGGAGATCAACAATATTAAGTTGTGATAGAATTAGAAAATTAATAAATAATAATAAAGTATATTATATTAAAACAAAATCATTTTTTATTTTTGCATGTATATGATAATACACAACATGGAGACTTTCAAACAACATTGCGTTTAAAGATCTTTATGCCCGAAAACTTTTGGCGTACTGGATGTTAATAAGACAAAAATCCATTTTACTTTTTTACAATAATACATCAATATGGTAAAATCATATTTTACCATTTTTTTAAGTGAAATGGATTTTTTCTTATTTTGTCCAATACGGGTACAACCTACGCTATCACCCGGCACCCGCTTGACATACATATCTATATCGATAGGTTTGTTTAAAAAAAAAAAGTTATGTCGTATACTTACCAATACTAATAATATTCGTTTCTATCACATTGATTGTTTTTACTTACGTTAACTTTATTGTATTCTTTATAAACAAATGATTAAAATCCAATTTTATTTCATTCATTCAAATTCAAATGCTTTTTATTTTCAATTTTTGTTCGTCATTTTATTTTTCATTATAATAATAATTCATAACTTACA
The DNA here is from genome assembly GCA_951217065.1 of Baccha elongata. Classification (NCBI taxonomy): domain Eukaryota; kingdom Metazoa; phylum Arthropoda; class Insecta; order Diptera; family Syrphidae; genus Baccha; species Baccha elongata. The sequence continues at coordinate 242,119,842 of OX578272.1, forward strand.
GTACCAAATATATCAACACTACTTAAAATGTGATTCAGTTTTCATTTTCATTATTAATTAATTATTAATTAAATTATTATATAATTAATTTTTCTGTACATATTTAATTTTTTGTTAATATTAATGTTTATACATTTTCTTTTTTTTTTTTAATATTTAATATTTCTTTATACAAAAATTATTATAAAATACCTAAAATTTATCTTCATTGTACATGACTATTTTTTTTTTTTTTTGTAATGAACATTAGTTTTTTATTAAATTTTTTCTCAACCGAATTGCATTTGCATTTTTAAGTATACACGAAGTGAAGTTTTTTCTAAAATGTGATTTTTTTTTCCTAGAGAATTTTTGATAAAATGTAACTAAAAAATTAAATTTTTAATTCTTAAATATACATTAAATTTTGTTATTTAATTTTATTATTTTTAATTATGTACATTTTTTAATAAATATGAATTTTAATTTTTGTTGTTGTTTGAAGTGGAATTCTTTTTTTAATGCTTAGGTACAGGGGTTTATTTAATTAAAACAATTAAGGAAGTTGAAGTGGAAGTATTTTTTTTAATAAGGTACCGCTACTGAAGGCCATACTGAATTGATTAAAAAAAAAAAAACAAAATAAATTAATTTAAAAAATTATTTAAATTAAATCGTTTACAATTTTAATGATGTTTTTTTTTTGCCAAATAAATTGCGTTTTTTTGTTTAGCAAACTTTATACCTAGTATGTCGTTGATTGGTGATAATTTTTTATCATTTAAAAATAGTAATAGTAGCATAACTATATGTGACTGAAAGGCACATGGCCTTTCAAATGCAACAGATTTAGCACCACAATAGTTAGAAATCAAAAATATTGAAAGGAAGGACTTTTTTTGGCCACAGTGGATTGAAAACAAGGGGGTTATCATCTCACATTACCCCATTTGCTGTCTTTCTAGCTTATATAAATTAGAAAAGATAGAATGTAAGCCTGTTTTTGGATTGAAACAGCAACAAAAAACACATCCACTGCACCATTGCCACCCAATTTGGTTTACACAAATAAATAAACGACGTTGTGTAGAGTTACCATCTCTAACAAAAATAATTAATTAAACAAAAAAAAAAAAAACACTTTTATTTTAGTCTAATTCCAAAGTGAATAGTTTTTAAAATTAAATTAATATAATTATAAACGGGTTTCATTATAGAAAACTGTCACTCTTCATTTTAATATTTAATATTTTTTTTCTTAAATGTAAGTAATATTTTTAATACAACTTTTATTTTTTTAAATAATTTAAATTTAATGTTTTATTGAAAAAACATTTCCTATTCTACATTTATTTATTATGTACAACTGATAAGTTTTATTTTTTAAGTGTTGGTTTTGTTTCAATTTTTAATAATTAGTATTTAAATATTGTGTTTTGTTTGCTTAGTTTAACTAAGTTTTTTTTTATAGTGAATTATTTTAGTGTGCACTTAATTAGTCTTAGTTGTATGTTATTTTTTTTTTGTTCATTTAATATTATTTACATTTTCTAAAAGAGATATTCGTATAATGTTTTTATAATATTTTGTTTGTTATTGATTGATGACGTTTTGTTTTTATTCTGATTTTTGAGTGTTGGGGTTTTTATAAAAGTGCGTTAGTAGGTTATGATTTTTAAGTGAAAATATAGCTTTGTCAAAAGAAGTTAACCTAGAACAAGGTAATTTTTGAAAATAGAATTTAAAACAATTATGCAACAAGATTCTCACAAACAAAGTAAAGCATTTCAGACTTAAACTCAGTTCTTCAAACCCAAAAGTTTCAGTTTCAGTCTGGAAATAAAAGAAAAAGATCGTGGTAAATTTGAAATATGTTTTAACATTTCCATTTGTAAGCAAAGTTGAAAACATTGTTCGTCCAGAATCAGGGTTTCATTTTTAGCTTTTCTTTTTATTCACATGCTATCTAGTTGGTGAACTATGAATTTAAAAAAATCTATTCATAATTCATAGTTGGTGAACTGTGAATAAAAATATATTCAGTTCACAAGATTTACTATAGCTTGTGAACTGAATATATTTTTATTCACAATTCACCAACTGTGAATTATGAATAGATTTTTTTTTAATTTGGTGAATTGTGAATAAAAATATATTCAGTTCACAAGCTTTACTATAGCTTGTGAACTGAATATATTTTTATTCACAATTCACCTACTATGAATTATGAATAGATTTTTTTTAATTCATACTTCACCAACTATAGCTTGTGAATAAAAAACTAAAAGCTAAAAATGAAACTAAAAATGAATTATGAATTGAAAAAAAAAAAATCAATTCATAAGCTAGTGAAAATCCTGACACCAAAATCCCGAAAATAAAATTGAGAAATACAAAATTTAATCAAAAAGAATATTAGAATTAAAACTATTTTAGCAAACCAAATCAAATCTTAACTTCAAATAATTAAAAAGCTCTACATATCTACACCCAAAACCATAGAACATACGAATATAGAAAATACATCTTTCTCCATGTTTAACCAACCGAAAAGGGTCTTAGAAAAAATTAAAAAAAGAAAATTAAACTCAATTAAGGATATCACGTATTAAAATACAAATTACCGTGCAAGAAAACTTTAATACATACACAAAGAAAAACCTTCAATATGTCATCCTCAGAAATTAACCCCAAATAAAAACCAACTAAAAGTTCTTCCAACCTCATTGATGCCATCAGAAACTTACCCTCATTTCGTTTTATAGTTAAAAATAATTTAACACAAATTAAAAGTTTGTCACGTTCAACACGTGTAACAACCAACAATAATGAAATTGTTTTTCGAAAGACATCCATAGCTAAATGAAACCCATGACTACCCTACAGACGCGTTGGAGACGACACAGCGGATATACGGCAAAGGTTATTATATTTAAAGGTGTGAGTGACAGCTAGAGCTCAAATAAAAAAACAAGAAAACATTTAAAAAGTTAAAGATAAACTTTAAATTAGATGAAAACTTTTTCAATTATATCGCTATGCCCCATTCCGTTCTCCGAAATACCAAAGAACCTACCTATAAGAAATGAGACAACAAAAGGCCACATTCGACGAAGCCATCTTTATATTGGTATTTTTTTTTTATTAAGTAGAACTGTCTATCTTGTTGTGTCAAAGTTTTCAATTGAAGGCAAGATACTTCTATTGGAAAGCTATATTTTCACAGAAAAAAAAAAACCACCATCAACCACCAACCCACTATCATCGCCAACACTATGCGTGTTTTTCTAAAATGTATACCCTATACTTACAGTTTGCTGTTAGATACATTTATTGCTGTCTATGGATAGATACTCTTCTTATAGAGCAACTGAATCATCGAGACATCCAGCACTTACATACGTCGACCCATTGTCGTCCCTCTGTCAAATATCTGAACCCTCTTGCGAGTCGCCAACGTAGCCCTCGTCAGGACTGTCTGCCAGCGGTCCTGTCAGATGACGTAATTTCGAGGACTCTTGCTGCTGCTGCTGTTGGCCAGGAGGCATAAGCATCTCCTCGTCACCCTCCAGTATTGGGGATTGCTCCATGTCGTTCGTTTGTGCGCCAACGCATCGCTTCTTTACCTCGAACGTTGAGGTTGCTGTGCTGCTTGTATTCGTTTGGGTATGACTCGAGGTCACTGGTACCTGATTGATAGTGGTGCCGCTAACGCTTATTCCTGCTCCTAATGCTGATCCATTTCCGGCGGCAGGAGAGTTTGACAATTGCTGCTGCTGTTGTGGTGGTGGTGGCGAAGAAACAATTGACTGTTGCTGTTGTAAGGGTTGCATAGCAGCAGTTGTCATACCTCCGGGCGGATATCGTATTGGTTGAGCATGATAGCCCGGCAGACATGGTGGCCATTGCTGGAAGCCTGAACTCGTTGTGCAAATTGTGGCTGCTGTTGATGCTAGCATCGCTGGCTGCTGCTGATGCTGATGCTGTTGTTGGTCGCCATAATCAACCTTGTAGCCCTCCGGTGGGGATGGGTATTGCACGATTGGATGCACCGGATATCCTTCGGCCGTGAACCGAACGTGTGGTAGGTGGTATTTCTCATAAGTTGGTGTTCCTGTGCGCTGAAGGAATTCCGCTTCCAAGCTGTATCGGGTACCTGGATTAGCTGCTGAAGCAGCGAATTGCTGCTGCTTATGAGCCCTGTTGTGTGGCAGTGTACGATAAAAGTGCTGCTGCTGATTGGATTGAGCTGCCTGCTGTTGTTGCTGCTGCAAGTGATTATTACTAAAGTCATAGGCAAAACCGTCTTGTCCCAGGAAGCATACAGGATTTAAATGCACATCTACCTGGTGTTGGTTGCCAACCATTCCATTCAAACTGCTGTTGTTGCTGTTCATCGCCTTTAAATGCATCCCCCGAGGAATCGTTGACATGGCAGCGGTAAAACGAGCATGTGCTACACCACTACTCGGTCGAATAATTTGCGAACCGAATTGATTTGAGAGTTGGTAGCAATTGTCAAACGCAGCTCCACCACCCGCAGGAGGTATGCTACATGGACCGGAACAATCGCTATTCACTTCATACTCTGCCCCACAGTCCGACAAAGAATTCTTCATTTTGTTCTTTACACATTCGGTATCGTTGACCAGGTCTGGGTTTTTCTCTTGGTAATTGCGCACCGACGATGGTGGCGAACAATATGCTATGCTGCCGCTTATCATGCCCAGAGGATGTCGACCGTCATTGCTGCCACCGATTAATGGTGGTGTAGGTGCACCACTCGACGTCAATTGCATGCTTCCGTTGTCCATGATGTGATGTGCCACAGGAGCGTACATCATCAGATTTTGTTTCATTTGGCCACCGATAACAACACCATTCTCCTTCACCATCTTTGGAGAGGACATTTCTTCCTCGCCGTTGATTATCGACGAGCACTTCATCATGCCATTGTCGTTTGTGGTTGTGGTCTCCTGGGGCTTGTTTTTCATCTTTGGCTTTTTCTTTTGCCGGCACTTGATCACAACCGTACATAGAAGGACGACAAAAATAATAGACGCTCCCAGGCTGCTGGCAATGATGTAGTTCATGTAGTCTCGTGGAAAGGATACCTCTTTCACTACCGGTGGCTCTTTGATTATCACCCTCAGCGTGTAATTGCTGAAGGTGGTGCCGGCGATGTTTTGGCCAACACAGGAAAATGTCCCGTTATCTTCCGGACCGACGTTATATATGAATACCTCACTGCGTTTCTCTTCGCCACCAGTTTCATCTATGTAGTAGAACATGTGTAGATTGTCTAGCAAGCTGTCATTGGTCATTACTTGCCCATTGAATAGCCACAGAACTCTGGGCTCTGGTATTGCCCTTACCACGCACATGATTGATATGTTGCGTCCCTCAGAGATTTCGGTGTACGTCGATTTGGGATTCACTTCTGGCAAGCAAGCCAGATCGTCCTTTTTTAGTGCTTTTATCACTTGGCCTTTCAGTCGGGGTGGCTCAACGCACTTGGGTTCCTCTGTTTGTGGTGTATTGTAGTTAACCAGCCAAGCGTGCATGTCAATCAGTCTGCAATCGCATGTCCATCGGTTGCTCTGCAAACTAATCCCATGCAAGGATTTCGGGAGTATATGGCTTCCTTGGATAAAACCAATGCGATTGCCATCCAAACGCAGCCATTCTAAATTATCCATTCCAATGAAGGCTTCATTTTCGATTCGTTCCACCTGGCAGTTGCTTAGCTCGAGCGTAGTTAGGAACGATAAGTGTCGGAATGCTGATGTTTTCAATTCTCTTATGGGATTCCCACTGAGCGACAATCTCATCAAGGAGGTGTAGTCCTGGAATGTCTCACTGGGTACGTTTTGCAACGAATTATCTGACAAATCCAGCTCGACGAGATTGGATAATCCTCGAAATGCTTTCTCGTGTATTCGTATCAGTTGATTGCGTGAAAGATAAATCTTCTGTAGATTAAGCAGGTCCATTCGAAGGAATCGTTCACTTTGCAGCACTTGCAAACTGTTTCCGGAAAAGTTCAACACCTGTGTGCCTGGATCCATGCCCTCGGGTATTGCTGCTAGCTGTTGGCTGCCACATTCCACTGTTTGCTTGCCGCCCTTCCATTTGCAGATGCAAACATCTGAAGGGCAGGCAAGTATCAATTTATCATCCAACTTGGTGACAAGTGTCAAGAGGACGACTATAAGCCACGAGTAGCCGGGTCGACGTCGTTGCTGCTTGATCTCCCGCCAACCAGGATGACAAATCATTTTACTTTTTTTATTTTTTTTTTTTTTACGTGTACTTCTTTCTCAAAACGAAAAATACAAAAAATATATCTTGGAAACTCTCTTTGTGTTGGTCTCCTAAGAAGGCACAATGATGACACTCTGCTTAACAAATTCTGAAATTCAAATCCTAGAATTGATGGAGCAGAATATAATATTCGGTGTTAGAACCTCCAGCTTTTCGCATGTCGCTTCTCCACCTGGTGGTGTCGATGCGTATGACATTTGAACTCCTGTGCGCCTTAGTGTCAAATTATGATGGAAGGACTTTGCACTAACATGTACAATTGCATCGTCGTCTTCTTTTGAAGATTGAGGTGATTAGGGTAAGACATTCGCTGAATACGGGGGGTGAAATGGGTTTGTCGTTGTCTGCGTCTAGGGAAATCACGTCGTTTTTACCTTTGCTGTCGTCGTATTCGTCGGTGTGCGCCAATGGCGTTGTCTTACTTTTCACAAACTGTCACTCAGTCTGGCATTTCACTTGGGATAGTCCATTAACGCAGCTATCACAACAGTTTCAGCTTAAGGATATATTATGCAAGTTTTGGTGGTAGAGATTTCTGAAAAGAAAAAAGAAGGAGTGTTATTGTAATTTTTTTTCCATTGAAAGCTATTTTGAGAAAGAAAATGTTTTAAATAAAAAGGATCCGTCTGATTACGACAGCAGCGGAGAATAACAAAAGAATCTGAAACCAGGACCAACAGGGTCGACTGTTCAAGCTAAATGTGCGAGAAGAAAGGAGAAAAGGTGGAAGACAATATTACCCACCCGAACGCGGTTTTAATTAATTTTTCTTTTCTTTTCCATATTTTATCTTTAAATTAATTTTTAAATCTAGAGTAAAGTTTAACATTGATTCCCTTAAAGAAAACACCTCACTTTGAGCGTAATTTACTTCAAAAATAAAGGAACAGATTACAGAACCTAAATTAATAGATACGCGTATATGGGAATATGCTCATTATTCAGAATGAGCAATGTTTTTTTTTCGATTTCTTGCCAAAGTATTATGATTATCATTTAAATTTATTCGAACCAAGTGAACACATCTTTATGCGTAACAGCATTATGTATTTGTTGGTACGGGCGATTATGATTATGGGAAAGGAGTTGAAAGGAGATAATGATGCCGGCATCTATCCAAATGGGAAAGAAAAATGAGCATAGTAAAGAATTTCACATTCGTATTGTGCGGCTTAAGATAGAATGTCTGTATGAGAATAAACATATCGCGTCCGTGTTGTTCGGCACAAGAAATAATGTTTTTTCTTAAATTATTGGTTCCAGTAAATATCAAGGTAAATAAGGCTCTTAGAATAATAAATTTCGTCAAAATCAGTGTAACCGTTTAAGAGATAGTCGGCACAATCAAATACGGTTCTATGGCAGGTAAAGCGAACCTTACACGGTCAGTCAGAGGACTACAGTCATCTAAGCATGTCATCAGGCGAAATCAAAATTGTTTTGATTTTTCGTCAAACAAATGCACGCATACAGACTTATTTTTACAAACACTGTATTACAGATTGATGTCAAGTGACTGCCCGCGTAAAGGTTGCGTAACGTTAATAAGCTATTTTCGAAAAATAATTTCGATGAAAAACACTACCTTCAACAACAAATTTCTCATACGAGATTAAATTATTCAAAATCTATCTTTTTTTCGAGAAAAATGGAATTATATGTAAAGTTTATAAAGCAGATGAACCGTTATTTGGTACGCTGCCATCAAAGCCATTGATGCTGACACCATATCCTCTAATCTCGTAAAACAATGCTTGAAAGAGCTCGCGAGGCTTAATGTTAGCTTGAAAGCTAGTTGCCAGGCAAGGATCGGACCTTTACAGCTCGCTTGCTGAATCAGTTAGTATTCCGGGAGCTGTGAAGAGTAATATCGTGTCATATCATGAGTGTTATCCCGGAAGCTTATTTCATCTTCCGGCATTAACGAAAATTATAATTGCAGATTTGTGTATGGAGTATTTTGAAACAAAAGCTTAAAGCGGCTTTATAGAAAAACGCAAAATTTGGCTGAGGTTTGTGGATGACACTTCCTGCATTCTAAAAAGCACAATGGTTTTTAATTTCTTAGAAAATCTTAACTCCCAACATACAAAAATTAAATTAACGAGCGCATAGAAAATGCGACAATGACCATCTGAAGTCAGAGACAACGTTCTCAAAGCAAATGGATACTCCGAAAAGCAAAGAACGTGGAAGTCAATTGTGTTACAAGAAAGGAACGAAAGCAATCTGGCTAAAAAAGCTTTCTTACCATATGTTAAGGGTGTGACGGATAGAGTTGTTAAGGTAGGTACTAAAAAGATGTGGAGTCACCAAAAGATCACTTGCCTCTCCAAACACCGGGCGTATATGCAATCCATTATAGCTGTAGTTCTTCGTACATTTGACAAACGAAAAGAAGTATTGCTACGCGCTTAAAGGAATATATATGCGCTGTTAGCAAAAATCAGCGAGAAAAATCCGCAATTTGTGAGCATATATCATGGACAATTCACATGAAAACCACTAAATTCACTTTAACCAAGCAAAGGTTTTGGCTCAAGAAACACACTACATCCCACGGCTTGTACGCGAGGCGATTGAAATAAAGCGACATCAAAATTTTAATCGCGACGATAGTTTTATTCTTTTTCGAACTTGGGATCCGGTCATTAACATCTCACGGTCATCCCAAATTAAACTGAAACACCCGGTGATGTAGTGAGTATTGCGGGCACCAAACAACATGCATCTCAACAACAACAACATCATGAAACAGAACCTTCTACGCACAGCTACATACTTGCGTTGTCAATCTAATGTATAATATTTCGACAGCAGTTTCCCGGTGACCACGCTCAATGCAATTTGATGTGAAACGTTCGGGGTGAGTACTAAAGTGCACTCTTTAAAATTTCTAAAACGCGGCTTATCCGAAAATAATTATACAGGGTGATTGGTTTAAAGTGCACCAAAAAGCTTGAGCGTGTAGGTGGGGTTAAGACAAGAAAAAAATCGTATGGGAGGGGGGGTCTATTTCCACCCGTTTCTAAAACATTGACTTAAATCAGAAAAAAAATTATTTAAAAACAACGGTGAATGATACAAAACCTTGTTATATCTTTTTGGAAAGCCAGAAAACTACTCTTTTATTTTATTTTTAAATTAAGTTGTTTAATTGAACAGTTTTAAAAAAAAATAATTTTCAAACTCAAAATTTAAAAAAAAATTTAAAAAAAAAATGTTTAAACTAATTTTTTTCAAAATTGTATGTAATTAACTATTAATTTTATTTTCAAAATTTAATGCTCTTATTAATTTTTAGTCGAAAACAGAAAACAGGATGCCAAAATGTATCTTAGTTTTTGAGAAATTAAGAAAAACTAAAATTACTTTTTTCCAAGAAAAACACTTTTTTTTGGTTTTCCCAAGTTTGACCTTCTCAGGTCAATTATTTACTAGGGAATTATCCTTTTTTTATTTTTTATTACATCCGATTTTAAGCAAATAATAAAAAAAAACGAACTAACTTTTAACTTTACTTACTAGTTTAACTTTTAATTCTTTTTAATTTCTTAAAAATTTAGGTACATTTTGGCATCCGAATTTCTGTTTTTGACTAAAAATTAATAAGAGCATTGAATTTTGAAAATAAAAATAATAGTTAAATACATAAAATTTTTAAAAAAATTAGTTTAAAATTTTTTTTTTTAATTTTTTTTTTTTTCAAAATTTTGAGTTTGAAAATTAATTTTTTTGAAACTGTTCACTAAAACAACTTAATTTAAAAATGAAATAACAGAGTAGTTTTCTGGCTTTCCAAAAAGATAGAACAATAAGGCTTTGTATCATTCACCGTTGTTTTTAAATAATTATTTTTCTGATTTAAGTTATTTTTTTAGAAAATTGTCCCTCCCGCCTAAACGGGGAGAAATAGACCCCTTATATGTTTCTCCTAAATTGGACACGAAAACCGGCCTACTCACAACCATACAGTATACGCCCAAATGAGCACAAAGCGAATCCATCCATAACGGAGCCAACTTCCGAACCTACAGACTGATTGGGGCTGGGGGCACGGGGTCATGTTTAATTTTTTATCTCACGAATCATTGTATAAATATTTTAATAGTAAAGTTATAACTAATTTACCACATAGCCATCTAGCGGCGAAGTTAGTAAATTGGTTTTGGGACTTTTTAGACTTAAGAATATGAAAACAAAACAGACCAAGCAATTGGTTTTTGCGAATGTATTGTTATGTATATCTTTTTTTATCGCATTGATTATTGTTGTCTACATAACCGTCTCTTTCCAAGCAATTATATTTAATTCTTTCATTTTACATGAAATATCAAATACCCATGCCAAATAAAGTCAATTCTAGATCTGCTAGCGGTGACACTAAACCCTAAAAGTTTCTAGTTGCAATCTTCCTTTAGTTTTTATATACAACGCACGAATGTTTTATTCCAAAGTTCACGATTTAATACTTCGAGTTTTAGCTTCGATTAATCTTCAACTTAACATTTGTTCGAGAAAAAAAAACAATACAATTTCTTCCGAAATAAAAAAGGATTGATTATCTCAAATTTAAACATAAAATGATAACAGGTCGTTTATGGGGATATGATTATAACGTTTAAATAAAAACAGTTACAAGAATATCGCAATTAAAGTGATTTCACATAACAGATAACTTTTCAATAGGATGCATTTTTTAATAAATAATTTTTTAATACAATAGTAAGCAAACATGGAAGCAAGTTTTTACGACATTAAAGATAAAAACAAAAAAATATGGAATATTTTAATGAAGTCAAAACTCGTCCTTTTGGAAAGTTAAGGAACTTTGCATGTTTTGGTATACCTACTGACATAAATATGTTAAAACAAAAAGTAAAATCACCACGTAAGGTACCAATTATACCATTATAATTAATTGGAAATAAAGAAGTTAAAGAAAATACAGCCAAACAAAATAACTTTATTTCACGCATCATTAAAATTCTGAGTAAAGAATAAAAAAATATATGAAAACAAAAACTCCCATAGAATTTAATGGCGATGAACTTAATACGCATTTGCACTTCCTTCCGACATTGACTATATGAACCAAACCACATTAGGATGTAGGTTAAGTAGACCTTTATAACATTAATCATTGATTTATATTAAGAAAATACCATCTTCGTCTATGTGGCGCGTATAGCTATACAAATTTGCGATTAAGAATTCAAAAGCAAGCAAGCTCAACTACATAAAATATCAAACGAACAAATTCTACAAGAAACACGAGATTCATATCGTTATACACGTAAGAAGGCAAAGCAACGATTGTGTTTGTATAGAAAGTTTTGAGAAGTGCGTGTCCTAAGTTACATGGCTTGTGCTCGTTCTGTATGAATGTCGATAATGCGTGCTTTTAGTGAGGTTATGGGCCCGTAGGTGTTTTGTATATTTATGGAATTTATATATGTACTATGTATATATGACTTGCCTTGTTAAAATTTAAATTTTCGATTAAAGTGCGTGATACAGGTGAACTTATGGTCTTCGCTTTGATGGCCATAAAATCGTTATCGCTGACACGTATATTATTGAGAAAGTAACTTTTATCCTGACTTTTGTACATTTTAACGAAAAAAACAGATTGTTCCCACGGGCAAAATAAGTTATAATAATAATGTTCGAATTATAATGCCGATGGCTAAGAGGAAGCTATATAGGTACCTATAAAAATAAATATCTTCACGTTTAAAAACAAAATTCAATTTGTGAATATAAAAAAACATTCATACCTACATACAGTCCTTGTGTTTTGTTGGTAATTTCTAGTTAGTCAGCACTGGAAATAACCAGTAAAACGATATATTCACTTTTGTATCCTCATTTTTATTTTATTTCAAAGTTAGTATTCTTGACTATATGCCAAGCCGAAGTTTCAAATAATTTTATGAATGTGTTTGCAAAGTATGGCTATTTGTATATACAGTTGGTCAACTTGTACCCAACCTTAAACTACAAACAAATAAAAACCGGATAAATAACCATTATTTTGCTTGAATATTATCAAATTTAATTCCAAATTATATAATTTTATTTTAAAAACCTGCTTTAACAATTTTTTTTTGTTTTTAAATGAAAAGTTCAAAATCATCAAAACTTTTTTTCAACTTTCGTAGGTTGAAAGCTTCTTACTTCTTCCGCAAAACGCGGCCCTTAAGGAAAACACAATGAACACAACCATTAATAATCATTTGTATATGGAGTCCATGTCTTAAGCTGTCATAGGTGCCACCAACCTTTAAGCACAAAATGTATTGACATTATATTTCGCGCCAAAAATTTCCAAAAGATTTTATCTTCACTTTTATGTTCACTTTAATTACTGACCAATTTATCGCCACTTTTCGCATCCCATACAAAATTTTTCTAAAGTGACTAAAAACTTACCAATAAAACACGCCTAGTATATATGCAGGTATAAAGCGTTTAATTACAATTTTTAACATAAAATTTATTATTAATTTGGAAAAATATTTTTGTTTTGTGTATATATTATGGTATAATAAAGTCAATACCTCAATGGGTCAAGTCAATAAAAGAAAATTTAATTAGAAAATTAAAAAAAAAATTATCAAAGAAGAAAAAAGTTGTTATAGATTTGACAACAATACCGAAAAATTTACAAGTTGCACTTTTAATAATAAATTATACATGCTGATTCACATAATGTGTGAAAAAAAGATACAGCGAATAGGTAAGGCTGAGACAAAAAAAAAAATCGAATGGGAGGAGGCGTCAATTTCCCCCCGTTTAACAGAAAACAAAATTATCAGAAAAACGACGGTAAACCTACAATACCATGCCATTGTATTTTTGGAAAGTTATAAATTTATTTTTTTTATGTTGTATTTAAATAAAGTTGTTTTAGTTAATACCTAGTTTTAATAAAACAAATTTTCAAATTCAAAATTTTGAAAAAAAAAATTATTTATAAAAAAAAAAATTATATTATAAAAATTTATTTATATAAAAAATTATTTATAGTGGACGGCAATGGTACAACGGAGTGCTTGCTTGACAACCCAGAGGTTGCCAGTTCAATTCTCACTCGGGTACAAAGCATTTTTTTCTTTTCAGCATCCTCCCAGTTTAATATGCTGGACGTCGCCCATGAGGTATGCAATGAAAAATAAACATCAACTAGCTCTCTACCAATTGTACCAAAACAATTCTTTCCTATCTTTCTACTCCTTCTAACTAGTGTCGTGCAACACCTGTTGCATTTAAAAGGAAATGTGCCTTACAGACACATAGTTAAATATTAGTTTTCACCACGAAATCTCGAAAGCAATAATCTAAAAAGCAAAAATCTTGAATAGAAAAAATCTCGAAAAAAAAATATCTCGAAAACATAATCTCGAAATACGAAAATCTAAAAAAAAAAAAATCTCAAAAGCAAAAACCTCGAATTAATACATGAATTTTCGAGACAATGGTTACAATTCGTTACTATCGACTTGGTTTTTGTTTACTCTTGTAGCAATTATTTTTGAGTTAAACGGAAAGAGAAATAAAAATAAAATGTATGCAGAAGAATTTAGTTCGGTTCGATTTGAGTGTTTTTGGTTACAGGGAATTAGTGCAATATTAATTACTCGATATGTTCATTTAGCGACATTTACTTCCTTGAGTTTGAAACCATCTTGATTCCTCTATGTGTATAAACTCAATGATTGTATGTAGTGTATATGTATGTAATGTGCCTACCTACTTAATAAATAATAATTTTTTTTAATTGTTTTTTTGTTGAATTTTGTTATTGATTTGCCAAAAAATATAAATTGTTTCACAAACTAAATATGTAATGCGTTTTATTTGAGTTTAAATAGAAAAAAAAATCTCGAGATTTTTGTGCGTTCGAGATTTTTGCATTCGAGATTAAAAATTAGTATTTTTCGAGATTCTTGTCATTCGAGATTACGTCATAATCCCTAAATATTATAATCATATTATTATATTAAAAATTTCAAACTATTTTTTTTCAAAATTGTTCAATAAAGGAAAAAATCATGTAAAATTTACCAAACATTGTTATTTTTCAACGTTGTTCTCCTGTTAAACATTAAACAAGTTAGGTATGTGACCAATTAATACTCTGGTTACTTTTGCCAATATTACTGTAAGATTAACATTGCTCTCAGGTTAGAAAGGTATTTGTTCAACGGTAAACCTTATTAAACTAACACTAATTTGGTTAATTGTACAAATACACTGTTGAATTAACATTACTTTTTATTATAATTCAACAGGATAATATGGTAACTTGTTAAGAAATGGTGTAAAATGAATACTTTCTTAAAACTTTAAAGGGATCATGTAAAAATAACACTACCGGGGTTGAAAATAACACTGTGATCACGAAAAGCATAGCTTTTTACCAGATTTAAATATTAAAATTACATAATACCAACTTACATCAACAAAAAATCATGTCAAACTTACAGTCAAATGCACTAATGTTAATTTAACAATGCACATAATGTTAATAAAATCATGTTAGTTTCACAACTTTCTGTCATTTTCTATGGGAAAATCCATCCTGTGAAATTAAGAGTGAGTAGTCTTGTTAATTATTTTCCTGACGTTTTTCTCGGAGTGATGTTTTTAAGTATAATTTTTTATTCCAAAATTCATTGCTCTAACTAATTTTTTAGTTAAAAACTAAAAACGTAATGCTTAAATGTATTGTACTTTTTCAGAAAATTTAAAATAACAAAAAAAAGTTCTTACTTGATTGACCGCATATAACGATCAGCGCAAGGAAATCTGCCAGGATCTATCTTTGAACGTTTGAAAGCCAACATCGACTCGAATTACTACCTCTGTATCGAAAATATGGATGCAACCTGGAAAAAGAGAAACCTCTCATGACATCAGGCTTTTGCAATCGCAAGAGATTTCCAGTTCTTTTCTGATGGAGTCTCCTCAAACATTCTAAGAAGTCGTGTGCCACCGCATAAGCTAGTATTGAGGAGCAGTATAGCATTCTTCTTCTCTCCGATCCACCTCACGGTTCTTACGTCGTAAACTTAAATTCCTTTTTTAAGTGCGAAATTAAAATTTTCAAGATTTTATATTGCTGGTTTTCGTTATAGCGCGATTTTTAAAAACAGGATTTTGAGTTGTGGAATTTATAAAAACTGATAATTAAGAGATTTTATAATGCGAGATAAACCCAGTTTTCATAAATTCGCAATTATATAAACTCGCGAACTAAAATCTCGCAAATAAAAAAGGAATTTAAGTTTACAACGTAAGAAACGAAGAGGTTGGTGTCCATGGGGCATATTGATCAAGCGACCCCAATGCTTGGCATCACTGTAGGATTTGAAGTGGGTGCGAGTTGGGTATATCCAGTTTCCTTTTGATTTGATGATTGTGTGAGAGATGTAAACGCAGAATTTTTAAAACCGGTGTTTTATCTCTGCGTGCTCATGAAAAGTGGGACTCATATCTTGCGATATTTTGTTTTTTGAGAATAAAGAAAATGGTAAATTTCCTTATTCAAAATTTTAATATTCTGGATTTCATAACGCTCCCATTTCAAATACGTGCTTTATTTTTTGACTTACTGCACAAGTAACTTGGTCGCAAATTCCTTTTGAAAATGGCCCATTGCACCCTCACATTTATAAAAAAAGTATGTCTTTACAACAAAAAGTCATATCTAAGTAAAAAGCAGATCTAAATTCGAGATAATTGGAACATATACGCTCCCTGCTCCCATAAGGACTTCATTATAGATAGACTGGATACATGTGTAGATTTATTAGACGAATGGAAAAAATAATTTTTAATATTCACGCCACAATTCCACTCAAATTTGATTGAATTTGCAAATCAATCTGTCTA
This sequence comes from Baccha elongata, assembly GCA_951217065.1. Classification (NCBI taxonomy): domain Eukaryota; kingdom Metazoa; phylum Arthropoda; class Insecta; order Diptera; family Syrphidae; genus Baccha; species Baccha elongata. The sequence goes on from OX578272.1 coordinate 242,136,045, forward strand.
ATTTCCCGTCATCAAATTATGATTTCCAATTGAATAATTTCGACTACCATTGCAAAAAAAAAGAAATAAAAACCTTGAAGGCGTCACAAACATAAAACCAATCATCAATCACACTCGCCACATCCATTCGGGGCTATAAAGTGATGATTTATAGAAAATTCCAATCAATTATTCACCTGGCCTGAGAAGAAAATCATAATAACGAGCGAGGTTGTCTCTTGTAGAGTGTTTGTTAGCATAGTCTAGTCATAGTCATATTGCTTGATTGCCTTTGTATCCTGTTTGTCGGTTGTCGTTTTTGTCGGATGTGGGTCGTCCTCGTTTATGTTCAATCAAAATAATGACAAAGGGTAATCATGCAAATCCATATAGAAACACATTAAGTCGAACAAGGATAAAGCTAAAGGAAAGAGACAGCCAGAGGGTAAGACAGATCATCAATGTTTATGATGCTTACGTATATATAGATATACAAAATGTGCATAAATAGGTTGACAATATAATCTATAATGGTGTTGCTGTGCATCCAAAGTGTAAGAACTCTATGATGTCCTAAACTATCATATTATACGTATACATATAGTATGAAGAAAACTTTGAATAAAAAATAAAGTCGTAAACATTGTTTTCTGTGACACATTTTCACTTGCAACACACATAAATAAACTCACACCATGCAAAAGTTAACATAAATTTCAGTTTGACATCATAAACAAGATTATATATTTACAAACCACATTATTATTATGTGTTAGGGATATGGATATTTATATAAGGGTAAGAAATTGGATGAGCTGACACATTTTGTGTTTGAAATTTTTCTTGAATATACGACACTTGGTAGAAGTCAAATACATTATTTTTTTATCGATATTTTATGAAAGATCAAGGACATATTTTTCTTTTGACATGTCACACTGAAGGCTAAATAGATTCAATCTTATAATGCAGGATTATCAGTTGTAAATGAAAAGTACGTTGCTTCATTATGCTGTACCCACTTTATTCTGTCCGCCTTTAAGTTTTGTTCATACCGAGTAACCACTGATTAACGGTCAATGACTATTCGCCGCCGACGTTTCAGTGCCGGACAATTCACCGCCGGCGTTTCATTACCGGATATTTCAATGCCACTTTTTCAGTGCTGGGTATTTCAGTGCTGCCATTTCAGTACCAGATACTTAGTGACCAGACATTTTGTGTTCGTTTGTGCGTACCGAAACCTTTTTGTTTCTTGCAGGCAATGTAGTGTACATTGTATAAATTTAAATTTTATGATTTTTAATAACAAACAAGTTATTTTATCATTTATTATTTATATAATAATTCATTAAACTATGAAAAATGAAAATGCGGTAAATAAAGTGACAATTTTACTGTCGTTTTTTTATAGAATAAGTAATTATTCCTTAAGAAAATAAACAACTTTATATTTCTTTAAACTTATGGGCAAAATATCCCTGTTCTATCGTGAACGGCCACATTTGGAACAAAATCGGAAAAAAATCAATCGCCATATTGAATATGTCACACTACCTTACCAACCTTCAACCAGTATTCAAATTTCTAGTGGCAAAAAAAAGGCAATGAATCGTCCAGTGGTAAAAAACCGGCAACGAATTTTATAAACATGAAACAGCTGGTGGTGAAATGTCGGCGGTGAAGTGTCCGGCAATGAAACGGTGGCACTGTAAAGTCCGTATTCGACTGATTAATATTGCTGTGCCAATTAACCAATTGTGCTTATTTTATATCCATGTGGTAACCACCATTTTTATACAAATTCTGCTAGCGAAACTTATTAGCCCGAGTGTTGAACATAAGAATAGCAACATCATAGATGCTCTGTCAGAAATTACTGAGCTGTAAAAGTAGTACAAAGTATTTGGAGGAGCCCTACAGAAGGATGATATGTTAGTATCAGGTGGCGTAGTGGAAAATGGGAGTAAGAGCTATAGATTATTGACTTTCAGTCGGTTACCACACCAAAGATTCTTTCTAAGACATAATTTTAATATGTGATTGTGCACACACTCCTACTGAAGAATCAGAAGACTTATGAGGAAATAATTGAATGACCTTCTTAAAGGATCATATAGTCTGTCCGGAGTACTATATGTATGTAGGATGGGGCAAATCCATAGAGTATTCTTCAACGACAAGACCGACAAGAAAACGTACAGAACTAGTTTTACTAAGACATTCACATGACGAACAGAAGACACACAAAGAATATGCGCCCCTCTTCATTATGTTCACTTCTTACATTCTATACTTTTTTCCATGTTAGTAGTTCAGTAGTTTTCCAATCGTCGTGTTGTTTACTCGTTTTGCCGCAACGTCACTACCATTTAAGTTACGAAAAGAAGAAAACTTTTCTTATGAATTATAAATTATTATAACTATTAAACGAAGTGTTTTTATTTAACATCAAAAGAAGAAATTGGGCAATTAAAGAAGAAGAATCCTACATGTATAAGTCATGCTCGGAGAATGCCAAAGTCGAAAAGGAAGACTTCTTTATTGGATTAGTTATCAAAAATAGATTTAACGAAACAACATGATCTACAAAACAGTGATTCCAGTAAAACCGTGGGATAAAGATAATGCGTATACCTAAAAAGAATAAGAGAAGATGCAAAATGTACATGCGGAACAAGCTGAAAACAATAGAAGTCGGAAAGAGTATCGAGCTAGTACCCAGTGTAGAAGAGTTATGTGTAGGATAAGCTTTAAAAATCGTTAGATCAATAACACCGCAGATTTCAATGAATACTGAGACGATGTTGACGGTTAAAATCATCATATAAGTATTGGTGAAAAGAAGAGTATGCCCGAGAACTGAACTATTAACTACAAAAAAGGTGACCTCATGACTTCCAAAAACTATCGAGGTATATGTATACACTAAAGATATATATATATATATATATATATATATATATAAAGGTATATGATCCAATGTACTTTGCAAGGTATATTACTTATGTGGCCTACGGCTCGGTAGATTGTCCATCTATCGTCTAAAGACGGTTATATAAAAGATCGAAACCTAAATCTTGAGTTCTTATCTTTAAAAATTCACGTCCAATCTCCCAAATTTACGGTTTTTAAGAAAAACACTTTTGGAACCCAAAATTTGGGTTTTCGCCTATAAAACTCGCGTTTTGAACTCAAAATTTAAATGGACGTTCTAGAAAAACGTTAAATTATGGTTTTCAAAGGCGAATTTTAAGACAGCGCTACTTTTTTACATCAATTATTAGATACCGCAGCTTTTCTACATGAATGTTTATATACCTAGAAGACGTAAAATAACACCAAACGAAATAAAACCAAATTTTAATTTTGGTCTTATTTCGACTTCAAAAACGAAATAACGTCAATTTGGCTTTATTTTGTTGTGGTAAACGTAATTATGCCAAAAATGTTTCCTTTAATTTTGGAAATAGAGCCAAATTATTTTGAATAAAAAGTAAGGCACGTATGGAGGGCATGCTGCCCCCTGTTTTGAATAAACAACTCTGCCATATACCCAAACTTGCACGACCCCAAATTCAGGGGGACAGCAGGCCCCTCATACCAACCTCCACTGTTTATACGCCGGAAGAATGAAATACTTTGTTCTTGTTGATTGAAAACGAAAAAAACAAAAATTTGCCTTATTTCGATTTTTAAATTGAAATTATGTAAACCAAACTCCAAATTTGGTGTTATTTGGTTTTTGAAAACGCAATAAGGCAAATATGGTGTTATTTCGTTTGGATCTATTTCACGTCACCGTTAAAATGAAATTGTATGATTTTTTTTTAATTGTTCTGTTCATTCTTGTTCATTTGATGTTATTTGCAGTCGGTTTTACCGTTTTGTTTTGGTTTGCAGTATTTCACTAAATATATGGCACTCCTAGATTTCTAATTTAGCCACTGGGTTACTATAACCAAATAACAAATGACCATTTAAGAGCATTTTGCAATACCAGATGATAAAATTTGTATCTTTATTTCATTAATTCCTTTCAATTCACACCTCGTTTTGGCTAAAATAGTAAAAATTACTCTAATACAACGACGGAATTTTCGATCTTGAAATAAAAGCCTACTAAGTAAGAGTATGCATAATCCTCCACAAATACTTTGCCAAAAGTGAAGTCTGCTTTTATTAATACATATAGCTAGGTACTGAAAATAGCTTCCAACAAACTAAAGTGAGAGCGACCTTTGTTTTAACCAGGAGACGATGAGCTTACCTCAGCCTAAGTAAGCTCGTCAATAAACATTACTGCAAATTTAACGATTGATTTCATTCTATCAGAACTTCAGATGGAATTTTCAATTTAACATAAAATTGTTTGAAACGATTTTATTCAAACTTCATGTAAATAATAATTAATTAAGACTTAACTCCAAAACTTAGAACATTTTCAAAAAAATAAATTTCGCATGAGACAAACGATAACATGAACAAAAAAAAAAAAACAATTTTTTAACGTTAGTATAAAGATTCATCGCCGTCATTTGCCAAAGTTGAAAACTCTCATAACTTTTTATGACTAATAATATAAAAGAAGTTAAAACATTTCAAGTAATCACCAAGTCACTCATCTTACTCTATAAACTCACAGCTCGAGCTCATTAAGTTAATTAAAAATTTACATCATCAAGAATGAAAAACTGACAAACTTATTTGGCGTACCAAACCATCATCACATCACCATACCATAGTTTGCCAACCTCCAAAAGTACCTACTCAATCTTTTAATGCCACTCGGTAAGAAGCTAATAAGGAAAAAAAAAAAAACTTCAAGTATATTGTTAGAAGAACTTCCATTACCTGAAATGAAAAATTCTGTATATGTATGCATGTGCGTATAATTTCCCTCTTACGTTCCACCTAATAACCATAATTTTTCAAATTTCTTTAAAAACAAACTAAGCTACCATAATACTTCGAGAACAGTTAAAAAGAAATAAGAAAGAAATGGATGTGTATATTGTATACCACCATGACAATTAAAGTCCTTGCATTTTATTAAAATATATATGTATTTATTCAACTGCATATATTCTCCTGATGGTCACCACATACACCAAATTTATAAAAGAACCCTAGCTACTGCTGTTGAAGCTTATTTTCTAAAATGCTCCTGCATACATTATAAAACTTTTGTTAAGGAATAAATTAGGCTTAGCCAGGATGTTGTTATCCTTGCAAAAATGAAAAGAAAAATCTGCAGTCAGCTATGCACAAATTTGCAAAGTGTGCGGCCTTATACGCAGAGCACAAATGATCTTTGTTGTTCTTGTATATGGTGTAGACGTAGAGCATGCCCATCACAGCATCACAGTGTCCTTAGTCCTTATAGCATTCATCTATACTTATATGATGGCGCACTATAATACTTCATGTTGACTCCAGGCGGTTCCTAATTTTTGTGTTGCTCTGTTTTGCATGTGAAATGAATGAATTCTCAAATAAAATGTTAAGATCATCTCTAACATAGGTTTCTTCGTCCTTGCTAGCCAGCTTGGGGAGCATTCATCAGAATGGATATTGCAGGACGCATATTATAAGAATAGAGGTCCACAACCACTTTTTAGCAGATGGAGTATCACCATCAAGCCAGTTTGCCTCATTCGCACTTTTGTGCGAAGAATGCGTGCCTTCAGGCAGTCATTATGAATATCTACGTATGTGTAGCCAGAGAATAAAGGCAACACAAACAATAAGCTTTCATTTCACTGGGGGGACAGAAAATATTTCTTGGCTTGGTCCTAGATGGCTCTTGGTTTATGCCACTATAAGGCAAATGGAAACAATAACAGCTTTCATCCTAAAAGTATAGAAGTCGAATAAGGATGAGGATAGACCAAATGTTCTCGTCCTTGTATAAAAAGGAATTCTGCATACAAATTACCAATTCTTATACTCAGAGGCGTTATAGCTTATAGTATATGGGTTTGTGGATTTTTGATGGTCGGTCTACCTACAATGTGGACACATTTGAGGTAATGAATTTTTGGGAGAATTTTCTTGGATTATATTTTATCGTTATAATATGTGTGTGGGTTTTGTATTTGCAAGTGTTTATTGATAATTTATATGACGTGCTTTTGTAGAGTCCTTTCGGTTGAGAGAACAAAATTGAAATTACTTTTATACAAAATAAAATTAAGGAAGGTGTACAATTGGAGAAAATTTTATTGTATGACAAAATTTGCTCGTTTGTGGATGTGGTCATTCAAATTTTTAAAAACGAAACTATCAATAACAGAAATCATTCCAAGAGAAAGGATTTTTTGATAAAAGATTTTAATTAAAGAGAATTTGTCAAGGAGTTTTAATTAATAGAAAATATTTGAAATAATTGAAAATGCATTTTGGCAACTCATGTATTTATAATGATTGGATCTAGAAATTTGTTTGACCGAATTTAAATATTTATTTGTAAACATGATGATTAAAAGAAGCTTTAAATCAGAAAGTGAAAATGTTGGGCTCAAATACTTTCTATGGAGAGCTACAAAACTTGATTGCGAACGCTGAGGAAGTTATATCTTTGCATATAGAAACTATTGTAGCTTCGTCGTCGAAAGAGTTGACTATAATATTTTGGCTCTGACAACGATGACGAGGGAGGGTGAGCAGTTTGGAAAATTTCAGTTTTTTGACAGATTAAAAACAAGGGCAGAAGCATTTGTCATTGGCTGCTTGCTTGGCTGCTGCCACGAAGTTGAAGACGAAATGAAATAACAAAAAAGTAAGTAGGTATGTAGTTTATATTTTATAACCAAAAAAAATCGTAATTAGATAAGTACATATAGGTATATTATTGATATACCTATATGTACGTATATATATTTTATGCCAAAACTCGAGCACAGATAAGTTTATTTCAAATTAGTTTCCTCAAATAATTAATATTTTGTTTTTTTTGCAGATGAATGAAAATGAAAAAGGGATTTATCAAAAAATGGTTGCCATATTGATAAATTTGTAGCAATTTTTTTTTCTTAATAAGTTTTGCATACTATGTTAAGAATTTTTGTTTTCATTAAACAAGTAATAAAAGCTGTTTAATAAAGTTTAAAACTTAATCAAAACAAACAAAAATTACTTTTAGTAAGATTTTAAGCTAGCCGTATATACAGGATAGAATTATGAGACAAATTCATCATCGTATACATACGTATGGTTTGAAGTGGCTTCGCAGGCTCGGTTGTATTTTCGGAAAATTGAAAATCGAACCGAGTCGATGCCAAACAATTTTCGCATTATACCTACTTAAGTGAGGAAAATAAATATAGGTACGTTCATTTTTCCATATGGCAACCATGGTAACATAACTAACATTTGTATACAAAATCATCTTATGTTTAGTTATTAAAAGATATTACTCAGTAATATGTTGCCAGATTTCAGTATCTCTTTGTGGAAACAATGTAAATTTTTAAATTTCCTGTTTAGTTTTGATGTAAGGTGGGTAGGTACCTATGTATAAGAAATTGTTTCTTTTTCCGTTTTTTGTGAGTTGAAACAAAATCAAAGGAATATTTTACTTTTTATTTTTATTTTGAGGATGCATTATGGTTTATAAACTTTCTATTTAATTAAACAGTATCGAATCAAAAAGAAAATTTTTGGAATTGTTGAACTTTTTTATATTAATTTCTAGGTGATCACATTTTTTATAAATTTAGGTAAATTCACTTCGACGATCCATGATTTTCTTCCAATAAAGCAAGTTTTGCGTCACCAATTTATAACTTTATTTCTATAAAATTTGTAAATTTTAAATTTTTTTATGTATTTTTATTATTTTTTATTATTTTATTTCATCATCAACTGTATACAATATTTGTATAATTATATAAGGTAATAGTATGAAAACACATAATAAACTTTATTTATTGGAATAAAACTATTGAAACTTCATATAAGAAAAAGGCTACTTCAATGCAAAAATATTTATATAACAAGTTTAAAATTTTGAAACATTACAAAAAAATCCTTAAAAATAAAAAGTTAAGTGTTCTTCAAAACTGCAAAAATAATTTGTAAGTTGATAAGTTAGGACACTCTTTAGCTAAGCTTATAGCAAAAGCTGGTGACGAGTATCAAATAAATAGAAAACTTTTAATGTATTTAATTGTGTTCAGGTGAGATGCATTTAGTATTACAGTAATGATTTTTATCAATAACCATTTATTTTAAATTTTAATAATGTAGTTAATGAGTTTACGACAAAATGTTTTGAATTTGTTAGTGATTGTAAGTAAAAAGCCATTTATTTATCTTATGTACAAAAGGGGATAGTCCTCTTAGGCCAACTTGCACGAAACTTTTTTGACAGTACTAACCACTGATTTATCCATGCATAGGCACTAGCCATCGATAAAAATATAAACTAGTTGAAAAATCTTAAATATTTATGCACTCATTTTTCTCTGGATAATTTTTTACATCCGTCAAATAGAATTTGACAAGAAGTTGCTATCGGTGAGGTTCGCATAAGTGTGTGTAGCAAATGTTGATTTTGTTTTGTGTAGGTTTTCTGTTTTGTTACTGTTTTTATTTTTTTATTTTTGGTTAGTTATGTTTTTATTCGTGCAACGTAAAATCGAAAAATAATCAATTATCTTTTTAATCCTGGATAGCTGCTAACTGCTATTTTATAAATGTGTCCTTTGTTTTTGTGCAAGTGGCCCTTAGAGTTCTAATGGAGAAAAGCAATCTATTAAAAATTTATGGACCAACTACTAAAAAAAATCTTTTGAGGCGCATTCTATTGTGAGCAGAAATATTTAACAAATTGTTAGAATTTGGACCAAAATTATGGCGCGAGTTTTTTCGAAACAACATATAACCCACTCCTAACAAAAAAACAGTCTCACGATCCGTTATCGAGTTATGCGTGCACACACCTACGGTAATCTCTTTTATATATAAAAATAAAAGATAAAAAGAAAAAACGAAGAATAAACAATTTATTAGAATCAGTGATTAGTATGAAAAAATTATTTCAAAGCTTATGGTGCCCCTCTCTAAAATCTTTTAACGTGAATCTAGATCAAAGCAATATCTTATGTGGTATTTCACTGATCGCAAAAAGTATTTTTACTTGTGATTAGAGGAACAAGGTATGCATTCGTAAAAAAAAAAATATTTTGAGATAAAAATCAGACATGACATTACAATAATGATAGAAAAGACGAAAAAAATGGGTCTGGAAATTCTGTCTGTCAATTTGTATCAGTAACTACAGCATAAAAACGCAGCCTAAAAACCGATTTGTCAGAGGACAAATTGAAATTTTTTTCTTAGCACAAAAAATAACAGTACCTGCGATATAGCAGTAGATAGAGCTAGCGACCGATTGTGAGACATTATTTTGGGGCACCTGAATTTTCGTCCAGTTATTGCTTCAGTGTCATTCATAGAATGACAATTTATTATGGTTTTAAGTTGATCTGGCAACCCTTTTCCGGCATGAGAATGTTATGGCAGCTTTACCTTATTGTTTTAACGTTTCAAACTAAACTTAAATGATCAAAATTTTCGCGAAAGAAAATATTAACAAAGTTGATCCATTTTTCTGCACTTTGGAAGGCTGTATCTTTGGTTTCCGGCCATTTTCGGTAGCCATAATTATGATACAAAAAAATAAAAACAATAAAAAGACTAAAAAAAGCCTGAATAAATATTATTTAGTGGAGTATTTATGAATGAAATTCAATTTAAAAGGTTTTGTAGCCTTCATTCACTTCAAGTTTTGCGTTTCGCCCTGGTTTGATGGATTATGATTCATTTATTAATGTTATTCATGGATTATGATTTCATTTCACACTGAAGCAATAACTAAATAACGACTTAGGCACATTAATTTTCGAAGGTCACTCTAGCTCTGCGGACTATAATAACCGTAAAGAAAAAAACTTAAAGAAGCTTAATTTGCTCGAAAAAAGCTCCAACGATTTTCTTAAAAATAAAAGATGATTTTTATTTGATTGTCTATAAAATTTTCCAGGCCTATTAACGGTACAACCCATACAACCGTTATTTTTCTATTGAGCTATCTTGCAAACGGATTAATCGATTTCAACCCATAACAAATTTTGTTAGAAAGCCCTCAATGACTTAAAGAAGTTTCAGAACAATAAGTGAGCAGAAGAGCTTAATTTAATTTAGTTTTAATTTATATTTTAATTTATTGTTCTTTGTAAATTCAATAATTGGAAATATGGCTTGACTTAATTGGCTTACTTCGAGTTTAGTTTGTAAAAAAAAACTTTTGTAAAAAAATATTAAGTAAACATCTATTTATATAAAAACTACTCATACAATTTTGCAATCAGATATTTAAAATTTTCGATGAAAATTACATAAGAAACACTTTAAAAACATTTTAAAAACATCTTTAAATACTTTGGCAACATTTTAAAAACGTTTTAGAAATATTTACTTAATAAAAAAACGTTTCTAAAATGTTTCTTAAAGGTTTTTTTTAATGTATCTTTGGTCTGAACGCATGATAAACATTTCTGAAATATTTCTTTTTTTCCCATTCCAGTTTTGAAAAAAAAAACGCAGGAAAGCATTTAAATACAAAATTCAAAGTCGTCTCACAAGTCAAACCCTTTCTTAAATGAATGTATCTCTATCTCGCTTTCACTTAAGTGAAAACTTAAGTCTAATCAGGAGCTACCTTAAACATGTCCTCGTCTTAAGTGATGGATGACTATGAATTCCAGCCTAAACAAACAGAATCATAAACACGAAAAATTCCAGAAACGTTTTACTAAGATTTCTTCAAACTTTCACACAAAGAGAAACATTCTTCAAATGTTTGTAAAATATGTTTCTGAACTAGGTACTCTGTATTTTTAGAGTAATATGCCCAGGCGTATTTTTGATTTGTGTTCTAGGTCTGAAAATAACTGTACCTGCCTTATAAGCGTAACAGATAGTTCATTTTTTCTCGAAAAAAAATACGATAGATTTTGATAAAATTTCGTATTGCTGATTTTTTGCCAACGAGGCAACGATGGTGTTTTGGTCGAAAAACATTTTTTTTAAATTAGCTTTCTAACGGTACCTGCCATACAAGCGTTTCATATACAATTCCATTTTTTTCGTAAAAAACAAGATCGATTTTGATAAAATTCCGTACAATGGATTTGTAGCCAAACTAAAAGACAAGTTTTGTATTCGTAAAAAAAGTTTTTTTTTTTCATAAATTAAATTCTATAGAAAAGTCGACTTTTCTGGAAAAAAAATCTATCGATTTTGATAAAACTTTGGGTGACTAATTTTTTGGCAATGACGAAGTTTTTGGTTAGAATTTTTTTGAAAATCACCTAATTAACGGTACCTAGCCATATAAATTCTATAGAAAATATGATTTTTTTCGAAATTTGATAAAATTTTGTGTGACTGATTTGTTGGCAATGACGGGAGTTCTTCGTCGCAATTTTTTTTTTCAAAATTAAAATATTAACGGTACCTGCCATATAAACTCTATAGAAACTCTATGTTTACTTATGCAATCATTTATTATATTTACTTTCTTGTTTAGTATATTTAGCCAAAGTTTATAGGAATCTGACGGAAGAGCAAGTTTGTCCGACCCAGTGGGGCCTTTTATTTTGAATTCAAATGAACCAAATAACTATAATAATATATTTTTTTCCGATTTTTTCTTATGTATACCTATTAACTTTTTTTTTGTTTACAAAAGTTATGAATAACCGCAAAAAAAAAAAATATTAAGCAATATACAAATAATCGTATAATAATCCTATCAAGTTATGATGATGTTAGTGTGTATACCTTTCTGTTATATATATATACATTTTTGGTAAGATTCCTATACACATAACTTATAAAAGATACTTAAGAAGAAACGATGCAGTCATTCAAATAAGATACAAATTGAATTTGATTTAATTTACGTTTGAGCATATAAGCTGCATACACCGAATTTCAAATCCCATTTCTGATTTCCTTATTTTAAAATGATCCCCCCATTGAAAGAACAGTCAGACATTCATAGCAAGGATTATTTTTTGCCAAATATTCACATATATTCTTAGTCATACTTCCAGCACACATGTAGAATGTAGATATAGGTATCTAAATATTTTATTCATTCCCCCTAAACTCACATCCTTCTATATTATATAATGTAAGTATCTATATATGTACTGTATGTATGTTAAATGTTGCCACATAAGATTATAACGTGTGTCTTGTGTTTTCCAGCCTTATTGAAGTAAATATCCTCAAAAGACAAAGCAATATAACTTTTGAAATTATTTGTCTAAGACACAAAATAAAATGGCTATAAAATACAACAACAAAATGTTTATCATATTTTGTCAGTTTTATTTCTGTGCTTCTGGTTTTTGTTTTTCTAATCATATTCTTAAACAAACCAGACAATAAAGCAACGATGAACAAAAAGGATGATGGTTTTTGGGAAAGTACATGGGGTGTGAAAGGCTAAAATTGGAAAACACAATAAGTATACCAGAATACAACGAATAACGTTCATCTTTTGTACCGAATATATACCGCTACTGTATGAGAGTATACAAGTAAAATATCCAAAAGGAAGTTTCTTTGAAATTGAATGAAGGCAAAACAGATATAAGGAGCTGCTTAGAATTCATGAAAAGGATTTACTTAATTAAGGACATCCAATTGTGTTTCTGAATTAAGTTTGAATCCTGATTAAATGTTATTATATTATTTTGTAAGGCTTATTTTGTCACTGGGCTGTTAGCAAGCAGCATTGTCAGACAGTGTTTTCGAATTCGTCTATAGATTTTAGAATAACCGATAACGAACTATAGATATTTGTCTTCTTTGTCAGATGGTTTGATTGTGTTATATAATATGGGTGTGTTTTAAGTCGTTTTGTATAACATAAGTTTAACTGTATATCAATAACCTATTAAACCAAAGGAAAAGAATTTTTTCAAAACAAAGAGAACAAATACTTTATTGTTTGTCAGTTAAAAAGTATTATATTTTATAAATTTATAAAACAATAACTTGAATAAAAATCTGATAGCAAATTATATAATTAATTTTGAAAAACAAGCAACTAAGGTGATAGTATATCTATATGATAAGCAAGTTTTGAGCGTTTAGAAACATTGGTTATTTTAAATTTTGGAGTTGTTAAGATATAAATTGAGGTTTATTTTTAAGGCCTATATTATAGCACAAGAATTTTGTAATAATTTTAATAGGAATTTAATTTTGCAGCGCTGTAGAGCTAGTTAAGAAGGGTATTATGTAATCTTAAGTATCCACCTCTAAGTGTTGGGCAATTTCTACCATCAGGGCTGCCAACTATAACTTTATTAAGACAAAAAAAATACAAAAAATAACAATACATTACTAAAAACGGCACGGAAATAAAAACTTGCTCTTGGGTAAGATTACTAACCTTTGGCTTGAATACTAAGCAAGAAACTATAATAAAAAATCTTAATTAAAAATAGTTTCTATAACGTTTATATGGCAGGCACAGTTAATAAAGTTCAAAAAATAAAAAAATAAAAAAAATACCAAATAAAAACATCGTTATTGGCAAAAAATTAGTCACACAAAATCTTATCAAAATCAATCGTATTTTTTCGAGAAAAGTTGGACTTTCTAGGTATAGAATTTATATGGCAGGTATCGTTAATAAGGTGAATTTGAAAAAAAAATTCTAACAAAAAACTTAGGAGAAAAATGGAATTGTCTAAAACGCTTGTTTGGCAGGTACCAATAAAAATCTAATTGTAATTTTTTTTGACGAAAAACATTAGGTATAAGAAAGAAATAAAATAAATAATGATACAAATTCTATATAATAATATGAAAATTAATTTAAAAAGTTTATTTTTTATATTAAGAATTTCAACCAAGTAGAAGACTAAGCATCAGTTTATTTTAAGTGGACTTTTTCTGAATTATTATTCAAAAGTGTTTAGCGGCCTATAGTTCAAGAATAGGCCGCTAAACGCTTTAATTTTGAATAATAATTCAGAAAAAGTCCACTTAGTCTTCTACTTGGTTGAAATTCTTAATATAAAAAATTAACTTTTTAAATTAATTTTCATATTAGTATATAGAATTTGTATCATTATTTATTTTATTTCTTTCTTATATCTTAGCCTTGGCCACGAGGCAAAACAAAAACACCACCCCCAGTTGAAAATGATTGCAACCTGATCTTGCTGGTATAGTTCACATTAGCTTTTTGTCAAAAAAGTTATGTAAGCTGAGCTAGAAAAATCTTTAAATTGCGTAATGACAAGGTGCTTTTTGCTGGACGTCATCTGATGAGCCCACAAAGCTAGCACCGGGGGAAACGCAATGTTTTCTTGGACTATAGGCCGCTAAACGCTTTAAGAAAAACATTAGGTACCGTTTTCAAAAAAATTAGTCATGCGAAATTTTATTAAAATCGATCGTATTTTTTTCGAGAAAAAATGAATTATCTGTTGTACGTTTATATGGCATCAGGTACCGTTATTTTCAGACCTAGGATAAAAATCAAAAATACACCTGGGCATATTATTTTAAAAATATAGAGTACCAAGTTTGAAGAAAATCGGCCCAACCGTTTAGGCTGTAACTTGTAGGTGTCGATACATACAGACAGACAGACAGACAGAATTGTCGGACCTACTTTTTTCAAATACAAATACGAATACAAAACTTTCCTTATAAAGGGTGTTTTTTTTTCGGGGTATAGAACTTTAAGTTGGCATTACTTTTCAAGACGGCGACCGATTTAACAGCTGTCAAGTGATTTATTCTCAGTTTGGTTTGGCAATTCATCATAAATAGACTCACGCCTGAACAACGCTTGCAAATCGTGTCGAATGGGCCCAAAACGAGATGGCAGTTGTTCCCGATTTTCATAAGCGAATTTTGTTTAGCGATGAAGCGCACTTCTGGTTGAATGGCTACGTCAACAAACAAAACTGCCGCATTTGGAGTGAAGCTAATCCTCAAGTGTATGTCGAAACACCGTTACATCCAGAAAAACTGATTGTTTGGTGCGCTTTATGGCCTGGTGGAATCATTGGTCCGTACTTCTTCAAAAACGATGATGGCCACAACGTTACAGTCAATGGTGATCGGTATAGAGCCCTGATTACTAACTTTTTCATTCCTGAATTGTGGTTTCAACAAGACGGCGCAACATGTCACACAGCTCGTGCCACAATCGATTTATTGAAAGACACGTTTGGTGACCGCCCAATTTCACGTTTTGGACCTGTGAATTGGCCTCCAAGATCTTTTGATTTAACACCGCTAGACTATTTTCTGTAGGGTTATGTAAAGTCATTAGTCTGGAAGACAACATTCGCCGTGTTATTGCCGATATACGGCCACAAATGTTGGAAAAAGTCATAGAAAATTGGACGTCCAGATTGGACTACATCCGAGCCAGCCGTGGCAGTCATATGCCAGAAATCATATTTAAAATGTAATGCCACAAGGTTATCTTTCGAATAAATAAAAAATCATGTCAATCGAATATTCCATCGTTGTTTTATTGCAATTTAAAGTTCTATACCTCTAAAAAAACACCCTTTAGTATCTATAATCGCAAGTAAAAATATGCTGTTAACAAAAAAAAAACAATAATTTTTATATTTACCTAATAAAAAGTGCATTTTAAAATCGATTTTAATTAAGTAGTATTAATTTTTTCTTAGTTTAAAATATTATAATTTTATTTCATATAATGCCGATTAAATATTATTATTTTGCTTCAAAATTGAAAAATTAAAAATTAAAATTAAAATTTTAATTTGTTTAACAAAAAATATGTTGCTTTTTTTTTGCAATAAGTAATTAGAGGAATATTTTTAAGCAAATTTTGAAATATGCACTTTTACATAAATTACTTTTTGTTCTATATTTGATTAATTTTAACGCAAAATTAGTTAGTTAGTTAGTTAGTTAGTTGAAAACTTTATTAAACATATAATATTTAAATTAACATAATTCAATCTTAAGTTTAATTTGGTTTGGCCGAAGGTAGTCTACTAGATTGACTATTTTTTATTTTGCAAATATTAATTATTCTTTGATTAAAAGTTTTCTTCAATAATTCGTTTTCGATAATTTAGTGCCGTTGTAATATAATTATATAAAATTTTCCATCCTAGTTTCCCGTTCAAAATATCCAAGACTGCATTCATTTCCATTATAGAAACTCCGAAATAATTAATCCGGAACTCCTTTAGGATAGGACATCTGGCAATGAAATGGTACATAATTATGCTCTCTCTCCTTGAGATTGCATAAGTCACATAGAATTGGCAGGTCCGGTCGATGTGGCATGTAGTTTAAGTTGATAATTTCACCTCTTGCTTTAAATAATGTATTCATCATGTTAATTGAAAAACTGTTTTGGAAATATGTGTGCTCTTTTAAGTCGTAGTTCAGTTGGCTATAGATTTCTCTGTATTGGGAAGCCTGTGCATCATTTCGAAATTGTTCGTATGCACTTCGGCTTATTCTTTCCAAGATATTATTGAACATAGTTTTTAAGTCTGAAGTGCTTGTATCGGTTGCAATACACGAGTTACCTCCTAAAACTGTGGCTAGCTCCTCCCATTTCAAAACAATATTTCCTCTAGTAGCTTCCAGGTACTTTAGAACCTGCTTAGGAAGCCTTCCATCATCCATATCTAATGCTTTTATATTAACGCAAAATTAAATTTAACATACCTAGTCAAAAATCATTGTATTTTTTGGTCAAAATTTAAAATTTGTAACATTTTTTTATTCGCATATTTTTTTTTTGCGGAACTTAAATTAATTAAAAAGAAAAAGTATATAAATTTTTATGAAAAGTTATATACTTGGTAATTTGAGTTATTTCGGTTAGCTTGTACAGTGAGCATTTTATTATTTTATTAAAAACAAACCTTGAATATAATGTTTGTTTAAACTCAATTTTTTTGATATATTTATTGAACGGTACATTGCACAAACTAAAAAAAAAAAATTAAATGACACGAGATTTAATTTTGTAAGGGATAGAATATATTTCTTTATAAAATGTTGTTAAATAAATAAAATTTTAAGTCAAAATTAAAAAAAAAAGAATTTAAAAAAATTAAAAAAAATTTTTGTGTCCCCATACAAAATTAAATTTTTTTCACCCTAACAGTATAAATTCACTAAAGCTTAATTGTCCAATGTATCATTTTTGTTACAAATTCTACAATTTGTACTTGTTTTTTTTTTCGAAAAATGTATTACTGGAATATATTTCAATCGTTTTCTTTTACACACCGACTAACTTTTGAACGGAAAATCGTTGAAACCATATTATTTTCATTTGTTTTCCATTTTTTTGATTCTAACATATTTTAGCAATTTGGCAACCAAAGCAGTAGAAACTTAAATGTTTCCAAATTTAATACAGTAAGGTAACCTGCAAGTTCGCGTGAACCAGTCATGCGCTTTATTTTCAAAGAAACAACAAACTGAAATTACAACAAAGATCCACAACAGACCTGACGTATTTAAATCTTACAAAGGGTCAAATCATTTCAAAAGGAATGACTTTTGTGCAACTACATTCACTGGTTGCAAAATTTCATCTCTCCTATATTTCTTATAGGTGAAGTTTAACTTCACGAATATACTCTCAGACTTCCGAAACTATTCTTGTATGGATGGTGATGTGTTATGTATGGTATGAGTATGACTCAGACCATCTGGCTGTTCAGCTTAGTAGATAATAAGTTTGAACAATTTGATAAAAAGAGAACAAATAAATGATATCAAAATCTACATAAGATTCAATAAAATGAACTGGGAAAATTCCCAAGGAAAGGAACAACCTTATCTCTGTGAGATCGACAATGTAACAGGTTTGAGGCAGTAGCCAATAATGTTGAATTAGGGGTTATAATTACAATGCTTAAGTTATAGTAATACTCAAAAAGTTAATTCCAACTAAAAGAAATGGTACGAGAAGGCGAAATGCATCCCTTCAGATTAATAAACGCATAGTTCAATTGCAGATTTCTGGAGAATTTATAAGAAACCTAAAGTATGATCCGAACTTTGGAGTTTCAAAACTCCTTCAGTTGTTGCTAGAATGCAGCCACTTCCTTTAAGATATTATTTGTTGACGATGGCGTAAAGAAGACCCTTATACCCCTGTGTTTGTCCTTTGTATTACATAATTGATTGTGGTGAAACATATATATATATAGAAATATAGCTATTTTACTAAAATAATTTTCAGGTCGAGAAAGTCTTACGCCGTCTTTCTTCATCAAAATCAGAAATAATGTTATGAATAAATGTTTTCAAGGTCAACCTATCAAATTTATGAACGTTTATTTTTTATTCTGTAGTTTTGTTACAAGTGTCAAAAATATTTATCGCCAGCCCTCGTTATGTATGACAAGAAACGAAACCCCCAAAAAAAAATTCCCTCCAATTTTCTTTACCAAATGAAAAATTCCAGAATCCAGGAATCGTAAATTTCGAAAATGTCCTTTAAATTTTAAGATTTATGCATGAGTACCTCGTTTGTTTCCTGCGATGGAAAAGATTTATTACATTGTACAAGACCAAACAAAAAACTAAAAATGCTTGCATACCATTTGCCCAACCATGATTCCAATGACGTCCTATATCCTCCGCATCTCATCCCACACCTGTCACATTTGATTCTCGTACCCTGCCTATAGTGTCAACAAAATTGCACAGATATTTGAGGGATTTTTTTTTGTTTGCCAATGAACTATTCTCCCATGACGTCCCTATACTACTACGTGTCCTGCTTGGCCAAATATGTATGAGAAAAACAACAACAACAAACAAAATGGTTTTCCCAATACGCTGTGTCCTCTGGTAACGATATAGGCAGAACGACTGGCGACATGAAAAATAAAGCGGAAAAAGAAAATGGAAAACGACATTGAAATTAATAAAATCTCTCACGATTGGATATTTATTTTTTTTTTTTTTTACAGAAAAACACTGCCTTTGGAGAACGACACTAACTTTCCATATCTGTCGTTTGTTTCATCATGTCCTTGGTACCACCATCATACATACTATAACGAGAAATGTCAATTTTAGGTATAAGCTTCCATCAAATTAGATTGATGGAGATAAAGCCAACAAAATGTCGTTGTTATTTTGTATCATGTTAGTGTAGGTTGTACATAGGACTCGAGGAAAGGCAGGAAAAGTACCTAAACGAAATGGATTGACTGAAAAAAGGGACGTAGTTCAAGTTAATAGGACATTTTATTTTATTGAATTTCAAAATTTCGAAATCCACGTGAATAACAATTGCGCATTTTAAACTAAACTATAAGCCAATTTAAAAAAAAAATTGAAAAAATATGCAAACAAAACAAAAGCATTAACTTTAAATAGGAGAAGGATATTTTTAAGTTCCCAAGGAATTCTTTCTTATATATCTTATGATGTTTAATGTCTGCGCAGTTTAAGTTAAGAATAAAACGTCTATAATAAAACAGGGTAAAATGCTGCGAAAATTTTCAGCATAGTTTGTTTGATTAACCATTTATATGTACACATAACAAGGGTCCTAAATTTTTTGTTTACAAAGGTCCTACATTTTATATTCACATCAGAGAAATTACCAGGAGTGGAAATATGACAAAAAAAATGTTTGTCGTCGAAGTAAACAGATATCAAAGAGTCATTACTCACTAATTAGGAAGTCAGGATCGTTAATAGTTGATTTAAATAGAGGGATGAGATGGCTGATGTCTGGTGCGGCACCAGAGGTTGGTGGGATTAAAACAGTGCCACTGACAGCTCCGATGATCCTCGGTCTGGTGACTTACACTCTCAACCAACCATGACTAAGGTGTAAGGTGAGATGCACTTTTCATGACAATGATAGTCTTGGAGAATGATAAGACAAAAATTTCTCTCGAATCAGAATGTGAATGACGGTTCCCAATTAACAATTTAATTTCCATAAAGGCCAATAGAAGCTATTTTCTAATTTCTATAACAACTGGTATCAATCTTATAGAAACCTATTTGGCGCACATAAGCGAAGTTATGTATAACTGTTCATAAACAGTTTGGATAAGGCCTTGTTAAGGCTTTGCAATGGAAACAATACTTTGCTACGAAAGGCTTTTTGTTTCGCTAAAAAGTTGTCACAAGACTTTCTTAAGAAGGCAATAGTTTCTTTTTAAGTGTTTCGCTAAGGAATTACAAAAGTAATTACGGAAATCTTACCGAAATAAAAAAAAATCAAACAAAATTTAAATTAATTTTTTTAACGCCTTTTTTCTTTTAATTTTTTCGTTATTCCACGTGGAATATTTTTTCAAGTGGTATTGCAATAGCTTTCTTAAGGCAGCTTTAGTTTTCTTTAGTTTGTTGTTAACTACTAAGAGCAGAGATACTTTCTTTATGTGAGCTATAGCTGTCATTAACAAAAAAACAACGTTTCATATTTTCCAAGTGGTATTGCAATAGTTTTCTTAAGGGAGCTATAGTTTTCTTTAGTTTGTTGTTAACTACTAAGAGAAGAGATACTTTCTTTAAATGATCTATAGCTGTCATTAACAAACAAACCACCTGTCATATTTTCCATGTGGTATAATTATGTACACGAGCAATAGCTTTCCTAAGGGAACTATAGTTTTCTTTAGTTTGTTATTAACTACTAAGAGAAGAGATACTTTGTTTATGTGAGCAATAGCTGTCATCAAGAAACAAATCAATGTAGGCACATTTCAACGTGTATCTATGTACTTTTATGCGAGCAATAGCTATTTATATGTTTTGTGCAAAATAAAGTGGTTGTGTTATTGTGTATCTTTTAATATTAAAATTTAATAAATGGTGAAAACTAAACGCGTCTGTACACATGACATTTTGACGAAACCTAAAACCAATATAAAAAAAACTACTACCTGGCGCAGGGAATGTAACAACGACTGCATATAGCCGCATTAAATGTTTAGCAACCATAAAGAAGTCTTTTGATAACTCTATACAAGTTATATGGGTTATCGTACTTTTATATATGTATAATAAATACATTTATAAATAATAAATTATCTTAAAATAAAACTATTTAAAAATTATTATTGTATATAATTAATAGTTACATTTTATGAAATAGTGATGGACTTGAACAAATAGAATTCTGAATCACACGCTTTTAATTTGCAAGAAATTATTTTGACTTTTCAAATTGCTTCGGTTAACAAGCCTTTTCATTGATTTCGATTATAAAGCTTTATACAAGCCTTTACATTTAGATTTTGTCTGACTAACTTTGACAAACCTTACAGCGACCTTATAAAAAGCGATTTTATCGTCTCCAAATGCTTTAAGGAAGCTATTATTTAAAATATTCAATAAAAAACAGTTAGGATCTATAAATAAACCTTATGACAACACTAAAGAAATAATAGCTTACTAATTTTTTTTAAATTGGACCTTACACAAGTAAAATTGTTAGTTGGGTTGTAAGCTTCTAACTTCGAAAGTAAATTGTTGCTAGCAGTAACTACTGAATTGTCTACGTCATAGGAAAAAAACGTAATTGATGTCCACTATTATGTATGTATTCCACATTCATAAGATTGAGTTGCATATTGTTTATCGCATCGTTTTCAGGAGAGATTTTTTTTTCAGATCAGCATTAATTGGATTTCGGTTGGACTAAGATTGAGCCCATTAAAAACTGAACAAGTGGTAATTATTAAACAAGCCTTTAATGATACCAGCAAATTGGATCTTCAATAATGACCCCAATTGGTCAAGATAAACAAAATTATTTGAGCATTTTTTGGACAGATTTCATTATTGATTTTGGATCAAGGAAACTCAATTAAGAAGAATTTTCATCATGAACTTCTCTTTACTTTCGGTTTTAGAAAATAAAATCTTAGCTTCTGGCAAAGCACATCATGATCCATTATGTGAAAAATCTTAAAAAAGTAAAGCAAGCAAAATAAGATAAAGACTTTGTGATAACCAATGTCAGCAATAGTAAAAGAGATATTAAATATTTTATTATTATATTAACTAAAAATTAAAAGGTTTTTCATAGTAACTTTACCTATTCAATGTTTCTGATATTTCAAAATAATCCAATAAGAGGTGTTATTTTGAATAGCCCGCTATATCGGTAGCTGTCACTTTTAAAGCTGTCATTTTTTGACATTTGACAAGTAGAAACTACGCCATTAATAAAAATGGAACGATACACGCTTCAACAACGCATTGAAATTCACTATAAAAATGGTGAAAATTTGACAGAGACGGTTCGTAAAACTAAAACATTTTTGGGTCGTCGTGAAGCACCTTGTCGGACCGCAATACAGCTCAAGAACAACTGAGAATATTGCTGTTGTAGACCAAAGTGTTGAAGAAAACCCAGGTTTGTCCATTCCTCGTCGTTCTTTGGAATTAGGCATTCCACAAACGTCATTACACCGTATTTTGCATAAAGACTTGGGTCTTAAGGCTTATAAAGTTCAGTTAACACAAGAACTCAAGTCGGCTGATCATTAACATAACGTCGTGTCTTTGCTGATTGGGTCCTTGAATATCAAAATAACACCTCTTATTGGAAAACCTTTTAGTTTAAAAATAGTTTCTGATATTTAAAAGAAATATACTACTGTCCACCGTTTGTTATAAAAACAAGAATACCTATTCTGGCGTTATCAGTTGTAGTTTAGTTTTATTCTAAAAATGGTTCCGAAATAATTTGACGAATTTGTTTTTTTTTTATTTACCTGATTCAGTAGTTTGTATTAAGCTGCACTTTCTTTTTAAATATCTGTAAATAAATAGAAAAATTAAAGTTTAATTTTCAGTTTTATTAAGGTAAATTAAATTATTAAAATATTATTATTATAAACACACAAAAATTATGACTGATACGAATCAGTTTAGAATAATTAAATAGAGTTTTTTTTTTTTCAATTTTGCAGAATACAATCGGAATCTACTGACTGCAGAATAAAATGCCTTTGCCTTTGAAGAGCAATGTATGGTTAAAACTTCAAAAGATTTTCCTAACTACAATCTATATACTATTCGATGAGTCAATAACAATTTAACGTGAAATGCTCACTCAGTTCACTCAATTTTACCCCAAAATACAGCGATTATCTCATCTATAGTTTTAAGTGGTTTATTTTCCTATCAAAGCGTTCTTAATCAAACAAATTCATATACATGAATGCATCACTTGTTCAAACACAGACAACGTATGTACTTTTTCACGGATAGTTGAGCCGCAGCTCCTTCAAAGCATCTGATATCTTGAACCTCTCGTATGATCTCCCATTATCACACACACTACATTTCCTGCCATAAACTATTTCGGTTCTTCATATCACGATTTATAAGTTATCTGCAATTCACTAAATCAAATGGTTTTCGCCTCACTGACCATTTTTCCAATCTAACTAAATTTTCAAAGGCATACAGAGCAGCTCCCAGTTAGCTGGTTTCTAACCTCTGCACCAATATACAATTTTTTTTCCTCGAAATCCCATTTCGATTTCTGGAACTAATAGACTTTATTGAACAAAGCCTACATCTGCATGAGGAAGGAAAAAAAAATAAATCCCTCCTAAATCCATGTTGCAGTGTTTGCATTTGATTTGTGAGCTTGTTTTGTAAAAAGTCCCAAACCACCCGTTTACCTCTCACCATTCTGGACCAAACTCAATTTTTTTTTTTTTTTTTCATCGATATTCCAGACCAATTTAATTGAACGTCTGTCTGCAATTTTATATCACCAGGGAACTTTTTCATGAATTTACCTATTCGAAGTTGTTCAACTTATTTTTTTTTTTTTTGCGTCTGTGTAGATGTGTTTGTAACAGCCCGGTCGGTGGTAGTATCTATATATTCGTTGCCTGATTTTGACAGCTTTATATCCGTTAGTGAACCAACGTACCGTGTTCAAAGGATTGCTGTTGATATGTACTTCAATGTGTACACAAGCGCTAAACACATCCTAGATATAAACCCCCCTCTTTTTGTTTGAGGTGTTATGAGGCAAAAATAAAAAAAAATAGGCATTCATAGTGAAATAATATTTATTACGTGTGTCCAACGAACCGTGTCGTACATTTTAGGTATCCCGTGATTTGTATATAGTTTAGTTATTTGTCAAGGGTTGGAGATGAGTGTGAGGTGAGATATTTCAGAGCACACACCAATAATAAATGATAGTGGATTAATTAATATTCCAATTTTTTTTTATTATATTGAACAAGTAGATAGAGATTTGCTGGTGAGAGAATTAAATTGGAATTTGCCACCGAAAAATACTCTCTTGGTATGCAAATTTATTTGTTCGGTATGGTTTTTATTTTTATTAGTAGGTATTTGTTTTATTTGTGTGTGCTATAGATATCGAGCAATAGCCGTTTTTTTTTTATCTTCCTAAGTAATTGACAATTTTTATTAAATAATTCAGCAATTTTTTAATAAATTAAAGTTGTCATAATAATTTCAAAAGGATTTTATTTGTTCGTTGGTATTTTCAGTTAATTAAATTTCAAATCAATGTTCATTTATAAAAAGAGTTTGTGCCTCTGTGAGGCTGTTTTTTTATGAGAATTACTGGAATTCGGCATAAGGAGCATCCGGTGAAGCCTTATGTCAAAAATATTATAAGAATAAATTCACATTATGACCAGTTTAACCAGTATTTTCATATGTAAACAGCTTTCCACAGTAAGAACTTGTCGAAGTTGACAGTTGTTTTGGGGGCGACTGTCAAATATTTTGTATGAGGTAGTTGAACCAAATAAGGCCCGGCGCCTTATAAGGCCTGTGGACAGAAAACAACAAAATCAACAATTAACGGGACTTTTTTTTCTTGGTAAATGTAACCCTTCGCATTTCATCTCACACAAAACATAAAAATGCCGGTTCCCTCGATCGTGTTGAATTTTGTAGCCTGTTGAATTTTTCGATGGTGTGACCTCGTGGCTTTTATAAAAAATTGAATAAAAATAATTATTTTTTTGTGGACAATATTAACAGATAAGTACCTTTATTATTTTTTTTTAGTAAAATACATTTTGTATGCATTTATTTTAGTTAAGTACAACTATTGTTTACCGACTAGAATGTTGTTAATAATTTAATAAACAAAAATTATCATGGTCCTAATAAGGCCGATGAAAAATTTTAGTGGGCCTTATTAAGTATATGAAAAATTTAGTTCCATTTTCTTCCAAACGCTGCTTTCACACCGAAACCGTCATCGCCTAGAAGGGAACCCAAGTGAAATCATGGAAGAGAAGAGGGGTATTGTCACACTGGCAAGATAGATAAAATGAGGAAATGTTAGGCTTTTATCCAGGTGGATTGGCTTGGAAAGCAAATTGCTAAGTTTTTTCTTGTTATAATTACATAATCGCAATTATTTCAAAATGATCAGGATTATTATTTTGCTCACACAGAATGCTGATTTTTTTATTGTTTTTTAAACAAATTTATTTATTTTTTTTTACTTTTAGTTTGAAGATTTATTTTGATATTTTTTTCTGTAAAGGAGACGATTTTATGTTATAAATTCATAAGTAAGAACTTAAAAATAAAAGTTTTATAATTTTGCTTTTTCTGTTTTTATTGCCTTTTTTGAAGAAGAAATTCAATGTTGTTTGAGAAAAAAATGTATGGGCCTTATTAGGAGCACAAGTTCCTAACAAGGTCCAACAGAAGGTTTTTTTAATGATCTATTAAAATATTTTGCGTTATTTTTTTAAAGCCTAAGTGCTCGTTTCTTTATGCATAATTGAAATAATTTTCATAATCCATTTAGTTTGCCCACATATTCAATAAAATAAGTGAGTTATTAAAGAAAATAAATAAGGTGGGACTTATTTGGTTCACCTACCTTGTTTGTTATTCATTTATATACAAATGTCAAATAACCGTCTAACATGATAAGTTACACCATTCAGCAGCATGGTGTGCGTGTGACACGGCTGCAAAAAACTGTTATGTCGACCCGTCCTTATTGGAAAACCTTTGAAAAATGAGAAACTGAACAATGTCAAAGAAGAACAAAACACACACAAACTTGTTCGTGTGTAAAAGTAACATAAAGACTTAAAATGTATTTTATTAAAAGCGCTAAATCTATATTTTAGCCAAAATCAAATTTTCAATACGCTAAAAATTATTTCAGACTCAAAGTAAGAAAAAATCAGAATTTATTTGGAAAATAAGCCAGAAATGTTGGAAATTGTGACTGATGGGATTGGCAGCGCAATATGAATATATTCAGGCGTTTGCACATCAAGAATTTCTTTTCTGATATTTTTTTAAGACAGTTTTTCTGGTATATTTTCCATTTCAGGTATATGTAATAGAAAAACACGAAATCATCAACAAAATTAATTAGAGAAAGCAAAATAAGTTTGAAAATGGCAAAAATAAGTTTGAACCTGGCAAAAATAAGCAACACAAATGATGGTTTAAAATAAACCGAAACGAGCCACATTGGGCCTCCACACACGAGACTAATTCATCCGGGGGAAAACCGGTTTTCTAGGAGAGTATGAAGTGAAGTGTGCAGTATGAAACAGACTAAAATCTTCCACCAAGTTTGAAGTGTAAAACTATAATACACGCACAACTTTCTACATTTTTAGGCCTGCAAATTTATTATTTTCTCTTATTTCGTTTTATTTTTGTTGACGAAAGACTAAATACAGTTGCTAGGAAATAAAAATAGGTATACCAATTTTGATGTTGGAAGTGTAAATTCGTTAATAAGTTAATAGATACGAAAATTTATCGGCTCTCTCTCAAACGATTTAATACAAACACAAGGGGAAGAGGTTCATGTATACTTACTTCATCCTCTGTGTGATTGAAACAAAGCGTAAAACCAGTTTTACACCAGGATAAATTACTCTCGTGTATGGAGGCCCATAACATATAAAATTTATTTTTTAATGTTTAAATAAATTTAAAAAAAAAATAAATAAATTAATCATCAAATAATATTTTTTTATAAAATGTTGCTAACTAGCAACAAAGTATCAAAAAGTTGTTTAACTCCATCTTGTATAAATTAAATATGTATCATAAGATTTCATTCTTTATATACCCTCTCGAACCTTATTGGACATTCTTACTTACTGTTTGGCTGTACCTAGTCTCTTTTTAAGTCAGAACTCTAAAGATTGAAAATTCCTTATTATTAAACTTATAAGTCGTTAACATAAAAGATAAAGAAGTAACCAAAAAACACAACCCCCATATTTAAGGACCAGATTTTAATATAATTTCAAATGTAAAGAGCTTGTTATGCCAGGGATGGAAAATGAAACTTACGAAAGTTAAAACAAAAGTGTATCAAATTTTACTTTTTCATTTTTAAAAACTGTTTTGTTTGTTCTTTATTTTCAAATTTTGATTTATTTTTAATTTTTTTTTTTTTTTTATTTTTAAAACAAGTTTATAATTCTTCATAACAGTTTGAACTTTAAAAATGCTTCTACGTGAAATTTGAAAAAGTACTTACATATATAATTATGCCACTATTAACAACTTTTTAGTACAAAGAGAGAATTTTAGTTCTGTGAAAAACATGACCAGAATTAACTCCAATTGTTCTTCTTGCTCAAAAAGAAGATAATATTTTTGAACAAATTACTGTTTATGTGAAAACTATAACAACAGATGATGACTGTGATGAAAACAGAGTGTTCAGTTAGTTTTGAGGTCCAGAGTCAAATTTAATCCAGGTAAATTGGTGAGCTAATTCTGAGGTAATTCGGGATCTCACACAGACTTAAAATCGCGTGTTTCAATAAGCCTTAACTCTAGGTTAATCTAACCCCTGAATAATCTCGAATTGAAAAACAGGGCATAAATGTAAGACATAGTTGATCACATTACCAACTTCGTCGCTAAGTGTCGCTGAATCCCAGTTCCACTGCTGCTAAATGCGGATTACGTCATACAATCTCATACTAAGAATTTGTCCACGAGCAGTGGAGCTGAAGGAAACTGTCGCGTATAGCGGGCTTACTTTAAGTCTTACATTTTAAATTAAACAAATTAAAAAAAATTTTTTTTTTTAATTTAAAAAAAAAAATTAAAAATTAAAATTTTTAATTTTTAATTTTTATTTTTCAATCTGGCGAATTATTAGGAGTAATTCGCCCGATGATGGAGTAAGTACACTCCGAAACGCGTCGCAATATAAATTTAAAATAAAAATTAAAAATTTAAACTACAAATTTAAGACTGTGAAAATTATTGGAAAATAAAAATTAAAAATTTTAAAATTTAAATTTTTTTTTTTTTTTTTTTGTTTGTTAAATTTATTATAATACTATAAATTCACATTTGGAGACATAAAACACAAAATGTGTCTTACATTTGTTGCTGCAATAGCTGTAATAGATAAGATTATAAATTATAAAACAAGAACAAGCACCAGATTTTAGTTTTGATTTGCAATACCAAAACTGTATACAGAGTCACAACTCACAAAATCATGAACACAATTAATGAAGGAAAGAGAAAACACGAAGCACGATAGAGACAGAAGGACAAACCTTGTTCAGTGCAATAAGTGGTCGAACTTATATCATGAGATTATCAATGAAAATACCAACTAAATGCATCTAATTCAGTGGCTGAGGAAAAATGTACTGAATTTCATGAAAGTGTACTTGCGTACTTGAGCACATTCAATTGTATCGAAAAAAGTACAATTGTATCAACTTTTCCAAGCGTGTGTTCTTATACATATACCTGAGCACCAAATATACCATAGTAAACCATGCAAGGTGTTCATCAAG
The DNA here is from genome assembly GCA_951217065.1 of Baccha elongata. Lineage (NCBI taxonomy): Eukaryota > Metazoa > Arthropoda > Insecta > Diptera > Syrphidae > Baccha > Baccha elongata. Next base: position 242,164,898 of record OX578272.1, read on the forward strand.
TAAGCCGTTCTGACTGCAACGAGACTCTTGCATTTTGGGGATGCTTCTACGATATATCCAACTGCCAGTTCGTGCCTTCAGAATTAAGTTTTAATACTTTGCATTATAATTATTCAATTATTTTTTTCTAGCTGCAAGGTATTGAAAGATACTGCCGCAGACTATAACCATAATTTCGAAACCATTATAGCTTTTAAGGCATTTTTTTAATGGAATGTGTTAGAACGCTTACCATTATTATTATTTATCTATATCTATAAATCTATCAACTACATATGTATATGTTCCAGGTAATCGACAATGTTAAACGATATTTAGTTTTCAACGAAATTAAGCTTCTTAAACTGTGTGTTTTCAATAGTCATATGCATCTACATACATTCTTCTTCTAAGAATATTATTATGGAGATTAAAAGTCATCAGTAGTTTATTATGTGTCATGTCAATAGATTTTTGTATTATCTCTTACAATTCTATGCGATTATGTTAAGTATTACTCTTGGTTTAATATGAGGTCCCGATGTCCCTTTGATTTTTTATTTTAAGCAGGATACAAAGCATATCCTTTATATATTCTCGTACCTTTATTTATTTTTATAAAATCTATTAAAACCATCGGCATAGATTGATTGGACCTCAATCAATAACCTTTAATTTTCCAAGAATAGACAAAGCTATTAACAAGATTTTTAATAAGAATAATGCATTTTTAACCATACAAACAATATCGGAGGGGGTTAATCTTTCTTTACACTTTCTCAGAACTATACTAAGACTATAATAAGACAATAATTAACTTCTTCCTTATCCGATCTTACTATTTTATGTTCTCGTTTATTAGCCGATGTTGTTTTAAACCAAGACGCTTTGTGCAACACATAGGCTAAATAAAACAAAGGTCCTTGTAATAAAACAATATATTGCCACAAAGGGATGACTACAACAACGACAACAACGTCCGAGAACCAAACAGCACAAACAATAAACTTCCTTTTTGCAAAACTTTCCTCCAGACAAAACTTGAATGAAACAATGCATATACTATTGCTGGACCTAAACCAAAACTGAAAGAAAATCTTTTCCACAAAGGAAACACTGCAAATATTTTCCTATCGCACATAATTTTTCCCTAAAAAAAAAAAACAACAACAAAAACAAAAACATCAACAACTTTACGCATTCAAGAACTATGAACATAAAATTTACGAAAAGGTAGACAACACACACCAGCATAACAAAATTGAACAACAAGGACAGAAAAGTGGTTTCCTCAAATGCTATAAGCATTAACCCCTAAAAGATCTCCTCTGACACAGCAAAAGAATAACCCCAATCGTAGGAACCTAACTGTACTTATCATCATTCCATTGCATACCCAGAGGCTGATGTGTTAGAAATTTGTCCACACTTATTTATGTTTTTTTTTTTTTTTATTGTTCATACTTCTAGACTCAAAAACATAGTTAAACTACCTACGACAGAGAAAAAAAAGAAAAACAACTTCAAAGTTTACTGCACGGTCCAAGGAGCAAGGACTAAAGGCCATACCACAACTGCTACACAACTTGCTGAGTGGGAGGATGCGGGTGTTTGAGTAAATAGGAGAACTCAAGCAAAATAACTATGTAACTGAAGGAAAATAGTTTGGAGAAACGGAAAGAAAGCGCAAAGCAAAAAAAAGTCCATTTCCATTTCCCTTTGTAGCCGACCGACCCGGCTATAGCTGGCAGACAAGCACAAGACAAAAATGGCGCCTATTATTTTCTTACATCACCCATTAAAATCATCGTCCTGTGAGTTATGACGGTTTTTTCTGCACTTTGAGGTTGCTTTTTTTTTTGTTTGGTGTGTGTGTGTTTTTGTAATTCGCAACCGTGCCTGAGTACGCTTCCGGTATAGTAGAACTTTATGAACTGTTAGGGGCACTGCACTGCATTCATATAACGAGAGAAAATGCTGATGATGGTTTTTCTCTGTTAGGAAAAGGAAGGAGCCACCAGGATTCACAAAAGAAAATAACTAGGTACCTATACCGAGTTGCATATTAGCTAGCAACATCTGCGCACACGAAGAGGTAAAACTTTGGAAATTGTTTTGCCTGGTTTAAGAAAGATGGAAGAGGACTTTTCATATTGGAAAGTTGGGTTGTGAAACAGGAAAACTGTTCGTTGTAGCCGTGGGGCGTGGGGTCTATATAGAAAGGTGAAGGATGCCAGCTGCTGCCATGGAAAATAAGCATAAAAGAAGGTGTATTCACAATAGGGAAAAGGATGAAAACTTTTATCCCTCATGAGAGCGAGCAAAAGATGAGCAATGAAATGATACAAAATTGTCAGCCAGAGGCCGGAATGATGCAGATTACTTTGTACAGAGACTGTCGAATGAAAAAAAAGAAATAACGATGAAAATATGAAAGAAGTTCATTCATCTAAGTAGATATATGTCCTTGCTCACATGTATCCTTGTATCCTTTGGCATATATAGAGAAACAATTTTTCCAAAGGAAAACATGTCTATTTTTTAGATAAAAGGGGGGGGGAGTTTTTTTTTTTAAGGAACAAGAAACCACCAACACAGGTAGATATATATAAAAATTCTTGAGGTTATCCGCTTTTGGAAAAAACATATTATTTTTCTGTTCATTGTTTGTTTTCATTTTTGAGATGGTAATACAACAACTGAGATGGAACTGAACCATCTTAAGATAGGTATATCCTTAGGAAGAGGAAAGTACTTGGTTCTTGGTTTTTATCACTTTAACACGTATATAAGGTAGAATCATATAAGTATAAGCAGACTTTATGCATAAGTAGATTGTGGTGGATATTTTCATAACATAAAGTATAAGTAGATATACCTAAAATTTTCTTTTAGACAAAAGAATCATAAAAGTTACCATGACATCAATAGTCATGGAGTTTGCTACTAAAGGTATAAAGGATTTGTGAATAATTAAAAAAAAAAAAACAACATCCAGACATTGCGAAGAGGGTTCGATTTGAAAGAAAGATGGAAAAATGTATTAAAAAAAAATGTATAATGCAAATGAATAGATATTTTTTGGTTAGGTCTGTTCGAAATCTTCTTTACCTTTCAATTAGAATGTCCGAAGTTATCAGATCTCCTATGATAAGCAAACAAGTATTGCTTTAACATTCACACATACATTATACATGTGCCTGATTTCTTTATGCAAAGTTAAACGAAAACTATAGAAAGAAAGAAATTTACTTAAGAGCTAAATCATAAATCTTGGTACTTAAAGCCCATAGTTCATAATTTATTTTATTGAAGAGAAAGCTTCGATTTATCTGAAATAAAACAACTTATTTCTTAATCTCATTTAAAAACTTACGAGTTCCGTAGTAGGCTAGTGCTGTTTAGTTCACTTCAAAAAGTAATAGTCCAATAATGTAATATTAGTTTTTAATAACTCAAAAGTTTAATGGCTCAATAATCCAATAGTTCAATAGTTCAATAGTTCAATAGTTCAATAGTTCAATAGTTCAATAGTTCAATGGTGCAATAGTTTAATAGTTCAATATAGCTCAATGGTTCAATAGTTAAATAGTTAAATAGTTCAATAGTTAAATAGTTAAATAGTTCAATAGTTCAATAGTTCAATAGTTCAATAGTCAATAGTTCAATAGTTGAATAGTTCAATAGTTCAATAGTTCAATAGTTCAATAGTTGAATAGTTCAATAGTTCAATGGTGCAATAGTTTAATAGTTCAATATAGCTCAATGGTTCAATAGTTAAATAGTTAAATAGTTCAATAGTTAAATAGTTCAATAGTTCAATATTTCAATAGTTCAATAGTTCAATAGGTTAGCAGTGCAATAATGCAATATTTCAGTGTTCAATAGTCCAACTTTTGAACTATTGAACTATTGCACTATTGAACTATTGAACTATTGAACTTTTGAACTATTGAACTATTGAACTATTGAACTATTGAACTATTGAACTATTGAACTATTGAACTATTTAACTATTTAAATATTGAACCATTGAACTATTGAACTATTGTACTATTGCAATATTGAACTATTGAACTATTAAACTATTGAACTATTGCACTATTGAACTATTGAACTATTGAACTTTTGAACTATTGAACTATTGAACTATTGAACTATTGAACTATTGAACTATTTAACTATTTAAATATTGAACCATTGAACTATTGAACTATTGTACTATTGCAATATTGAACTATTGAACTATTAAACTATTGAACTATTGAACTATAGAACTATTGAATTATTGAACTATTGAACTATTGAACTATTGAACTATTGAACTATTGAACTATTGAACTATTGAACTATTGAACTATTGAACTATTGAACTATTGAACTATTGAACTATTGAACTATTGAACTATTGAACTATTGAACTATTGAACTATTGAACTATTGAACTATTGAACTATTGAACTATTGAACTATTGAACTATTGAACTATTGAACTATTCAACTATTGAACTATTGACTATTGAACTATTGAACTATTGAACTATTGAACTATTTAACTATTTAACTATTTAACTATTTAAATATTGAACCATTGAACTATTGAACTATTGAAATATTGCAATATTGAACTATTGAACTATTGAACTATTGAACTATTGGATTATTGAGCTATTGATCTTTTGAGTTATTCAAAACTAATATTACATTATTGAACTACTAAACTATTGAAGGGTGGAGGAACATTTAAAAACACAGAAGGATAAGGTAGGCGTAAAAGTATGTATAAAAAGATGATCCACAGAGAAATAAGACAGATAGAAGTTTCAAGAAAAAAACAACGAATACATTTCAAAAATGTTTCGTTTAGTTACAAAGCACTTAAAGAAACATTTTTGAAATGATTCGTATTTCAAATTTTGTCATTCACGTGACATTTTCTGATTTTAACAACAAGAAACCCTGTGTTACTAGCGAAGTAATAAAAGTTTCCTATTTTGAATGGGAAAAAGAGTAAAGCGCGAAACCGGTTAAAACCAGCACCAGGAATAGCACCATCAAAAGCAATCAGCCCGAGGGTCAACAAATTAGCATCAAACACGTTGCCATCATCAGCAGCAGCGGTGCCAGCCAGCGGCAGTACCATTTGATATTTCATACTTTACTTAATTCTATGTGAAATGTTCTCTTTTGCAGTTTGGTGCCACTGAATATTGTTTTAGAAAAGTTGTGAGCATCAGTGCACCAAACAGAAAATTTAGGACTTTGGTCTTACGATGCTGTTGGCACAACCGGTGCTGTTCTTATCTGAGATGAGCAATTGAAATACATTGGTTCTAAAATAATTGCGGTTCTAAAAAGATGACAGTTTCTTTGTTGGTCACTAAAAACGTGTTTGCTTTACTTTGAGGTGGTTTATTGATTTATTAAATCAGCTAAAAATGAAATGGTTTCAAATTCAAGCATAAATTAATTTTGGTACAAAACCCACAAACATTTATAAGTACAACTTATTTTGAAAAAAAAAACTAAATTTAAAAGGAAAAAGTCACTTACACAAAACAACGCAGGGCTGGGTCTGCTAGTAGTTTCTTTTAAAAGACTAGAACTTATCACATTTATGGTACATATAACAAATCGGAACTACTTTCATACAGCTGGATGAACATTGCCCTCACCTACGTTAAATCTAAAAATAATAAAAACAAGAAAAAAGTAAGGACCTTCAAATAGAAAGTATGCATAATGCACGTTTTTCAACACACTATGCAACGCCACGCCATGCCAGCCATTCTAGGCTCATTCGTTATGATAATTGAGTAGCATGTGGGTAGATGACAATGTGTATGCTACTGTAAGCAGCTAAAGGACTAAGGATGCTTCGGTGCGGCTCCACGGCTGTTTGGCTGATGGTGATAGCTCGAAACGTAGCTAAGACAATACATAATGAATTCATTTTGTTGCATTATGCAATTTCAAGATGTCTGTCTGCCGGAAAGTCTGAGGTTTTTTTTTTTCTTCCTCATCTTTCCGTTATAAGAGTCGGTTCCATTGGAGCAAATTGAAATGCAGACTGTGCAGTGCATGCTGGCTGACGTTTTCTTGTGGCTATGTATACGGTAGGGTGGTTTTTCGCCAACTGTAAGCAAGTACTTAGGGGTGTTTGTATCTAGATACCTATACAATTTTTTTCTGTCTTCTTAGAAAAAAAAAATCTTCCGGATGCCATGCTTGTGCATCTAATTTAATAAAGAATGCAAGAGAGTAAAGTGTCGTGTGATATTAATGCAGATTTTCTGTTGTTTCTTGTCGTTTTTTTTATGTTGTTGTTGTTGTTGTTGTTGTTGTTGTTTTGCTTACTTAATTTGTTTTGAAAAGACAAAGTGCTATTCGTAATATAGCAACGTGTAAACATACAAATTCTTAGACGTTACCGGTGAAGAATGCAATTTCTTATTTTAATGTACATATAGCTTCGCTTACTTACTGTCATTTATGCTTGGCTGAGATGAAATAATAAACAAAGAAAAACACTAAGTTTGAATGGAATATTTTTTTATGGAAAACTTTTTCATATCTGATGGAAAAAAGATTTAAAATGTTAGTATCTTTTTTTATTGAAATGTAGGTATAGGGCTCTATAAGAATCTGAGTTTATTGTAAAAATGTTCCTTCATCTTTTTATAAAGCTTTTATTATGATAACGGGATCATCTTGATGTTATTTGATAAAGAATTTGACATCTCTTTTATCTATATATTTAAGAATATAGATGCATTTTCTATTCCCTTCGAAATTCTGCGTTTATGATGATACGTTTTTTACTCACTACCATCATCTTCAACGAGGGAAGCAATGACCCCTTTAAAAATATGTATTATTTTTCCTGGATGTTCATCGCCACCACTGGTCATGTTAGGAAACACGAAATTTGATACTTTTTTTCACTTCGAAAAAAAGAAAACAGCTCGTAAGCTAAATGTAAACAGTAGGTATTGTAATGATATAATATTATAACTACTGTATTATGGCACTATACAGGGTGCTTCACCTAAGGTGTGCCAAAAAGATAGAGTGAGTAGGTTGGGTCGAGACAAAAATAAAAGAACATAATATATAAGTGTAGGTCGTAACGTTGTTTTTTCTGTCTTAATCCAATTTTTTTTAGAAAACTTGACCTCCCGCCTCAACGGGGGAAGATGACTTCCCCTCCCGTACGATTTTTTCTTGTATCGACCCAACCTACTCACTCTATCTTTTTAGCACACCTTAGGTGAATCCCCCAGTATAAAATAAGAATTTATTCATTAGTCTATAAACGTTCATACATACTTTATCTGTTTATTTATTACATGGCGCAGTCGGTACTATGTTCTTAAGAAACCAATTTCAAACAATTAGTTTGCCATTCGACAAAAAATAAAATACCTGCATCAATGTTTCCACTTTTTATCCTTATAGATTTTCTTAACGATTAGTTATGGCTTGCCAGATATCACCAATCAACCAAGAGTTCCAAATACAAGATTTTTTAAGGCGCACTAACTTCAAATTCTTTTCAAGTTATAAAATGAACAAAAATTTTGTCCCTCCTGACTCGCAAAACCACAAATTTTTACATACAACAAAATATAAATAACATATTAATTTACAGTATGGGGTTATATATTATATTCCCATCTATATGCAAAACTTAATGCCCCATGGCCTATGATGAAAAAAGTTTTCCCATTCTTTGCTTCAACTCTATTATTCCCTCTTGCATTTTGAAATAATTAAACTTCTAAACGCTCCATTTCGCTTAAAGGCTTCTTTTTTATATAGACACACTGGAACTGAACGATGATGGCCAAAAAGTCGAAGAAAACTGTGATTTGAAAGCACATTTATCCTAGTTTAGCACTTCACTGATTCTCACTATCATTTACATTTTATGTCTTCTGAATCATAGATATGGACCCACAACTTTTGAAAATTCTTATTTAAATTCAAATGCTATACTGGCTTCTATAACGACTTGGATATATTTATATATTTTATATTTTTAGGAGCTATATTCAACTTTTTTTTTTATCACTTAACCTTTCGTATACTGATATAATGTTTTATGGGAAAAAGTTTTCCCAACAAATTCTAGGCACCCGGTTCAAGTTCCTCATCCTATGAACTCCCCAAGCATCAGTCCTGATGTCGGTTATAAAAACTCTGTCTACGAAAGAAATTCGAGCAAAGAGGATAAAAATAATATACAACTTTTTTTTTTTTGTAAAAGTTTCAATAACTTTAACATACGAACGAGTAGATGCGACAAAGGGGACCAATAAAAAGAGCTTTTTTGTTGGTTTACAATATTTTGTTAGAACGTTTTTTTTTTTTTGTTTTGGAATACTGGGAAAAGTTTTTAGACCAACCATGGATTATACAAAAAAATTAAGAGATTTTATATCGTTATTATTATTCGTATTCAAATACTTTATTAACAAGGGAGTTATTTTTAAACAAAAGTATTTTTATATAGCTGGAACGGATTTTGTTTAATACTTCAAATTTTAAGCGATACAAAGAATAATATATAAGTATACATATCGCTTTTAAGTGTAAGTATAAGTGTGGTGATACAAAATCGAAAAAAAATCTCATTCTGGACGGAATGGATGAAAACAAACTTTACAGGTGTTTTAGGAAAAAAGGGTACGAGTGGATTATGAAAGAATGCGTATAAGAGAAGTAAAACTTATTTGAAGAATTTCTGACAAATTACGAGATTTTCTAATTTGATGTGGTTCTGACTAATCTGAGGTTCACAGCACTCTCAAGCTAAACCTTAGTATCTACAACACGAAAAGGAAGCTTATGTTATCTTACTTAGAAATCAAAAACATGAAAGGAATTATTGCGCTTCTAGGCGCTATAATTATATTTCAAAATGTCAGTCTGGTAGACGTAAACGGCCATACTTGAGCCATACCTAGGCCATACTAATTTAAACTTAAGATAATTTTTTTTAAATAAAATTGTTTTTATGGTATTTAAGAAACAACAAAGAAGTCATTTAAACTTAAAAAAAAAACTATCTTACCATCTAGAGAATACAGGTGAAGTGCATGAATATAAAATCACCTTAACATAAATATTTATTTTTCATGAAACAGTTTCGAAGATTAAGGTTTGCCATTTCATGATGGAAAGATATAGGAGCCAACAACGAGTCGAAATTATTAAAATTTATTATCGAAATTCGGAGTCAGTGGCCTCAACGTTAAGAGCATCGAAAAATCATCTTCATCGAAAAATCATCTTCAGCGGTGAGGCTCATTTCTGACTGAATGGCTTCGTCAATAAACAAATTATTAGGCAGCAATCCACACGTACTCCATGAGTCATCATTGCATCCCGAAAAAATTACGGTTTGGTGTAGTTTATGGGCCGGCGGCGTCATTGGGGCGTACTTCTTCGGTGATGATCAAGACCGGCACGTTACTGTAAATGGGGATCGCTACCGTTCAATGATAACCGAATATTTTTGGCCCCAAGTGGATGATATGGACTTTGAGGACATGTGGTTCCAACAGGACGGCACCACAAGCCACACAGCGAATGTCACAATTAATTCATTGGAAACCAAGTTTGGAGAACGTGTTATCTCACGAAATGGTCCAGTCGCTTGGCCGCCTCGGTCGTGCGATTTGACGCCGTTAGACTATTTCCTGTGGGGCTACGTCAAGTCTATGGTCTATGCCAACAAGCCAGCGACGATTGATGAACTTCGTACGAATATCGAACGTGGAAACCGTCGAAAATTGGGTTCAGCGTCTGGCCTTCTGCAAGCATGCCCGTGGTGGCCATGCAAAAGAAATCGAGTTCCATACATAATGGCATCGAACGTACTTTACAGAAATAAGGAATTTCATTGATATCCAAAACAGTTTTTGTTTTATTTAAAAAAAACTTTTGTAGCGCTCTTATTGAAAAACCTGGTATAAGTTTGGTGAGTGGGTTACTATCACGGTAGAAGTTTGGTTTCAATCCCTCCTTACCCTCAAAGAGTATCATTTTTTGTCTCAATATGAGTAGTAGAGATTAGTTTGTTCTGGAACAGCTGCTTTCTGGCTAAGGGGCGGCACTTAGAGTGGATGTTAATCCATATCAGGACCCCTTCAGCCACGCTCATACATCCACTTACACTCAATATGGCTGTCTTCTTTAAAAATCTCCCCCCTGAACCGTCGAGCCTAGTAGGAAGAAGGGCGGTTCAGACTGGGAACCAAATTTGCCCTTGAGATTAAATTAGAGGTCGAATTTGTAGCTGATAGGACAGGTGTGTGAACAGGTGTTGATGTTGATGACGTCATCAAAGGGATTGGTCGCGTGCCGCCGCCGCTGGTGCAGATATCTGAATTTAGAAATGAAAAAAAACTTAAGTTGATAATTGGTGATTTGAACCGTGTATGTTAGGGTTGTGAGCCGACTCAGAGTTCCGTTGTGCTATAGAAGCAATTGGAAGAATGATGTTTGTTGTGGTATATTAGTTGAGATAAGAGATAAGAGCTAAAAAAAAATACACTTTGTTGCTTGCGGTGTAACTGATTGTCGTTTTATTTGAATTTGAATTTGTATGATTTGAATATGTGTTTGACGTGTATTATAAGAATAATTTTATATTTCTTATCATTATCATAGAGAGAAAAAACATTGAATTACTTGATTTGTCCAAGCAGCAAAGCAATGGGGTTAAACAATAATAATAATAATAATAATAATATGGATGAATGACTTTCGGTAGTGTGGATTATAAATGTGTCAAATTTCTGAAAGAAGATAAGGATGCATAGTGTGCATATAATATTTTTCTTTTGAAGTTCAAGGTCAGGAAATTCGTTTGATGACTTAATATTAAATGGATTGTAGGTAAATGAGTAAGAGTATTTTAGTAACTCGAATATTGACATTCACAGATTAGTTGAGGGATTTGGTTGAATAAATAAATCTATATTTCATTATTTAACATTCGCAATTGTTGTAATGATGTGCATATTAATATTAGCTTTCAACAAGAGACGTTATTTAATAGCTGATTAGAATAATGTTTTGGTGTGAAAGATTGCGTGAGGGAGAAACTTTTTGTATATGTGAATCTGGATGGTTAGAAATTGATAAAAATATAAACGAGAACACTGAAGAGATGTAAAAAAAAAAAAGAGAGAGAAATAAAATGAAGATTATATATATATATATATATAAAAGATACAAATTTGATGTGTTATTTATTAGTTTATGTTAAACATTAGACTTAAAAACATCTTTTTAAAATGTTCCACTCATCAGTTTTATGTTTGCTTTCAATTTTTCCATTCCTAATTACGGGGTTACCATTACCTTTGGATATAAATTTACAACGATCAAATACAACTGACAATCTATCATTTTCATTGAATTTACCTAATAATGATACTGTGCAAATAGGATTATCATTTCGATTGTTAACCTATACAAGTGGTAAAAATTTACCAAATGGCACGGATACATCGTCATTTCAAAACGACGTTCATACATTGTCTGACGCTGCGATCACTTCAACAACAGCAACAACATCAGAAAAAGGTGTAAACAAGAAAATAGTAACCGTAGAGGAAGCAATAGAGAGTTTTAGGCAAGACTTAATACGAAAAGAAACTGAAATTTCTGGAATTATCCAAAGTAAAGATGTTTTTTATAGACATTTCAAGCTGGAGTTTGACGATGAAAAGTCACTAACAATTCGATGTTCGTATGATAGCAATTATAATTTGCGCTCACTAAGTATCAAATGTTATGAATACCATGAATATGAAACCGAGAGGGTGTTAAGTAATGGAGAAGTAGAAGTGTTTATGAAGGAGGATCTTGAATACAAAGCCGACGTTGAATTACTTGATTTCAAATCAATGAAACAAACATACGAAATGAACATCTCTTAAGAAAATATGTATAAAAAAAAAAAAGTCGTGTATGTATATTGTTAAAAAAATAAAAGTTTTTATTATAAATTGTATAAAATGTTGTTTAATTTATTTATTTTTTGGAACAGGTATCCAAGAGTTGTGATCCGAAGAAAAACCTAGCCATTTTACAAAAATTTGGTTGTTTTTTCTTTGGAGCACTTTTTCAATTAAATATGTATCTGGAAACTTTGTTTTTTGTAGTTCCAGTTCATAGAACCCTCCCTTGATGATGTGTCCCTGAAAATCTTCTAAAATGTATGTTACAGGGTTTGTGTGCTGCACTTTGATAATCTTAAAGATTTCTGTGGTCCAATTTGGTGTGTAACCTTTTTCAAATACATGTTTGTATTTACTTATTCTGACAAAGTCCCTCACTTTGAACTTGGGAGTAGTTTGAATTTTGATGTGATTATAAATTTTGGCGAGTAATGTTTTTTCGTTTGCAACACTGACTTCAGATGGTTTCATTTTGATTGTACGATGTTTGGAATTATTATAAGTTTCAGTTAGCTGGTCTATAATATTAATCCAACGATAAGTTCCATTAACACTAAATTCCTTCCACATAAGCGATTTCAAGGTGCGATTAAATCGTTCGACAATCGATGCTTTGAGTGGTGTAAATGTTGAATAGTGATTTATTTGATATTTCTTTACAAGGCATTGAAATGATGAATTGAAAAACTCTTTTCCATCATCTGTTTGCAAATTCTTCGGAGTGCGACCCATATTTAATATATCTTGCATAGCTAAGGTCACACTAGCCCCTGTTTTATTTAGAATAGGACGCGTCCACGCAAATTTAGAAAATGCATCAATAACTGTGAGTAGATATCGATAATTTTCGTTATTTGATGAATAAACTATCATTTCGACTAGGTCAGCTTGCCATAAATCATCTAAGCCTTTGATAACTACTCGTCTTTTTGGGAAATTCTTTCGACTTGGTTTATGCAGTTCCTCGACAACATCTCGTTTACTCATCTTTTCACAGAGTGATACAAACAAAGCTTTGATTTTATATAATAATCTATTGAATCTCTTTGGAAGGCTGTTTTATGATTTTCTTAATTTCAGTCTGAACGTGATACATTATTTGTTTTACTTGTTCATCGACATAGTGTTTGGTAGTAGCGTCTCCCTGTTCTTCTGGTTCTTGAATGTTTTTTAATCGTTTCCGTTGTATGTTATAATCACCGCTTTCCGTTTTGAGAAATCCCTCACCAGGTGGTCCAGGCATTCCTCTCTCTCCCTGTTCACCTGGTAATCCCTGTTCTCCTTGTTTCCCTCTTGGTCCTCTTGGTGGAGCCATATTCGAAAAACGACCAAATTTATCAACCGGCATTTTTATTATTCAATAATGTTGGCTTCTTTAAGTTCTTCAATGATTGAAACAATCTCGTTAGAGTGATTGTTATGGCCAGCTTGATGTGAAGCAATAAGAAGTCTCAGTCTATCTATCAGCTCATTGGGGTTATCCCAAAATATATAGTCTTTTTTCATTTTTGATAATTGCATTAATCCACTTCCTATAGGTGACTGTTGTGGCGATGGTGATGAAGTTTTGGAAGTATTTGAAGTCAATCCAAATAATTTACTTATTATTTGTCTATACTTATAACCACGATTACCGTGCACTTGTCTTCGTGAATCATGATCCATTCTATGTGCATTCGTTTCATATAATATAGCCTTGTAATTTTGTAAGTCTTCACTGGTATAAATGTTTTTTTCAGGGTTTTTCTTAAATATGAGCTCATATAAACCATTTGTACCTTCATAGGTTTTATTTTTAATTTCTATGTATTTTCCAAGAATTTTGAACTCAGCATTACCGATGTACCACTTTCCATCTTTTAAATATATACCGTAAGTTTTATCAAGGGTGTTGGAATTATTTATAAATAGATCTACATATTTTTTGGGTGTATCATGAAATTCTTCTTGTAACAATAGTTCTCCAAAGCTGCGATGATTCAGACGGTGGTTTGAATTTTTGTTTGGTCTTTTTGGTGTAGTATTTTCAGTAAAAACGAGTGAGTTATCAACAGTCTTGGGAGTGATAAATTCATCATTTTCTTTTTCTTGGTATTGTTTTTCAGAGGCAATTTTCATTTTCTTTGTAGGACTTTCAACAAAGTAATTTTCATCTTGCCTTGTGTTTGTTTTTTTGACTAACTCGTTAAGTGGCTTGGTAAGTGGTTTAAGAGTTTCTTCAATTTGAGCTTCGTAAACTTCCCTATCAGTTTTAAGATCTTTGTATTTCTTTCGTAGAGCGTTGGTGGTTTTAATAAGTTCTTTAGTTAGTTTTATATCTATATTCATCATTATTTAAGGCTTACTTTTTCTTACAGAGGCAAATCGTGAATAAGTTTCGAAGTTGTTTAAAAAATCTTTCAATGGATTTTTAAACTTAATTTGATACTAAAGTTACTGGTTTCCAACTGAACTGAACCGCTCTTTACTGCTAATATCTGCTCGTTGAACTGTTCCGTACTGCTCTCATAGAACATTACTATGCATATGATGTACAACTTAAATATTATCTGTTTATAACTTAAGAAAGCAGTCAAAACCTTTTCTATATCGACCTTCATTCAATGGACTGTCCTTATCAATTACCAAGAAGTTATAGTTTGTATTCCAACATTCCGCACATACCCTCTGAAATGTATTAAATGTCATATCTGAATTGACATGGTCATTATAAATATGTTTTAAATTCATATCATCCTGTTTGAAAACAATGAGAAAATTTGAATTGTCTCGAATCAGATGTTTGGGTATTCTTGTATACGTTTGGCACAAATAAAAACTATCAATGTGGTGATGGCGCCCCATACTAAAGTAGACTCGAATTGTGTCTTGTTTTTCACAGGCTATGTCATCAAAGATAAATATTGAATTTGGTTTAGCCTTTTCGGGTGGAATAACATCACTATTATTGGAAAAAGTAAAAAAACCCATATTCTTAATTGGTCTCATCGCCTTTTGTAAAAACTCATACTTTGGCTGATGTAGGGACTTAGAATATATATATATATATTTTCAAATTTCAACCCATTGGGATGTTGTAGTAAACTCATCATGACATTTGTTTTCCCACAGTTTGAGGGGCCCGTAATTAATCCTCTAATAGTATGAGGAAATAATTTACCATGCTTTTTTGTCATATTGCTTTTAATTATTTCCATATTTGTTACAGGCAATTGATGTTGTTGTTTAACGAATCGCATTGTGGTAAATACTAAATATTTTATTATAAATACGAAGTTTATATTTTAAAAATGTCATATCTAATTTACGCACTATGGTGTTAAGATAATTCATATAAAATGATTGATTATTCAAAAAACTCTACCAGTCAACGAAACTTTCCGAGAGGGGGAGGTTTATTAAACACATTAATAAACAAACTACCTGTTGAACTACATTTACCTGGTTATCAATACTGTGGGCCTGGGACCAAACTTCAAGAACGCTTAGCTCGAGGGGATTCAGGAATAAATTTGCTTGATCAAGCGTGCAAACAACACGATATATCTTATTCAAAATTTAAAAATACATCTGATCGTCACATAGCCGATAGAATTTTATCGGAAAAAGCTTGGCAACGAGTTAAATCTAAAGACGCTAGTATAGCTGAGCGAGCAAACGCACTTTTGGTTACTAATTTAATGAAGACAAAACTAAAATTAGGTATGGGCATGGCATGCTCTAAGAATGAAGATAAAAAGTCTAAGAAAAGAGCAAAAAGGAAAAATGAAGATAAGAAATCTAAAAAAAATAACAAACCAAAACAACTCACCTTTAAAAAAGTAATCCAGACTATTGGAAACTATGTCAAACGTAAAAAACCTGTCAATCTTGAAAAGGCAATTAAAATAGCAGTATCTTCTGCCAATAAGACAATAAGCAAAAATAGTAATAACATTAAGACACCCAGAGTTATTTCAGTGCCGAAAATCGGTGGGGGAATTCCATTTCTTGTTCCTCTATTTGCCGGACTTTCAGCTCTTGGAGCTTTGACAGGAGGTGCCGCAGGAGTAGCCAAAGCCGTTAACGATATAAGTATTGCTAAAAAAGATTTAGAGGAGAAAAAACGTCATAATGGAAAAATGGAATCGATTGCAGTCGGTCACGGCTTACATCTCAAATCGTACAGGAAAGGGTTTGGACTCTATTTAAATCAAAAATCAAAAAACTTCTAAGCTTGCTACCTAATCGTGCATTAAATGAAAAAGATTTGATAAATTTTGCAAAAAATTTAATACCAAATTTTCGAGGAGTTTTCATGCGTGATAATTTACCAAAGACTGGACCTTTGAAAAACGAATGCGGTATAGTAAATCTAGATTCCGCAAATGGTCCTGGAACACACTGGGTAGCATATAATAAGAAAGGTACTCAAATTGAATATTTTGATAGCTTTGGAAATCTCCAACCTCCTATTGAAATAATTAATTACTTGGGTGAACAAATTAATTATAATTATACTAAATATCAAGATTATGAGTCTTTTAACTGTGGTCATTTATGCTTAAGTTTTTTATGTGACTCCTATTCTCAATAAATAAAGAGTTTTATGTAAATATGATTTCATTGTGTTTTTTATCACCATGTCGATGACACTAACACTTAGCGGTAGAGCTTCCTTTCTAAAGTCTGAATATTTTCCGCCTCTAAACTTAGATCAGAGCTACGTTTGTGGTCTGATTGATTTTCAAGCGTATAACTCTATACCAAATGTTGATGAGCGTAATAACTTATTACATGTGGGGGAAATGGTAATTGAAATCCCAACAGGTTCGTATGAGATCGATGACATTGCATCATATATATCCGAAGAATTATTAGTGCAAAATTCTACGACAATTGTCAGATTAGAAGCAAATAACAATACAATGGTATGTGAAATCGAAAGCACTGAAAAAATATATTTCGATAGGGACAGATCTATTGGTCAATTATTGGGTTTTAATAAAAGAGTCCTCAAAGAAGGTAAGCCCCACATATCAGATTTACCAGTAGATATAAACAAGGTAAATGTAATACGAGTTGAGTGTAATATCATAAATGGTTCATATTTTAATAATACACCTACGCATACAATACATGAATTTTCACCGGAAGCAGGACCAGGGTATAAAATAATAGAAGTTCCAAAAAATGTCATCTATCTACCAGTGAATGTCAAACAATTAAGTACTTTATCATTGAAACTTGTAGACCAAGACGGAGACTTGATAAATTTTAGAGGAGAAAGAATAACCGTACGGTTGCATTTAACAACAAAATCTTAACAATGTTAATATATAATTATTATATAACAGACACTAAAGTTAACCAATCAAATAGTTCTACTAAAACAGCAAAACTGTCAACATCTAAGCTATCATCTGAAAACAAAGCCTTTCTTCTTACATTAGGTTTTAAGCTAAAATAAAAACAATATGAATGATATTTTAAATATTGGCCATGGACCTAGCTCCGATAACAGCATATCTAAAATTGAGTACCGCAATTATTCACCGTTTCTTCAATCCTACAACCCAAGTGATGAAATACGTTTCCCCATACTACAACAGGACTTGTGCCTTTTACCCTCTGATAGCGACATTTATGTGGAAGGAGGCTTAACAAAATCAGATGGGACAATTTCCACAACAGGAAAATTAACTAATAATGCTATGCTATTTCTTTTTGAAAGGGCAGCTTATGAACTCAATGGAGTAGAGATTGACAGCAATAAAAACGTTGGCATCACATCATCATTGAAAAATTATATATCTTTGAACGAGAATGAAAGTAAATGCTTAGAAAATGCTTCATGGATTGGAGCCGCTAGTCCACGTGTTTCGGGTACTTTTAATTTTTGTATACCACTTAGATATATACTGGGCTTTGCTGAAGACTATAAAAAGGTTATAGCAAACGCAAGACATGAGCTGATTCTAGTTCGTACTCGAACAAATGAGAACGCTTATTATTTTGAGCAAGCTAATAATTCTGAAGAATTAAAACTTTCAATTTTTAAACTACAATGGAGAGTTCCACATATTACCCTATCTGATTCAAATAAGCTTACATTATTCAAACAAATGCAGTTAAAACCAATTCAAATTCAATTTCGAAGTTGGGAAATGTATGAATACCCAACTCTACCAACCACCACTGATCATGTATGGTCAGTCAAAACTTCAACTCAACTTGAGAAAGCGAGATATGTTATTATTGCTTTACAAACTGATAAAAAAAACCAGCGAAATAAGGATCCTAGCAGATTCGATCATTGTGATGTAAGTAATGTCAAGGTGCATTTAAACTCAGAATCTTACCCACGTGAAGACTTAAATCTCAAATATAAACTAGACCGTTATGCTATTCCCTATGAAATGTATTGTAAATTTCAATCATCATATTATCAGAAAGAATCACAACCACTTCTGTCGCGACAAGACTTCAAAGATCTCGCTCCAATTATGGTTGTTGATTGTTCCCGCCAAAATGAATCAATTAAATCAGGACCTGTAGACGTAAAAATTGAACTCAAAACATCGACACCGATTCCAGCATCAACAACAATGTACTGTCTTATTCTTCATGACCGCATAATTGAGTATAGTCCAATTACTGGAGAAGTTCACAAGCTAACATAATTAAATGTCATAATATTATATCATACCTATTTGTAAATTTCGTTTGCTCTTGAATGTACCAACATTTGTTCTGGAATGTGAGTCGAAACCGCAAAAAAAAAAAAATCCATTTTTTAATTTTAATCTACTGCTAATAAGTAATCTACAATATTTCGGACTATAAAAGCTGGTTGTTTTAGAATTTTTTTTAATTTAGTCTCGACTAAGTAATATAAACCTACGGAGAACATATCCTAATCATGAACACTTATATAGTAGATTTTCAAGGCTTCGGAGGATTCAAGAACGGGTTCATTTTAAAAGAAATAGCAATATATTGTGACGGGGCTCATTACCATTTCATTGTTACTTCTCCATTTGATATAAATCAACTTCCTGCATCACTTAGAAGACAAACTCATTGGTTGTATCAAAATCACCACGGGCTAACTTGGAATGAAGGATTTATAAAATTTTCACAAGTTAAGACATTTCTACGAGAAAAAATCCAAGCTGGCGTTGTCTACGTTAAAGGAGCTGAAAAAAAGCAATGGCTCAGGGAATTGCTTAGTAACGAAGTAGAAGTCAAAAACATTGAAATTTTTTCCAACTGCCCAAACTTAAAGGAACTGAGAAGTATATATTTCAACCAAATAAAATGTCTTAGCCATGGAAAATGCTTTCAAAATGTTGGAAAATCCTGTGCACTACAAAATGTTTATATAATAAGCAAGTTTTTAAGTGCACGACAAGCCCCGTAATGTACTAATATATATTTATGTTCTTTCTATAAATAAAACACAATTTTTATATGTTATTAAATGCTTTAAGAAAAAACACGTTTTTTT
Source organism: Baccha elongata (assembly GCA_951217065.1). Classification (NCBI taxonomy): domain Eukaryota; kingdom Metazoa; phylum Arthropoda; class Insecta; order Diptera; family Syrphidae; genus Baccha; species Baccha elongata. The sequence continues at coordinate 242,184,341 of OX578272.1, forward strand.
ATTTCATAAATTATTGTTGCTTGAGTTATTGAAGTTTGAAAATCGTCTTTGGAACCCGTACGGCATCGAACTGTGATCTTTCAGAAAACGACGTTTTTCCGCTTTTGGCTTGTAAGTTTTTACTTCTGAAACGGTAATCACTTCATGATCTCGAGTTCGTCGAATATTTTTTGAATTAATAATAATTTCGCTGTCCGAGGAAGAAGAATTTAAGACAGCGCTTTTTATTGAATCAAAGTTAATTTTTTGTGATGATTCATAATTGAGAAAAATGCCTTTTACTTTGCAAACAACGTGTTCTTGCTTATCATTTGTGCTAAACACTTTGAATGCATAATTTTTAGGCCCTCCGCTCACGAATTCCGTTATATAACTCCCTATACCATAGCTTTCTAGCTCATCAGTCATGTCGCCGACAAATTGACCAGTAGGCGGTTGAAACTCTCCTTCACGACTTATGTAAATAACTGAATCAGTGTCGTAGTAGAGAACTCTTTCCTCTAATTTTTCTAGATAGCTATATAATTTAAGGCGAGCTAAAGTTGTGGTGTAAGCAGCAATACTGACGTTGACTGTGGAAAGTGAGTCGATTGCTTCTTCTTTCATTTCAAAGTTGACGACGATGTTATCCTCATTCACAGGTAGAATGTGTAAAACTTCTATCGAAGGATGCGTGAGCAAATGAAATAATGTTGAAGGGTCATTCAAAACATAAGTTTGAAGTTGATTTTCCCTTTGACCGAATTTTCCCCAAAAAGAATTTAATATTAATTTTGCAAGAGATCTCTTTCCGGGATTTTTACAAATTTCTGAAAATTCCAGTTGAATATTTTCTTTTTCAAAAAAATCTGCAATATATTTCTCTTTTTCCAACTGAGAAGAACATTCACCTGGCCATCCTGATGCTTCCTGTTTAATTTTCAAAAATTTGTTCATCATAGCAGTGAAAAGACCATCAGAATTTGTGTCTTTGTTATATTGAACTACATTATACTCCCATATTTCAAAAACCGAAATTATAGTATAGCCTTTTTTGACTGCTTTGATTACTTCATCAATCACCCATGTCCCAAACAATGCTCTTTGGTCGTCAGTACGGGTGCAATACTGTTCCTGATTTTTTTCTTCACTGCAGCTTCTACACAATGAAAACATGAGTTTATTGTTTTGTCTTACGGGTAAAACCGGATGAAGCAAATATTCTGGAGGTAAAATCTTGCACTTCACAAGTCCATTCTTTCCTTCTAAAAGCATTGTTGAAAGGGTTAAGTCTAATGTTTAACATAAACTAATAAATAACACATCAAATTTGTATCTTTTATATATATATATAATCTTCATTTTATTTCTCTCTCTTTTTACCTCTCTTCAGTATTGTCGTTTATATTTTTTTTTTTATCAATTTACATGTGCTTGAAATGAATGGTGAATTTGCTTAACTCTGTGGAGTTCACTGGAAACTTTTTTTTCCTTATGTTTTTGAGGTTCATTTAGTAATTCTGCTTCACCGAAAGGACAAAGCGCCGGATATTCACCCTCTTTTTTTTTTAAAGCATTTGAATGTGGGAAAATCGATCCGCTTAATGTTAACTCTCCTCCTAGTGAAAATAATATCAATTATATTTTTATTTAAATATGTTAAATTTTAAAAACAAATGTTCTCACCTAAAAGCTTAAACCGTACATGTTGCATGGATTGAAACTGTAGTCTAAAGTTAAGGATGGGGGACATTGTTTCGCCATTCCTGATATGGAACAATACACATTCGCTGCCATATTCTGGCTGCACTAGTAATTTTATTGTCTCATTATAAAATTTTACATCCGTAAATTTCATTTCTAGCCATCCAGATTCACATATACAAAAAGTTTCTCCCTCACGCAATCTTTCACACCAAAACATTATTCTAATCAGCTATTAAATAACGTCTCTTGGTGAAAGCTAATCTTAATATGCACATCATTACAACAATTGCGCATGTTAAATAATGTTTGAAATATAGATTCATTTATTCAATCAAATCCCTCAACTAACCTGTAAATGTCAATATTCGAGTTACTAAAATACTCTTACTCCTTTACCTACAATCCATTTAATATTAAGTCATCAAACGAATTTCCTGACCTTGAACTTCAAAAATAAAATATTATATGCACTCTATGCATCCTTATCTTCTTTCAGAAATTTGACACATTTATAATCCACACTACCGAAAGTCATTCATCCATATTATTATTAATGTTTAAAGCCATTGCTTTGCTGCTTGGACAATTCAAGTAATTCAATCTTTTTCTCTCTATAATGATAAGAAATATAAAATTATTCTTATAATACACATCAAACACATATTCAAATCATACAACCAAAATATCCACACTGATAAGAAACATATAAAAACTATTTCACAATCTGGTGTATTCACATTCATTCAAATTATTACTTTTTCTATTATTTTTTCTTCATCTATAAATTCAAATTCAAATAAAACGACAATCAGTTACACCACAAGCAACACAGTGTATATTTTTAGCTCTTATCTCTTATCTCAACTAATATACCACAACAAACATCATTCTTCCAATTGCTTCTATAGCACAACGGAACTCTGAGTCGGCTCACAACCCTAACATACACGGTTCAAATCACCAATTATCAATTAAATATGGGTCGCACTCCGAAGAATTTGCAAACAGATGATGGAAAAGAGTTTTTCAATTCATCATTTCAATGCCTTGTAAAGAAATATCAAATAAATCACTATTCAACATTTACACCACTCAAAGCATCGATTGTCGAACGATTTAATCGCACCTTGAAATCGCTTATGTGGAAGGAATTTAGTGTTAATGGAACTTATCGTTGGATTAATATTATAGACCAGCTAACTGAAACTTATAATAATTCCAAACATCGTACAATCAAAATGAAACCATCTGAAGTCAGTGTTGCAAACGAAAAAACATTACTCGCCAAAATTTATAATCACATCAAAATTCAAACTACTCCCAAGTTCAAAGTGAGGGACTTTGTCAGAATAAGTAAATACAAACATGTATTTGAAAAAGGTTACACACCAAATTGGACCACAGAAATCTTTAAGATTATCAAAGTGCAGCACACAAACCCTGTAACATACATTTTAGAAGATTTTCAGGGACACATCATCAAGGGAGGGTTCTATGAACTGGAACTACAAAAAACAAAGTTTCCAGATACATATTTAATTGAAAAAGTGCTCCAAAGAAAAAACAACCAAATTTTTGTAAAATGGCTAGGTTTTTCTTCGGATCACAACTCTTGGATACCTGTTCCAAAAAATAAATAAATTAAACAACATTTTATACAATTTATAATAAAAACTTTTATTTTTTTAACAATATACATACACGACTTTTTTTTTTTTATACATATTTTCTTAAGAGATGTTCATTTCGTATGTTTGTTTCATTGATTTGAAATCAAGTAATTCAACGTCGGCTTTGTATTCAAGATCCTCCTTCATAAACACTTCTACTTCTCCATTACTTAACACCCTCTCGGTTTCATATTCATGGTATTCATAACATTTGATACTTAGTGAGCGCAAATTATAATTGCTATCATACGAACATCGAATTGTTAGTGACTTTTCATCGTCAAACTCCAGCTTGAAATGTCTATAAAAAACATCTTTACTTTGGATAATTCCAGAAATTTCAGTTTCTTTTCGTATTAAGTCTTGCCTAAAACTCTCTATTGCTTCCTCTACGGTTACTATTTTCTTGTTTACACCTTTTTCTGATGTTGTTGCTGTTGTTGAAGTGATCGCAGCGTCAGACAATGTATGAACGTCGTTTTGAAATGACGATGTATCCGTGCCATTTGGTAAATTTTTACCACTTGTATAGGTTAACAATCGAAATGATAATCCTATTTGCACAGTATCATTATTAGGTAAATTCAATGAAAATGATAGATTGTCAGTTGTATTTGATCGTTGTAAATTTATATCCAAAGGTAATGGTAACCCCGTAATTAGGAATGGAAAAATTGAAAGCAAACATAAAACTGATGAGTGGAACATTTTAAAAAGATGTTTTTAAGTCTAATGTTTAACATAAACTAATAAATAACACATCAAATTTGTATCTTTTATATATATATATATATATAATCTTCATTTTATTTCTCTCTCTTTTTTTTTTTTACATCTCTTCAGTGTTCTCGTTTATATTTTTATCAATTTCTAACCATCCAGATTCACATATACAAAAAGTTTCTCCCTCACGCAATCTTTCACACCAAAACATTATTCTAATCAGCTATTAAATAACGTCTCTTGTTGAAAGCTAATATTAATATGCACATCATTACAACAATTGCGAATGTTAAATAATGAAATATAGATTTATTTATTCAACCAAATCCCTCAACTAATCTGTGAATGTCAATATTCGAGTTACTAAAATACTCTTACTCATTTACCTACAATCCATTTAATATTAAGTCATCAAACGAATTTCCTGACCTTGAACTTCAAAAGAAAAATATTATATGCACACTATGCATCCTTATCTTCTTTCAGAAATTTGACACATTTATAATCCACACTACCGAAAGTCATTCATCCATATTATTATTATTATTATTATTATTGTTTAACCCCATTGCTTTGCTGCTTGGACAAATCAAGTAATTCAATGTTTTTTCTCTCTATGATAATGATAAGAAATATAAAATTATTCTTATAATACACGTCAAACACATATTCAAATCATACAAATTCAAATTCAAATAAAACGACAATCAGTTACACCGCAAGCAACACAGTGTATTTTTTTTTAGCTCTTATCTCTTATCTCAACTAATATACCACAACAAACATCATTCTTCCAATTGCTTCTATAGCACAACGGAACTCTGAGTCGGCTCACAACCCTAACATACACGGTTTTTTTTTTAGCTCTTATCTCTTATCTCAACTAATATACCACAACAAACATCATTCTTCCAATTGCTTCTATAGCACAACGGAACTCTGAGTCGGCTCACAACCCTAACATACACGGTTCAAATCACCAATTATCAACTTAAGTTTTTTTTCATTTCAAAATTCAGATATCTGCACCAGCGGCGGCGGCACGCGACCAATCCCTTTGATGACGTCATCAACATCAACACCTGTTCACACACCTGGCCTATCAGCTACAAATTCGACCTCTAATTTAATCTCAAGGGCAAATTTGGTTCCCAGTCTGAACCGCCCTTCTTCCTACTGAGCCTCTATCATTTCAGGGCCCTCTAATCCCTACTACTAAAAAAGACAATTGATAGTGTTTTAATATTTCTTACATCGAAGCCGTTAGAATTTGAAGGATCATTTAGATTTATTCTTAGTGTCTCGAGTACGTATTAATTCACGGCGGGTGGCACCACAACGCTAAGCTGATGCTGTGAGAAGATTTGATATCGCGAAGCTAAAATCCTTAGAAACTGCTACAAATTTTTCTGACTCAGTTTCTACCAATCTCTCAACAAGTCCGCCAACAGCAGCAAGTACAAGGGATCAGTGGAGACATTGTCAACAAGCCGTCTGCATGTGCCGAGTTTCACTAGGCAACACGACGAAACTCCTGGTTCGATGAAGAATGTCGGTTGACGCATGCACCGAAGAACGAGACATACCAGAGAATGCTGCACACTAGAACGAGATAGAACATTCCGTGAGCTCCAGGGGCAAAAAAGAAATGAGCTGACTTCTCAGGAAGATAAAGAAAGCACGAGGATCGAGCTACAGATGCTGCGTGGCAGGTTTTTTACGAATGTGAGCATGAGGATAGTGATCGGAATTAAAAAAAGACAATTCAAACACAAACGATTGTGTGGTTAGCAGCGAGCAACCGAATATTAGGGATTTTCGAATCTGAGGCGCTTTAGTATCAGCCTTTGGGCCTTAAATTAAAGTGATTTTTTAGGCACGATCTGTCAGACCAATCAAGTTTATTCCTATTAAATAAACGTTCATGCTTTTTGTGTGATAAAATATTAACATCAATAATTTTCAATTATAACATTCCAATGTCAATATTTTACTCTTAATTCACTTGCAAATAAAGTTTAACACAAAAATTCATTAAATTCCCAACCCCTAATAATCCTTATACAAACATACTAAATATTGTTCTGATGTGTATGTGATAAAGAAGAAAAAAAAACTAAAGAATTCCCATAGTAGCATGAAGAAAAATTGAATTATTGTTTACTTTATTCATAGACAAATATTCCGGCAATCCGCAAAATGTGTTTCAAGCTCAATCTTCAAACCTCAGTAGTCCCATAGCACAACATCACTGTGCCTGCACCCCTCTACCCATGAGTTTTTGCTTTTATGTGCATTCCCGACAGGATATAAAAAAAACTTTGTTTTACCTCATAGGTCCTCGTCCTGTTCCTGTGTTGTATAGCTTGAAAAGAAGTCGGTAAGCACGTTTGTTTTGCGTGATGTTATAGCTGAATATACAGTTTTCTTTTTTTTTTTTTTTGTATACAAAGGTATAATTTGGATGGCAACATTGACTTCGTGTCACTCTGCATTCGCTCTTGCAAAATGTAAGGAGCTAACTATTGACTTTGGTTGGCCTAAAAAGATGTTTTTCTGTTGAATAAATATTTGCTTATTTTTCTGCCGCATGGCAGAGCATGGAGTGCCATTACTCTTTCCTGCCAATGACCTTTTTTTTTTTTTAAATGTAGAAGTGTGGTTTAGGAACAAAGTTTGGATACCGAACGAAGAACAAAAAAATAAAACTCGTTAACTTATTAAGCAAACAAAAAGCTTAAAAGTTAAAATGTTGCAAATGGTCACTTAACTCTGAGTTAAGTGCCGTGTAAAGAGCAAAATTATTTTAATATGCATGTTTTTCTTCTATTTTATTTTTTACTGACTTTTACGAGTACCTAATATGCAAATTTCTAAAATGTTTGTTTGGTAGCGGTTTCAATACATTTATTCGTTTACTCCATTTCTGTTTGTCTAATTGAAATTCAGTCATAATAAATAAATAGAAAACCATATTAAATAATAATTGTTATTGATTTTTAAAAATTGCGAGAGTTGATAACGTAATAATAAAGGCAGGAATTCATTTGAATTTGCGACTGTAATATGTTACTAAAATTTGCGATGCCAAACTGAAAATGAATGGTTAGGCAAATTAGACAAGCCATAGCTGGCAAAGAGTATAATTATAGATAAACGATGTGGTAACTGCTACGGTACAACTAAAAGGTAGACATGGTATCTAATACAGACAGTTTTGTAAGCTAGGCCATACAGTCATATACCTATACAGTTACTGTATAGGTATATGACTGTAAACCAAATGTGTTATTGGCTTCTAATTAAACAAAATTTCTTCAGGACAAATGCTAGAATATAAAATTTTTTTATATTTAAATAAATTAATTTTCAGCACGGGTAGGGGAGAGGCGCCAACGTGAGGCACTTCCAACAGTGCGACATTCCGAATAACTTCGAAAGAATTTAAAGGAACAAGTTGCGATTTTTATTATATTTTATTTTTACATAGTACAAAACATTTCTTTCCAAATGATTCAGTTTGTGTTTACTTTCAGTGAAGCAAAGTGGCGCTATGATAGCACACTGAGAAAAATACGGGCAAAGTAAAATGTACGTGTCGCAAAAAATAAGCAATCGTTTTTTTTTTCCTAGGTGAGTTAAATAATTAATGTCTCAAACATTATGTAGATTATATTGTAAACAATAGAATTAATAACATTTTGAGGCATTTCGATGCATGGAATTTTTGTTTTAGTCATGTTTACAGATTTTGGACGATTTACCAACAGTGAAACAAAATCCCGTTGCCATCAGTGAGGTATTAAATATCTGACAACAGACGGAGACTTTGAAATAATTTTTCTTAACTGTTTGCTATCCTACAATTCGGCAACAATCCAGTATCCATAAATTTGATCAAAATTAAGTACTTTAAATTTTTGGTTAACATCATTTTCTTCATTTCTTTCATTAATTTATTTGTCACCGGCGACATTTTTTTTTACTTTTATATCCGTTATTATAAAGCTAAAAAGACACCAAGACTTTTTCATAATAAAATAAATCCTAAGTAAATAAAACTTGGTTTTCATGTTTCATGCGTTTCACTGTTGGGTATGAACTGTCTCACTGTTGGCATAGGTATACCAACAGTGAGACAAACGAGATACTTGACTTAGTCAATTAATATTTTTTCTTCGGAAACAGCAAAATTAATTTAAAGTCAAGATATAGTAATTTAAAAAAAAAGTGGTCTCACTGTAGGCGTCTCTCCCCTACATAAGAGGAGGTAAACCAGTTAAACTATCTGTTGGCATCTTTTATAACACTTGGTCACTGGGCTATAAGCTAAATTGTATATAGTTTTATATATTATAGTATAACTAGCTGATCCGGCAGACGTTGTTCTGTATTTTCCCATTTTTTTTTAAATACAGTCAGGGGCATATTCATAGACACTGTCTAAGTTGTTTTTAAGAAAAACTCGAATTTATTCTATTTAAGTTACATTGCTTAAACCAAGGCTGAACAAAACTGTAGTTTAAAAACAGCTTAGTTTCCTGATTTAGAGATAAAGAAAATGTTATTGGTGATATGAAAATTATATACAGGAATTATTATTGTCGTAAATATCTTCAACATCTATTGGATTAAAATTTTATCAAATTTTTTGTTTGATTATATATAAGCGAACCGCCCCAGCTTTTCACTGGATCACTAACTTATCTGCTAAAGATGACTTTTTGTTAATGTATTGGAGCGGCCATTGACGGGATTTTGGTTGGTGGGATTTCGTCAGTCGGAAAAAGCATAATCAAAATTGCCATGTGCTTGCTTCACCGCGATTCTCCACAAAGAAGTTTTTTTCGGGAACGAGAAGAAGAAAATCAACCAACCATAACCAAATAACCAGAGATGGCAAAGATGGCGATTAAATTCTCGTAGTCAATATGGCAAAAATACTACTTTCGGTGAAAATACAATTTTTTAAAATCAAAAAAAGTTAATGTGGTAGTTTATTTAGTTAATTTAAATGTAAATTAATGAAGTAAACGTAGCGCCAATTGTCAAAATTTAAAGTGCGCTGCTATAAATTTTAATATATTCTCCGCCCAAAAAATAAATTTGGGAAATTTTATGTAGGTATTTTTATCAGATTAAATGTCAGAGATAGTTTTTCAGTTCATAATAAAGATTCCAGCCCAAGTAGCATTTTGTACCTATTAAGTTACAAATTTATTGTATGTCGTTTACAATTCATATACAGTTGCTGAAAAAATGTTTTGTATGCTTACAGTAACTAATTGGATGATTGGTAAACAAATTGTAACAGACAAAATGTTGTTGAAACAACACGTCTTCAAACGTGAACGTACGGTAAACCAAATTTCGTAAATGTAAAACCAATATCACAAAACATTTACATTTGTAGCACTTTTGTAAAGCTATTATCAAAACTTAACTGTTACAAAACGTTGACAGTAAATAGTCACAGTACATCTTCAAACGTAAACGTACTGTAAATCAAATATCGTAAATGTAAAATCAATATCACGATACGTTTACATTTGTAGCAGTTTTGTAAAGCCATTATCAAAATTTTACTCTTACAAAACATTTACAGTGAATAGTCACAACAAATCTTCAAACGTAAACGTACTGTAAACCAAATTTCGTGAATGTAAAACCAATATCACAAAACATTTACATTTGTAGCATTTTTGTAAAGCTATTATCAAAACTTAACTGTTACAAAACGTTGACAGTAAATAGTCACAGTACATCTTCAAACGTAAACGTACTGTAAATCAAATATCGTAAATGTAAAATCAATATCACGAAACGTTTACATTTGTGCAGTTTTGTAAAGCCATTATCAAAACTTTACTCTTACAAAACGTTTACAGTGAACAGTCACATCACATCTTCAAACGTAAGCATACTGTAAAACATTTCATTTACAGATAATGTAACACGTATCGGCCATTATAATGTTTCCATTTTTTATCAAATTAGAAAACCCAAAACATTGAAAATCTATTTTTGTTGATATTTAGTAAAAACAAAGCATGTTTGGGTTTTGATTGAAATAAGACTTTGTATTTTATCTTACAAAATATTAAAAAATATGGTTTTTGTGGGAAAAAAAAATTGTCTCAAATATTTTTATTAGAAATCATTTCTAAAATAAGAAAGTTTTTACAGGCCCCTTATTTTTATCGACCTGTTTTACAAAACTGGTAGAAAATATTTCTCGCGTTCGATATTTTGCCTTTACTTGCACGAAAAATATAATTATTGAATATTTGTATACCTCCCATATTATAATAATAATGTCAAGAACAAGATGGAAATTGTTTAAGTTTTGGTTTGTATACATATAGTAATATGATCTCAAATGGCATTACGTATTTACCTATACAGTTTAATATTTTTCTGTAAACGATTTGTACCTAAGTTTGTTTTTATGTTATTTATTTTGAAGTGTTTTTGAACGTTTACATTTGTAAACGTTTATATACCTAGTCCAGGAATAGTATCTGTAAACGATTTGTTACTAAAAAGTAGTTTGTCTTTTATGTGTTTTGAAGAGTTTTTGAACGTTCACATTTGTAAATGTACAAATCAGGTACATCAAATAGAATTTGTTCATATACTGTCAGCACGACATTTCATTCCCCAAAACCGTTTACATTTTGGGAACAGTGAGTAAACATTTCATATACGCCTGAAACATTACAGCTACGATGTTAACGTTCAGTAAATGTTCTGTAGCTCTGAAATGCTCCTTGGGAGAAGACCGTAACGGTTTCAAAGACACAATATCCCGCGTTACGCCTTCCCGCAAAAAAAATTCTCAAATTCTCAAAAGAACTTTTTTAGGTACCTTTGTATAGGTATATGTACTGTACAATGTACGTACTACATGCATACATATAAAGTAAATGACGGATAAAAGAAAGTCAAAAAATCCAAAGAATTTCTTTCTTATATCAGTGCTTTCTTATAAAGAATTATTTATATAAGAAAGAAAATTTCTTATATAAATAAAAATGCTGAAAGAAAAAACAGTTTTGTATCAAAATGTTTAAACGAAAATGTTTTGCTTAAAAAATTCTTAAAACAAAATCAAATGGTTCAGAAATTTTGTGAAAATAAGACAGAGCATCCTCAGGAGCTTCAGTCGGCCTATCGTTACTCAGGCAAACGTTTAAGGGGAACCGTACGCGGAAAACATAGCCAACCCAGATTTCACTATCCAATTTCATTTTATTTGTTTAAATTAATAAAGAAAAATCTTCTAACTTACATAATTTACAGTTACCTACCTATGTATATAGTTAAAAAAAAATATTTGTTGTCAGGCATTTTTCTGAAATATCAGGCTTTTTACTCTTAAGTGTCAGGCTTTTTTTAATTTTTGTCGATGGTAACCCTAACTGCCAGTCATTAAGAAATTTTCGTTATTTTCTTAGTTTGATAGGTTACTAGGGGTAAGAAAATTCCACATTTAAGGGGATGGGGTGGGCAAATGCAGTTTTCTATCCACTTGGAAAGAGATTGTGTTAAAACAGATGGATAATCTTACGAAACAATCTTTCCAGCGTGGTAGCATACTTCTTCAGCGTAATTAATGAAAACTGTAAGTAAAAGTATGTTCAATTTATAATACAGTATTATTCTATCCAGAAATCCTTCTAGATTAACTAGAATTTTTAATTATAGTATCCCACTATAATTAAAAATTCTAGTTAATCGCGCGTTATACAATCTAATTAAATAATACTTAGTATCGTCAATTCCATCAAAATTAAAATCATTTTCTATCTTCCATTATCAACAAGGTAAATCTAGCTTTAATGTTTTTTTTTATCTCTTATTTTCGTTTTCCAATGCAATAATTAAAAATAAAAAAAAAAACTTTTTTGCTTTCTTTCATTTAATGAGCCGAGACGCTCATTACGCGTGCACTAATTTCTGTAATCTCTCAGAAGATGTTTTTCAAGAATTAAGCAAAAAATAGAAAACGAATAAGATGAAGAGAAAAAAAAACTTAGAAAAAACTTTTTTAATTGACTGGCAACTCTCCAAGGAGCCAATAGTAAGAGAGCATGAGACAAACAAGAAACGGCCATCTTGAGATGGGTGTTTATATCAACACCAGCCTTGAAATGGCCGCTTGGCAATGACTACAGATATATAAGCGTAAGGCCATTGTATTTTTGTTTTCATCTTTTTTTAACTGTGAAAAGTCCTGCTATCCCATACCACCCCACGCACGTCGCACAATGTATAATGAATTTTCTTCACTGGAAAGACAAGGATAAGCTCTTAGAAGTTGTACCCATAGATATATAGCTATCTTATTCTAAAAGTATCTATTTTTTTTTTCTTATTGTTTTCTTAAGATCTATTTTTTTTTTATACTTTGTTTCACTTGAAGTGCTGTGATTTCTTTTGGACATGTCCTTCGAGCAAAACAAAATAAGTAAAAAAAAAAAATATTAAGGAAACAAAACAAAAGACAAAATAAAGTTTAGATTTTATTGTTTCTATTTTAATAGGACTTTGTTTTTTTTTTTTTGCAGAATCTCCTTTGAATTGAGTGACAAAAGGGGATGAGTTGGATAGAAGCAAATAAAAAAAAATATCTAAAGAGGTGTCTTAGTTAATTTCACTTCACATTTTCTTTTTGCTTTTACATTTCTTTTTCTTCGTCTTTGTTGAAATGGAAGCGAATTCAAGTCGACTTTTAAGTGTCAAACTGACAGGAAGAAGAAAAGTGAAAGAAAAAAAAGAAAAAGCTTCTTTTATTCCCTTAAGGTGACAATTGAGATAGGCAATTGCCCTAAGCGTTATGTGCTTCGCATTGTGCGCCACTGAATTGTCCTTCTGAGCCTTCTGGCTACAAAATTGTTTTAAAATCGTTTGTGAGTGAGTGGGTGTGTGTGTGTGTATGTGAATATAAATATTTGTTAACCTAATGATTACTACCTACCGGAGTGAATTTCTTTTAGATATAGAAACAAAAATTGCAGAAGATTAACAATGATTTTTAATTTGAAAACGTGCCATAATTTTTGATTTAAAAATAATGCTGTCCAATTCATATAATTTTATGAAAATTTAAATAATTGAACGATTTATAATTGAATCAATTATTTATTCAAGTGAGCAAATTTTAAAATAAAGGACACGATTTGTTTTAATTTTGTGAACAGAAATGAGAAAAAGAACGTTAGTTATCATTAACATCAACAACAAGCTATTACGTTTAGGTCTATTATTTTTAAAGTTTTGTTAAATTTGCTAAAAAATGAAAAGTTGACAATGAGGAAATAAGTGGAACTCTTTACAGCCAAATTGCTTCTCAGAAAGAACCAAATCACAGCTAGGAAATGCTTAAGGAAACTACCAGACATCACTATGCTGGAGAAGAAGGTAAGAGACCTGGTTAGACTGTATTCACTTTGAGTTTTGCTGATATACTTCGGGTCTCCTGATTCTCATTTGGAAACTTATCAATGATACAAGGAAACAAATAAAAATTTGCAGAAGTAGTCATATCCAAGAAAATGAGAGTTAAAATTGATAGTCATTATCATTATACAAGGGATTCATGATGTCTTAAACTTGTTTCCGAATACAAAGTCTGGATTTGCCTGGTTCGCCTGGAATTTCAAAAATAAAATGATTGATATATCAAAAGCGAGATTATACAAATCGATAAATTGCTTCTCACCATATGTGGAGTGACTCTTTTATCCAGTAGATGGAACTGCACTAAGCGCGAGTTACTATGTAATGTGTTAGTTTCGTCAAGGTTCATTGTTGGGCCATATTTCTTTGATGGAAACGTTGTAACAGCAAACTATCACTAGAAACGTTATTTAAAGATGTTAATGGAGTATTTTTTATCAAAAACCACACCAAAGACTTACTCCTATACTACAACTATATATAGGTATATACACCTATAGCCAAACCGGTTATAGGCACTGGGCATGGCATAGCTGCAACAAGAATTTCGAAACAAATTAATGTATAGAAACTCCACTAACTTTTGCTCCTAAGGTCTCCAGACCTTACTGCACCAGATTTGTGTACGGGGTTATGTGATTCAAAGTGTGTATATGTATTTTAGAATAATTATATGGATGTCATATTTTGTACGGTCTTTCGTAATAAATGAAACACATTAAAAAATTAAATTTATTTTTGGCCAGTTTCTCCAAACAGTAAAGCCAGTAAATATTTATTGGATTGTTAAATCTTAAAATAGCATTTTTCAATTTCACCAACCACTTTCAGTTTTAAAAGGGCCAATAAACTAAAGTCCCATTTTGTTTCATATAAATTTAAAAAGCGTCTTAAAATTGTAAGAGAAAGAGAACATTGAATTTTTTCCATTAATATATTCTCCTCTCGCTTACTCTAATGAAAGAGACCCATGTGTGGTGAATAAAAATCCGGGGTTGGCATCAAGTTTCCTCATTTTTAAAAATTCACCTCCTAATATTGGTGCAAACCATTTTAAGCTAAAATGCCAATAAATTTTATTACTCCGTTAACTAAAATACTTTTAAGTGTACTTTGGTAAAACTGGGCATTGAACTTATTAATGTATCAAGGCCCGTTATTTTACGACATCTAATGATGTCAACTAAAATATTTTATCTTATAAAGAATAATTTACCAAATTTTAAGCAAATTGACACAGTCGCTAAAACTGTTATAAAGGGTTTTCCAATAAGAAGTGTTATTTTGAATAGCCCACTATATCGGTAGCTGTCACTTTTGAAGCTGTCATTATTTGACATATGACAAGTAGAAACTACGCCATTAATAAAAATGGAACGATTCACGCTTCAACAACGCATTGAAATTATTAAAATTCACTATAAAAATGGCGCTACGTGCCACACAAGCAATGAAACCATCGATCTTTTACGGGAAAAGTTTCCGGACCGTGTTATTTCTCGAAGAGGTGATCACAATTCGCCACCGAGATCTTGTGATTTAAACACCTTGCAACTTCTTCCTTTGGGGCCACGTGAAAGATAAGGTCTACGCCAACAGCGCAGCGTCGATTCAAGACCTCAAAGATGGAATTCGTGAGGCTATCGAGGACATAGGGCAGCCACTTTGCGATTTGGTTATGGAAAATTTCATGAAAAGGATATGGTCCTGTAAGCGTGGTCGTTTCGGCCATTTGGCTGATGTTGTGTTCCATTATTAACGGCATACCTTCCTCTTTATAATGAAATAAACATCCGATCATTTATCTCAAAAAATGCTATTTTTCTTTGCATATCAAAATAACACCTCTTATTGGAAAACCCTTTAGTATAACGACATGACGTAATTTCTAGAACCGCTATGTTTGCCTATTCTCTTTTGTCGACATGTCATGTTCAATTATTTTCTGTAAACAAAGTTTTTTACGACTCCACAATTTGTCATTTATGATATCAACTTAAATTAGTCCTTTCTAATATTTATGATTAATAATCATATGAAATAAATAGGGTTTCAGATTAACGTTCTTTAAACCCATTCAAAAATATACAATGTTGAATTCAAAAGTCATAATGCCAAAGTGCAAAATTTACGTACACCTACACAAAATATCCTTTTTTGGTATAAACTATAATTCTTTTCATATGCATTATTAGATGAATGAATGAATCAGTCAATCAAGATTTCTATCACAGAGAAAGAATTTAAATAAAACAGAAAATTTAAAAACTAATAAAATTTTTCTATTCATCCATAGATCAACTATGTTATACTTGAATAGCCTTAATATGACAAAAGTGAAAAGTGTCTAAAAATAAAAAAGGTTCTGATTAAAAAAAAAACCTTCTTTATTAAATGTTTTTTCCTCAGGCAAAGTAAGCATAAAAAGCGAAAATTAACTTTTTCGTAAACAAGATTTATTTTTTTTTAACTTTGTCTATTTGTCACCTTGTATTATAGCCCTCCTAAGGCGACTTGGCCCAAATCAGATTTTTTTTTTAAAGCATATTTATATAATGTTTCTTAGGTTCTCATTAAAATATTATTAAGCCAATTACACAAAATTTAACTTAAAAGATTCAAAGAATAGAAAATTAAAAGCGACATTAAATTGCTAAAATGCCAGCCCGTGGCCTCAAAGAACTTTTAAGAATGGTTTTAACACAGGAAAGAGGTTAGCGGGTGGCTCTTAATATAATATAGGTAACAAAACCATCCGCAACAAAAAGGTTAGTTGCGGGTTGCGGTGTTTTCGTGTTATGCTTTTTAAAAGACAATGTGGTTAATTAGCATATTTGTAGTATTAAGGTTTATATACATTCGTATCTATTTGTATATATCCACTGTAAAAAGGTCTAGTGGGTTGAATTTGAGGTTTCACTTAATTAATAGACATAGGTATTGATAAAGGTATATGTATAAAAATAAATAAAATATTTTTGTAATAAAAAAATGGTACTTACAATTAAAAACAAGATACGAAATGAATGACAACCCAGGCACAATTAAGTATTCTGAAAAAAAAAATAGAGAATTATAATTAGCGAAAGTTGTTCCTATAACAGTTTTAATAAAAAATAAGAGTAGGTATTATTGGACTTTAGTATATTATAGTTTTTAAATAATGATTTTATAAAAAACCATATATAATGGAATATAATTTAGTAAGAGGAATTTTATTTTTTCAAATATTTTTTTTTACTTGCGAAAATAAGGCAAGTTATGCATTAATATGCAAAAAAATTGAAATAACAATCAAACATGCTATTAGAATGATAGATAAGACGAAAAAAGGAGGTCCGACAATGCTGTCTGTCTGTCTGTCTGTCTGGATGTATCGACACCTGCAGCCTTAACGGCTAGGTCGATATTCTTCAAACTTGGTACATACAATTCTTAGAGAAATATCTTAGGACGTTTTTTTTTTATTTTTGACGTAGGTATAAAAATAACGGTACCTACCATAAAAACGTAACCGATCAATCCATTTTAATCGAAAAAAATACGATCAATTTCGATAAAACTTTCTATGAGTCCTTTTTATTAATAGTGATGTCCGTCATCTAAAAATTTCTTTCAGAATCGGCTTATTAACGGTACCTGCCATATAACCGTTATTTATTATTTCGACTATCGTTTGAACGGCTGCACTGATTTTGACCAAATTTAATTTTCAAAAAGTACTGCTAATTTTGAATAATACTGCAAAAAAAAATGTTTTGCATTTTTGAGAATTTTTTTGAAAAACATATAGGTAGGTAGAGTTCTAATTTTCTGGAAAAAAAAATAGGATCGATTTCGATAAAATTTTATGTGAGTGACTTTTTGCCAATGGCGATGTTTGTCATCTAGTGATATGTTTAGTAGTTTTAATATAACTGCATTTCAGGTTTTTGGCTTAAAATGCATATAACGGAGATTTGGTGTTAACGGTTTTCCACAAATTTGGCAATAAGTTGATAACGGCTGAACCGATTTCATTTAAATTTGATACGGTATTTAATATAAGCATTCAACATAAGATGGCATTTAAAGTTTATGAATAAATAGCCATTTAATGATAGCTACCATACAACTTTTTTCATATTCAGGACACTTTTCCACCTTTCAACATAATTCAGAAAATTAAATTTTCCCAATCCCATAGTTTGCAACAAGAGCAATTTCGTTCGACCCAGTCGTGCATTTTACTTTTTTAGCTCAAAAAATAATGGTACCTGTTATATAACGGTTTTGGAAAACTTAATTTTCTAGATAACGGCTGCAACGATTTTCTTAAAAAAAAAATGCTGATGTTTGATTTTCTTTTGTTAAATCATAAAAAAAATGTTGGCAAGCCTATAAATGGTACCTCCCATAGAACCGTATTTTTTTTTCTTGAGCTATCTCATGAACGGGTTAATCGATTTTAAACCAATTTTTTTTTATGAAGGTCTAGGTGACTTGAACAAATCTCAACACCAATATTTTACAAAAAAAACATAATTTTAGTTTTAATTGATTTTTTAATATTTTTTTTTGTAAAATCGATATTTGGAAAACGGCTTAGCAAAAAATTTTTATTTTTTGTGCATAAAATGCAAACAATTAAACACTTAAAAATGGCATTCTTCAAATTTAAAAAAATTTTTTTTTTTTTAAATATTAAGTAAACATCGATTTATTTAAAAACCGCTTTAACGATTTTGGAATAATTTTTTTTGGTAAACTTATATTTAGGCAATAAAATTTTCGGCATACTTTGATTTTGGCTTGAATCTTTGTAAAAAGAAGTTTTAGCACTTTTGTGAAAAATTCATAAGATTTTTTTTCCTTTGATTAAAAGTATATTTGAAGAAGTACGTGCGACCCAGTCGTGCACCACAAGAGCAAGTTCGTGCGACCCAGTCGTACACTTTATTTTTATACCGATCATCTTTTAAACGGCTCTACCGATTTTGATAAAATTCTAAAGTTTCTGTTTGCAACATTTATAAATATAGCTACTGCCAACAAAACATTTTGAAAAAATAAATTTTCTGGATAGAATTTTTTTCAAAATCTAATTTTCTCAATAAAACTGAGTACCTACGATAAATTTTGATTTCTATAGGTATAGAAATAATGCCAATTGGCCTTATTACGTAGTGCTTTTGTTCCATTCTGAAAATACCAATAGCCAAATCAGGCAAAAAATTTTGTCTAAGTTGGAAACATTTACCTATATCATACCAAACTTTTTTTTTTTTTTTTTATTTTTTATCTTATATATTTAGATAAGCAACTTGAAGTCATAGTTCACAATACAGAAAAATAATTACATACATTTTTTGTTGAGACCTTTGATTTAAGAACTAGCGTCCGATGCCTGCATTAGTAGACTATATACTTAACTATACCCAATACTTGACTATATATTCCTTATGTAGATTGCTAAAGCAATTATAAAAGTAATATGGTTTAACTTTTCCTCAATTTCCTGAAATATTTTCAAAGTTTTTTCCTTACTAAAACTGCACAAGCACGTTAATTAAATTAAAACTTCCATCCCGCAGCCAAACCGCTTGAACCTTTTATTGTTATGAACTCATTAGTTAAAGCACTTCTGTTGATGCTTAGGTAGAACTACATAGTTTTCTCTTCTTATTACCTGTCGTATTTTTGCAATACAAAAATGAAGGTACTTCTCAAGTTTATATAAAAAAAAAAACACACCAACTGCAACACGACACATGAAACGAAATAATAAATATGAAAGGAAAAGTAAAACCGTCGAGCAACACTATAATTCCATAGAATTCTACACTGCACCACAAACCGTTAATTAACTGAAATTCACTCCATAAAAAAAAGGATGCGCCACCACTCGAGCAGGCAAAAGTGGAAAATTAAATGAAAGACATAATGGTTCCGCACTACAAACAGAATAAAACAAATAAAAAATATAAAAAAAAAGTTCCGAAAAGAAAAAAATAAAATCCCACAAATTAACACTTTGCGTATCTACACAACAGATATATCTCCATGCAAATATATATTATACTCACGAAAAAAATGTTTAAATTTTAAACAATACCGGCGAAATAATTGCCAACAAAAATGGACAGAACCACCCACGCTATATAACAATGCGTTTGTAAAGAGTTCGACTGCAAGCAAACTACGGACTACTGCACAATTTGAATGAATAAAAACTGTGAAATGGGACCTCTTTTGTAGATATCATTATCATCAAAACAAGCAGAATGGTTAAAACATACAAAGAAATGTGTAAACGCCCACAAAACCATCCTATCCCTTTAATATTCTCAGACCACCTCCACCGAAATGTGCTTTACTGAAACTAATTAAAATACGCTGCTTCTCTAGCAATGGTGATGCTGACTATATAAGATAGGGTGTAAGCCATCACCTACGTAACTTCTCCTTAGTTTTTTTTTTTTTTTTTTTGGTACCGAAACTCCACTAAACTCAATAATATTTGAAACTCAAACCGAAATCAGCATTTTACTGGTAACGAAAGAACCGGCCGGCGGCGGTGACGACGTCGTTGTCGGAAGCTATCTACCAGATACTCTCTTCACTTGCGAATAGTATCTTTACATTGACCCTTAATTATTCGCTGGAGAAACATTTTTCGTTCATGATACAAGCTGGTTGGCTGGCATCCATGCACCGAAAAATATATCTTTTTGTCTATTTTTGGAAACGCGCTGTCTACCAGAGTATAATCACTCCCGACTCAGATCTTTCCAATAATAGTCGACTGCAGAGGAGACATATCAAATGGCCGCATTTGTGTTTAATGGAGCCTTGGTTGTAATGTAGGGCCATGTTAGTTCACACTTAATAAATTCTGTCCGCGTTTTTGCACTTAAATAGACAGATTGTGTCATATCAGCAAAGAAGCTCTTGTCAGGCACAACGACACGGGACGAAAATTTTCGATTCTAAGAGAGTTAGATCCGTGTTGTGAAATGAAATATCATTAATGACCATTTTCAACGAAAAGAATATAAACATGAACAAATTTAACGGTAATGTTGCAGTAAAACTTTTTTGTAAATCATTGTTGGTACATGTATGCTTCTGTGGTCCGCTAAATAGTGCAAGAAAACGATTTGCACTATTGACGATTTTTAATTTGACAACTTGCTTCTTACAAAAAAAAAAAGACTTCTGATAAAATTTTTAACCGACATTAATCGAGAACTTTCATTTTTAACGCTGTGCGTAAAGGTGCAAGGAACTAAGTTCACGGGAACTAACTTTTCATCACTAGTGGGAATTAATTTCACTTGTTTTTTGTGAAGTACATATCCACTAAAGGTGAGAACTAATATCATTTGAAGATTGTGTGAAGTTAATTCCCACTATTGGTGAAGTTAGTTCCCATGTGAAGTTAGTTTCCGTGAAGTTAGTTCCCTGCACCGTGCGTGCTAAAGGGCGAGAAAGCGATGTCATGAAAAATTATACTTTAGCATTATGAGGATATATTTGCAAACATCCCACATGCTCTTCACAAAAAAATATTCTTTTGAACACTTATTCACGTGAGTTTGTTTAGGAAAATCTATTGCTTTTTATACTTTTTCTATTCGGTCTTGGAATATAAAATTTTGGTGCAGGCAAATATATTATCTTCACTGGAAAATAACTTCACATGGGAAACAACTTCACCACTAGTGGGAAATTTCCCATGCAGTGAAGTTATTTCCCTGCACCTAAAATTATACTGGAGTACACTTTTTCACATCGCAGATTGTTCATCACACCTTTTCACGAACCACTTCTCACTCATATCCCCAGCAGTTCTGTTCGCGCAGTTTTAAGAAAAACTTTATTATTTTGCAGCACATTTTACTGTTTCCTTGACGTTTTCTGAAAGATTAAACACTCCACCTTCTGAATTGAAGAACGGACACTTATGTTACAATTGCGAGTTTCTGCGAAGATCTCGACCTCCAAATTTCAGTTTTAGCCAGTTTTAGCCGTTCTATCTTTCGTACTTTTTCCTAGTTTGATATAGTTAAAAGATTCGCCCCTGGGAAGATAATTTTCGTTCGGTTATACATTCCAGTGTGAGTAAATTCATATGTGCGGTAAGGATGGATTAATTATGTAGAAGCTATTGAATGCCATAACATGGAGGCAAAGTGGAAGTTCACGAGCAGTATAGGGAATAATTAGAATGCAATGTATACGCGGTACGCAACGCATTGCAGAGCAAACAGCTTTCCCATTGAAGATAATTTTCATATAATATCACAGGAATTTATGATATTCACGAGCTGCAAGAGTTTCAAGTGTGCTGGTGTATGTAGTGTAGATCTATAGTGAATAGCGAATGAGAATGCGTTATCCTCAGCGGAGTAGGGATGAAAGTCGCAAGAAGTTTTAATCAAAAACCCACTTCAGTACCGCTACCCATCTTCCAATATCCAACCACTGCCGACATTTAATGCAGCGTTGCATATTATTATTTTGATATTGTGTCGGGAACATTCTTGGGGAATTCGAGTTATATATTGAAATGCGTATCAGACGACACGATGATAACGACGACACACGGCTGCTGCAAGATATTGCATGCGAGTTTAATGAAAGTGGATATATTGTGGAGACGACAATTTTAAGCCCGAGGATTGCCTTTGCCACGTTTTATATAATTGGACATTTTCAATGTAAATTTACACACAAATCTACTTGATGAATTTAAGTTAAACAGAAATATTCTGGACTCAGCGCAAAAATTCTGGAATGATAATGTAGACTACAGACACAGCAAGTATCGTTTTTAATGAAATTTTAATTATTTAACAAAGGAATACTATATTACATGGTTCATTAAATCAAGATAATGCTTTGGGACAGAAAGTTAAATTAATTTGCATGTGTACTTTTGTGTATATTATCTTACGATTGGGGATATGAAGACAGAAACGGATAGTTCAGTGTTAAACAAAATATTGCAACATTTTTTTCATTCTTGCAGAATTGCACCTTTACTAATTAATACAAGTTTATCTAAAGGGATGAAAATAATGGAATTCAGGGATCGAACCATGACGTTCATTATCTGTTCATATCGATTGAGATTTAGGAGGAAATGTTTTATTTTTCTTTTTTCGAGTGTGTTGATATAATTCCAAATCAGGAAATTAATAAGCTGTTTGTTAAGGTTATCTTGCTCAAAAAAATCGGAATCCCATTTTAGCATCAAAAAATCATTGCTGTTCTTTTGTAAAAAAAACATATCATTATAATCTCAAATAACACAGAATTGTTATGAAATTAGATAAATATAATTAAGCAATGCATTATATTTCGAAAAAAAGTCCAAAAACTTTGTCCTTCGCTTTTCTAATCAGTACCCTGAAAGATAGAAAACGTCAATGATATAACTTCTTTATAAATCTAAAACACATTCCCATCTCAGGGAATTTCAAGTATCGAGTCTCGTTGAAACGAAATTGGGTTTACATCTCGCGTTTGTTTGTTATGTCACTTTTAAAAAATGCATTTGTGCGAAAGGTCGTGAATAGTCCCTTCTTATATATCAGTCCTCTGGTGAGTAATTACAAATAGTTTTTGTACATAAGTAGGTAGATTTCTTATTATTAGGTATATTAGAGGCTAAATAAGACCATAAAATAACATTTTTGTTTATTCTTTAAAATTTTTATATTATTTTGGCTAAAAAATGGAAAAAAAAAACAGCCCCCTGTGCTCAATTTTATGAATAAAGGGACTTAAATTTTCAGAATATCGATAAATCATACAAATGTCGATCAGGTGTTTCTGCCATAAAAAATAAAAAGTCATATTTTGATTTGAATAAGTGATTGGTTATAAGATATAATTGTTCATTATCAGTCACCTGGTAAAAAAAGCTCAGTTGTTTTTTTAAATTGCCATAAAATTGTTATATTTTATATTTTTGACTGGGCCGCTTTCAATAATGTTATATAAACTAGAACAAATTTGTATGACTTAAAGCTTCCAAAAAAATTTAACTGAAATGATGAACATTTTATACCACTTTTTGTAGAATCACCCTTACACAAAAACTTATTTAAGATATCTTATTATTTCCTCAATAATTGACGAACAATTTTAAACGATGTTTAAAAAAAAATTAGCAATTTGAAATGCCTTGTTCTCACGACCATATAATTCGTTAGAATAAAACTTAAATACACATATTATAAATTATTCATTGGTTTCTTCTTTTTCTTTATAAAATCAATCTTTTCTAATAACTGTTTCTTCAAGATGTATTTGTTATTTTATCTGTGATTATTTTGTTTTTTATTATTATGATTATTAACCAATTATTTTGCGGTTTGATTATTAATATTTGAATCAAGATTTTTTGGTTATTTGAGGATTTTCATTTGATTTAAGTTATGTAATATTCAAATGAGATAAATTCCCTTATTTTTCAAAAAATAATTTTCTTAGATTTTAATAAATATTAATAATAATAATAATAATATTTTAACTATGTGTCTGTAAGGCAAATTGCCTTTTAAATGCAACAGGCGTTGCAAGACACTAGTTAGAAGGAGTAGGAAGATAGGAAAACATTTTTTTTTTGGTACAATGGATAGAGAGCTTCGTCGATTTTAATTTTTCCTTTATCCCTTGAAGAAGTCGAGAAAATCCGACAAAATGGAAAAAAAAACTATGAAATTAATAATTAAATGACTGAAAAAAGGCATAATTCAAAAATTAATAATTCATATACATTTAAATGAATTTTCATCAGGAAAGAAATTTAATCATCAAATTGGAAAGAAAAATTTACAGCCATATGATCAGTAGAATTTCGTCTAGTTTTGTAAAAACTGCAATATCTATGTAAAATATTTCAAATCATTAAATCATTTAGTAAACACTAAATCGGATAGGTGAATATAATCTCCCAAAACAGTTTATAATTATAACACCATTTTTTTGATATAGACTTATGTTCTATGCAAATCGAAAAAGAATCAACGATAATTATTTCTGTGTTTCCATTATCATCAAAAAAAATCAAAACTTGATCATCTTCCATCCATCTGCCTTGCACCAGTCAATATTACCAGGTCATGGGACGAATAGAGAAATGACTAACAATTTTTGATGATAAATCTTTTACACACAAAATAATTAAGGTATTGTGGAGATGAGAAACGAAGCCAAATGACCATCTCTAAGATCTCATTCAAAATAGAAGGAAAAATATTTGCTTCAATTTAAATTATCTTTGAAAATTTCTTTGATTCGAAAACAAAGAATTCTAGATATAGGTACCTATATAAATTTTATTTCAATATAAAATGTTTTCTCATTCATAAGTTGGAATTTAATTTTAAAGTTCTTCTTTGTTCATTAAGTACTTTGAGGAAAGTAATTCTTTTCTTATTCCATGAACTAATATCAAAGTCTTAATACAACTTTCAATATAAAACACAATTAACTTACAATTTACTAAAAATTCTTTAGAATTTAATATTTTATTCTTGACAATCTTGTCAAGATTGCTTATGACAACTGGCATTTGTTTTTGATAATGGATGCAAGTGCATCATATTATGTTATGATATGATGCCTTTTATAGTAAATGTATGTTCTTAATAAATAAACTTCTTTAATATGTTAGTTAATTATGCCAACCACGACAATTTTCCGATGTGGTTTGGTTGAATGAATGAATTAATAAATTTAGGGGTTTTGGTGCACCTTTGGCGACCTTTAGATCTATTGTGCCCCCTTTACTAGGGCTGGATGATTGACTCATTCTACAGCTCTTCTTCCATCTTAATATCTTTAAGGAATGATAGTATCTGAAGTACTTGTAGAGAGGGTAATTCGCTCTCCTCTATCTGGTAACTTCCCAGATGTTTTATTCTCTTGTGCATTACTTTCCTAGAAGGTGATTTGGCGTTTCTTCTTGGTAGTCACAGAATCTGCAGGTTGCACTATAGGATATACCTAGGATGTTTAGGTGTCTTTTAAGTTTGCAGTGACCATTGAGGAAACCCGTTAAGATTCTAAGTTTGTTTCTACTCAGGTTTATACAAGCTTTAGATAGTTTTTGGTTATAGTTCCCAAGAAGCATTTTGGTGATTTGGTTACATTACAAAACTATTATTGGTTGTATTAGATATAGGTTCTGTAGAATGTAGCTATAAGAATATAATAATGGAAATGATAATAATTGAAAGTGAAGATATTTTTACTATGTGTTACTTTTTCGAAAAAAAATATTTACTAAAAAAATCTTCTTTATTGTTACTGTTAATTGATGATATAATAAATGCATTTTGATAAAAAAAATAAATTAATTTAGTGGCACTGACAGCTCAGAAGAACCACGGCCTAGTGACTTACAACTCTCAGCCAATGCTTTTGTGTGTTGTTGTTAGTTCTACGGGATTGGAGGGGACCTATAATTTTACGTCGAATCCGAACGACTAAGGTGAGAAGCACTTTTCATGACAATGATACTCTTGGAGGATTTGTCACTTTCTCGGAAGAGGCAGTGCCCCTGAAAAAAAACATTAGATTATCGAAGTTGGAAGCTGAGTTTGAATGTTTTAATGCATTTTGATCCAAATCATTATTTATATTGGTGAAAATCGTTTAACATTACGTACAGTGGTACAATAAAGTTCTGCCAAGGGGGCAATCATGCGTTTCGCAAAAGAGGGAACTGGAGCAGGTAAGTGTATAGGATTGAAGGAATTCACTTCACTATGCAAATATGCACCCCTACTTGACATTCCTAGAGACAATATGATTAAGAAATACAACTTCGAGAAAAATTTTCGAACTAAGTTAAGCAACAAAAAAGAATGGGTAGGAGAAAATGAGAACTACCCTTTAAAAACTAAAGCCTGATGGATCAAATACTGCCGAAGGGACTGGCGCAGGGATTTTTGGGCCAGGAACCAAATGCTCCGTACCAATGGGTAAGTCTTCTAGCATATTCCAAGCGGAAGTAAACGCAATTAGAATATGTGCGCAGATAAACATTAA
The DNA here is from genome assembly GCA_951217065.1 of Baccha elongata. Classification (NCBI taxonomy): domain Eukaryota; kingdom Metazoa; phylum Arthropoda; class Insecta; order Diptera; family Syrphidae; genus Baccha; species Baccha elongata. The sequence continues at coordinate 242,210,929 of OX578272.1, forward strand.
AAGGAACTACCGGAACCAGAATAAAGCCATAATGTCAGACAGCCAAGCTGCACTCAAAGCACTAAATTCCTGCGTAATCAGCTCGAAGCTGGTTTGGGAGAGTGTAAACGAACTCAACAAATTATGCAAAAATAACACTGTAACATTATACTGGGTTCCAGGACATGTTGGAGTTGAGGGAAATGAGGAAGCTGATATTTTGGCTAAGGCAGGGGCAGTGGCACCCCTGATTGGGATGGAACCCTAATATTACGCGATAATTGAGAATGTGATAAAAAATCAAATCAAATCGGAAGAGGAGGCAAAAAGATCAAAAAACTAGAAAGAACTCCCTAAACTGAGACAAGCCAAAATGCTTCTTGGGAACTATAACCAAAAACGATATAAAGCTTGTATAAACCTGAGTAGAAACAAACTTAGAATCTTAACGGGTTTCCTCAGTGGTCACTGCAAACTTAAAAGACACCTAAACATCCTAGGTATATCCAGTAGTGCAACCTGCAGATTCTGTGACGACCAAGAAGAAACGCCAAATCACCTTCTAGGAAAGTGTGGGTCGATAATGCACAAAAGAATAAAACATCTGGGAAGTTACCAGATAGAGGAGAGTGAATTACCCTCTCTACAAGTACTCCAGATACTATAATTCCTTAAAGATATTAAGATGGAGGAAGAGCTGTAGAATGAGTCAATCATCCAGCCCTAGTAAAGGAGGCACAATACATCTAAAGGTCGCAGTGCACCACAACTCCTAAATTTATTCATTCATTCATTCACAGTATAGTTTTTTAGATTAACCCGAAGGAACACAAATTCAGATCGGTTGGTATTGACTTGATAACGATATTAGAATATTATCTCCTACTATTATGGAAGCAGAACATAAAGAAACATTATAGAAACACCACCACAAATATCACAAATAGGCACCTTTGGTGTCTTCTAACTTATTATGATTTTATATTAAATCAATAATTTGTGTATTAGTTAACATAACACCCACATTGAAAGCATTATTCATAATAGACAAAATATTCTAAATATTATAACCTATCAAACTTCATAATAGAAACAAAAAAAAATTCAATATCTATGGGGTAGGAAAAAATGTGATGGTTTTTTCAACCCATGTCTTTAACTTATTTGTATTCCGAAAATATTTTGTTTTTTGCACATTGAATAAAAAACATGTTAGTAAACAATCCAAAAACTCAGCTATCATCATTTTATCTTCTTTATTTTTGCCAACGTTAGCTGATGTTGAAAAAAAATTATCATCGTGTCCTTAAAACCTACTTGAGTGTTTTCTATTGCATTCATTAAATAGATAGCAGCATGGCACCAAATATTATAAACTTAAACACACATCCATGAGCCTATATACGCTTAGTAAATGATGATGATGATGATGTGATGATGTTGGCCAATATCACCCACAAGGACACAAACGTTTTTCTTTTTTCTTCTTCTTTTTCTAACATTTTTTTATTCTAACACTAGCTTCTAGTAGTAGAAGTATATATCCAGTAGTTATATGGAATGCAAAACACTAATGGACCATGAGGATACCTATTTTAACAAATTCTGTAGGTAAGAGAAAAAAGCTGTGTGTGTAGTGTTTTCTAGAAAGACATTCTAATATAGATACTCCTTATTCATGAATTTTTTTTTTTTTTTTGGAAAGAGTGTTGTCCTTGTTCTCATTTCAATTCAATAGAATTTTTTTGTGCTTATTTTTGGTCAAAGTTAGGGGAACTTTTATCCTTATACAGAGGCTTATAATAGTTCTTTTTTTTTTCATATAACGACTGAAAGCCTTAACAAAGAGACCTTAATATCATATCACATAAATGTTATGTCTTCATAAAACAATCTCGTTTTTGTCATTTATCATGCGGACCCATTTATATGGTTGTCTGTGCGACAATGCGAAATATCCAAAAGGATTCCACAAAAGCACTTTGTATAGGTTATCGATATGATAGCAATGAAAGTTGTCCTTCTACGCCTTCGTTGAATATGGAAGGAGAAACCACCACATAAATAATTATCAGAGGATAAGAATTTTTTTTTGTACATTTATCCTAATGTGAAAATTCCAGGATCTCCATTCATTGTATTCGCATATATATATATACTTAGAAATAAACAAACACACACTATATAGGGATATTAATTTCTCAAAAACTGTTATTCGGGTAGATATTCCATTGGTGGGCCCTTTTAGAAGGAAACGGTATCAGCCAGCGTGCAATGCCTTGTGTATCCTCAAGAGATACAAAAAAAAAAAAAAAAAAAACAATATTTAGTTTGGCCTATTGTTTTTTGGACAAAAGCAGCCAACTGGATAACCAAGAGAGAATGCCAATCTCTTTCCCATGTGAAGGGCACAGGATATGAGGTTTATCTATACGATAGATATTGCGTTTTGTTCTGTGCGGCGATATTGTGTTTGCTTTTACTTAAGTATTTTTTTTGTTCGCTATTCCATATTGTTTGTTTTTTTTTTTTGGTTAGGTTTTGTTTGTATTGTTACTTTGTTTAGTGATTGTTTTTTTCTTAACATGTACACATTTATATTGTTTTTTTTTTTATACAACATTGGTTTTGTATTAATTGCCCTATATTTTGAACAGATAAGAGAAATTGAGGAAAAAGCTTCAAAATGTAGATCAGAAGGCTTTCTTTTGTGTGGTTGTTGTATTGATTAGATTTGATCTTTGTTTAAAGGACTAGATATTTGGTTGAGTGATTTTTTTTATGTGTGTGTGTCAATGGTTTGAATGTTTTAATGGTTGACATACGTTGAGGTTTAATCAAAGTTTTTGAATTCTTTTGGTTTAATTTAGTGGAAAAAATACTCTCTTTTGTTGGTTTATTTTGGCTGACAGAAGAGTTAATTAATGTTTAAAGAGGAAAATGCTTACAATATGCGATTCGTCTGAGTGCTCATGGTCATTTTGACTTATCATATTCCTTTAAGAACTTCTCTATATGAACTGTGTAGACTTTTCGAATTAATCTGATAATTATCTAAGCTACATGAAATGTTAACATATCAACAACAGATGAACTTAACACGGGAGAAGTTTGCTTTTTAAGATAATGAATATTATGCAAGTGTTTTAAAGAATATAGATATTTCATAAATCTGGATAACTAGAAAAAGGAAACAGATCCGGATTCCAGATCTTATAAAAGATGTTTCGAATTATAAGAGATCCGTTACAGTAGGGCTTATAAGAAAAAACGAATTTCTGCTCCATGGCATCACCAACAAAATATAACTTCGTGTGTATACCTACAAGGTGATTGGTATGAGATGCACCAAAAAGCTTGAGCGTGTAGGTGCGATTATTCCCCCCGTTTAGGCGGGAGGGGCAATTTTCTAAAAAATTGACTCAAATCAGAAAAAAAAAAATATTTAAAAACAACGGTGAATGATACAAAGACTTGTTATATCTTTTTGAAAAGCCAGAAAACTACTCTTTTATTTTATTTTTAAATTAAGTTGTTTGAGTGAACAGTTTTAAAAAATTAATTTTCAAACTCTAAATTTTAAATAAAAAATTAAAAAAAAAAATTTTAAAATTAATTTTTTTCAAAATTTTATGTAATTAACTATTATTTTTATTTTCAAAATTCAATGCTCTTATTAATATTTAGTCAAAAACAGAAAACCGGATGCCAAAATGTATCTTATTTTTTGAGAAATTAGGAAAAACTATTTTTTCCAAGAAAAACACTTTTTTTTTTGGTTTTCCCAAATTTGACCTGCTCAGGTCAATTATTAATTAGGGAATTATCCCTTTTTTAGTTTTTTTTTACATACCATCCGATTTTAATCAAATAATAAAAAAAAACGAATTAACTTTTTACTTTACTTACTAGTTTTACTTTTAATTTTTTTTAATTTCTCAAAAACTAAGATACATTTTGGCATCCGGTTTTCTGTTTTTGACTAAAAATTAATAAGAGCATTGAATTTTGAAAATAAAAATAATAGTTAATTGCATAAAATTTTGAAAAAAAATAGTTTAAAATTTTTTTTTTATTTTTTTTTTCAAAATTTTGAGTTTGAAAATTAATTTTTTTAAAACTGAAACAACTTAATTTAAAAATAAAATAAAAGAGTAGTTTTCTGGCTTTTCAAAAAGATACAACAAGTCTTTGTGTCATTCACCGTTGTTTTTAAATAATTTTTTTTCTGATTTCAATTTTTTAGAATTTTTTTAGAAAGTTATGATAAATATATATATATATAATAATAAATATAATTTTATATATTGCATATAGGCACTCTCAACAAATTTGCAAAAAAAAATTTGGATGGATCATTATCATATACTTTTTAATTTCATACTTTTTCAAAACCAATAAACTTTCTTTTTACTGTTCAAAATTGTCAATAAACTTTACTAATTTACTGTATCTTAATTTCTGTATTGAAATTAAGGTAATTTTTAAATTTATTACAATTTCCGTAACAAATTACTGAAAGAAGTAAAATATAAGCTCAAATTCAAGTTTTTTTTAAATACCTTCTTTAAGTTTGAATTCTTTTACTTCTATTGAATAATATGATTGCAAATTTTGAACTAAATTTTACAAAAATTACATAATCGAATATACTTCTTTAAAGTTTAATAATATTTAATTGTTGTTGTTGAATGCAATTTTATTTACCAATTATACCTTAAATGTTCTTGATAACGATTTATCAAAATAAATCATAATTAAAATAAAATTAAAAGAATGAAAACCCCTTAAATATTGGATTTTAATTTTTTTTTTAATTCTTACTGCCTAAACTCCCAATGCTCATATTGAGAAATCTATTCAAAGCTCTTAATTACTTTTATCAAAAGATACAAAAAAAAATCAATAAGCTAACAAATTAATCCAAAAACAAATTAACATTACAGCAAACATTTTGTCTTAATTCCAAACTATCAAAACAAAAATCCCCAAAATTTCCTTAAACAATTAAAACTATACCTATTAACTTTGCGGGCATCTTTATCCTTGCAAAGTACACGACACTTTAGAAGTTACTAATTTCCCTTTCAGGATCCTATACATATATCCAAAACAATTCCGACAAGAAATATCGAGATCCTTATATAGTAATGACGGTGATTTCCTAAATTTATCTTCATATCCTTATCCAATGTTTTTCATGCCTTGTTTAACTTTTGCCAAAAATTTTCTCACAAAACCCTCTGCATCTTTTGTTATATGCTGTCTATATACTCTTACGTAAAGTATAACGTTTCTTTCGATGTCATTAGGCAAGCTAAGGGGTATTATATTAATAGGAAGCTCGCGTTAATTTCCTCAAGAGAGAACATCCATTATCTCTATATAGGTCCCTGCGTGCTCTCTTATCGCTATATCTGATGTGGCAAATATCATGTATGGAAATAGGGTATGGTAAAAGGTGGGTATATGAAATATAATTTGTACACATTCCCCTTCCAAAATCACTTTTCATGGCTGCTTATGAAATATAACAAGTTATTTCCATCTACCGATCCAATGGGCTGTCATAAACATTCCAATTAAAGTAATTAGCCAAAAGAAATAATGTTCGTTTATATACACATATACAGTGTTATGTTGAAGAACTTTTAACATACTCCAACTCTTGAAGCTTATACCCCACAATCTACATCCCTGCAATTTCGCATTATTTTCCTGGTTTTCGACAAAACTTCGCAAATAAAACATTTCCAATTGTATGTTAGCCCACGCGCCTTCCTAAAAACACGTTACCATCCCTCCATAAAACCCATCAACCTTTTCAAATCCCCCAAACTCCACAAATAAGGAATAACAGAAATTATATGGATGAAAAAGTTTTCGACATAACAATAAAGTTTGAACAAAACGTGAGCAGAATTTGGAAATGTGGGGAAACTTTTCATTTCCAAATGATACACTCCTTAAGAGTTTTTTTCTTTCTCCTGTCTTCCCTGTTTTTTTTTTTTTTTTTTTTTTACTTTTCAACGCACGCTAGACAGGACCAATCCATCCTAATGGTCCTTTGGAACCCGCTTTCTAACTTGCAGAATTTTAGTGTATGTGCTTTCTACAACTACTTAACGACGTTTAGTTTTTCTGAAGAACAGTAGAACTTTAGTTTTCCATCATAGTTATTTTTGTTATTAGACTCATGCTCCTTCGATTCGGCACTTTGAAGGGAGAACCACCAAAATTATGGTATGCAGACCAAGGACGGATAGAAAAAGCATCTATATGCACCACTACAGCTGTGTTTTTTAAAGTCCTTCAGAGTAAAAACTGGGCAGCAGGATTGTCGGCTAGAAAAACACAACCAAGACTAAACCAGAATAAAAAGTGGATGTGAACTTAAATAATATTTTTTACCCTTTTTGTTTGGGATCCTTTTTAATTAGGATTGCTTAAGTCTGAAATAGAAAAAAAAAAACTAGATAAAAACAAAATTTCTGAAAAGGATAGCCATTTTTGCAATAAAAATAAAAAAAATGGAAACCAACAAACAACCTCTGAAACAGTAGACTTGGAGCATTTGTAGAATTATAAAGTTTCTCATGTTGGAAACGTGATTCACAATACCTATAGGTAAAAAAGGTTTCAAATTTTATTTTCAAACACAAGATAAAGCAAAAAGGTAAGGATATTCAAATTAAAAAAAAACAAATAACAAATCCGTGGTTTCACTTCTTTTTTTTTTTATTTTATAGCTAAGGAAGAAGATACCTTCACTCAATTCTTTATCGGGGAATTATAAAGTTATATTCATTAGCAATTTCATATTTAATGGTTTGGAAGTTTTGAATGAAAATATATCCTTGAGCCTATTTAAGGAGGTATTTTATTTTTTTTTCATGGTTATAGCGGACGAGAAAAAGATATATATTTTTTTGTTTGTTTGTTTATTTATTCAACAAAATAGTCCGGTCAAAATAGACATTGAAGGTTACATAAATTCGCACCTTGCTAAAAATTGGCATGAATGTTGGGAACGGTATTATACACAATTTGTCAATTATCCACATCAATCCGAAGTGTGGAAAAAAATTTTTTCAAGGTCAAATGTTGCAAAAATCGGTTTTTTGAGTTTTCCAGCTAAACGGTAAGTTTTATTATAAAAATAGGTGAGACAAAAATTATTCATCATGAAATTACCTAAAAAAATTGTTCTAACACTTGTTTTCCTAAGAATCACCGTTTCGGAGATACACTGATGCAAAATGTTCAAACAGTTGTTGATTTAAAATGTCATAGTGATTATCAACAAAACATATTAATGTTGATGCTCCTGACTTTTCTGTTATAATAATTTTATCGCCATACTTCAACTTCAATCGTAACTTAATGGTTCTATTATCTAACGAATTGTTGCAAATATTTTGTAATTCGTCTAATGAAAATTGATAATCATCACTATTTTCGACGTGTGCAAATATTTCTTCCATTAAAAGATTCGTATTATCAGATTGAGGACGACCAGCTTGACCCCCCGTAGTCGGTCTCAAGAAAGCATTATGACAGTCTTTATGATACTTTGCTTCGGCAGGAACTAAATCATGTTTGAACCCAATTCGAGTAATAACAGCTTTTGCTACATGATCAAAACGAGTCTGGGCTATATTCAGGATTGTTTCTTTGAATGAAAGTGTTTTTACATGAAAAATTTTACGCCGATACTTCAGTGCTTTCCTGTTTTCTAGCTCTTCATTCAATTCATTGCCACAAAATAAGCAACACTTTTTAAAACAAAAAAATGACTCACTTACGCGTGCTGTAGTACGAGGTGGACTTATTTTTGATGTACTAGCTTGTTCTTCATCCTGTTTTCTTTTCAATGCAGCGATTGTACCCTTCCGAGTATAGTTTTTTCGACACTGCACATGAACTGTCACAGAAGTCTGGTCTTTCAGGTATTCCGAAAATTCATCACCTTTTTGCATTAATTAATGTCTTTAGGCCACGATCAACAGTAACTGTTTCGCTTTCGGTCAAATGTTTATTACAAATAAAGCACAACTGCGACATTTCTATTACAAACACAAAACTGCACAAATTTTGTTTGAAAATATAAGTATATACCAGCGTCGCCACGTGGACAATTGAATAGCAGACAGATGTTGCTCAAGGCCGTACGGTCATATAAAGTGAGGGACTGGGTTTTTTTTTCGAGTTTATATTTTTACAACTGTATAATATTTATGTATACGCTACGAAATTTAATATTTTTACTTATATTATCGTTCTGTAACGTGTATTTCGGTAATTGACATGCATATTATGAAGAATACAACTGTTTGAACATTTTGCATCACTGTATCTCCGAAATGGTGATTCTTAGGAAAAAAAGTGTTAGAACAATTTTTATAGGTGATTTCATGATGAATAATTTTTGTCTCATCTATTTTTATTATAAAACTTACCGTTTAGCTGGAAAACTCAAAAAACCGATTTTTGCAACATTTGACCTTGAATAAATTTTTTTCCACACTTCGGATTGATGTGGATAATTGACAAATTGTGTATAATACCGTTCCCAACATTCATGCCAATTTTTAGCAAGGTGCGAATTAATGTAACCTTACCCCTATTTTTGATGCTAACTTGACCGGACTAAAAAGCAAACGTTTTAATCTTTAATATAGCATATATTTGAGAAAAGGTAAATCCTAGCGGTAAGGCAACCATACAAAGATGAAATTTATAGCTGGATTGAGATAATTTTTAACGATTATCTTGCCTCCCGTTGATCTAAGCAAAATAAAATTTAACATACTTATTACATACCATTATGGTTTTTTGGAGTGTCAATATAAAAAACTTGAAAATGTGGAAACATTGGAGTTTGAAATTCTATACCAAATTATAGTATGTTAAATTATATTTTGTTTAGATCAACAGGAGACCCAGATAATCGTTAAAAATAATCTCCTTCTCAATCTCCAAAATGTTTACAGTTTTTTGCCAATAACTTTTTACGGAAAAGATCTGTCAACAATATTTGTGAGACAAAGGTGTAGAAAATATTTTTCCTCATAAAACTAAAAAAAAGTAAAATATTATACAACTGATAGAATTCGAGAAAATCGCTTGGATAAATAAAATCAAAATAAAAAGAAGATCAAATTTTGTTGTTTTTATTGTTTCATCCAGTTTTTTTTTTTGTTGAAGAAAATTAATACTTTTTGGAGCTCTTATATCGCCAAAAGACTTGTCTTATGTTTCACTAGAGCTATTTGATGACATCAATGACAGGTCAATAATAAAGCACAGGATGTCACTAGTAGAAACTAGGTAATAAAAAACTAGAGCGTTTCCTTTTTTTTTTGCAAGTTGAAGTATTCATATTCTAAATACTTGTGAAGAATATGAACGCCCGATTAGTAACAAACGGGCAGGAACATAATATAAAACACATGTATAAAATACTTGATTCGATTAGCGCGGCAAAAATATTTACTACGCTATGAACAAAAAAAAAAATAAATGTACCGCTCTTGTCTGAAGCACCCCAAGTTTAGTTTAACTTGTATAGAAAGCAGCTGAATAACACGAAGCTGGTTTTAATGTGTTAGAAAAAAGAACAAAAACTACATACGGTAAAACAAATGGCAAAGGACGTCCTAAGGGCAAGCATAAGATTTGCGTAAACACAGATTTCCAGGTTTTAGTCAAACCATGACATTACGATGACAGAAAAGCCTCAAAAAGAAGGTGTCGTCATGCCGTCTGTCGTTGTGCCATGTGTGGATGTGGGTATGTGCGTATTTGTGCGTATGTGCGGTTGTCTGTGCACTGAACTGCACATCCTATATAAGGGTATTAGTCTTTCCTTAAGTTTATTATTTAACACAAAATAGCATTTAAAGTTTCTGGGTAACCAAACTTTCTCACGTTTAGGATATTTTCTGATGTTTTCCCATTTTAACCAAATTTATTTCCCTAATCGAATTTTTCGCAATCCTTTTTTTTGTAAATTTTGCTCGCTTGCAACCTATTAGTTCTCAGTTTTACTTATTTAGCATTTAATATTTAAGAAAGTAGTAATTTAAATAATATGCTGTTATTGATCAAATGTGTAAGAAACTTTAATTAAACTTTTTTATTTAAAAAAAAAAAACAAATATTCGTTTCTTTCAAATGTAGGTACCTACACCCTGTTAAAATGTACTCACAATTTCAATTCTTATGAGAAGAAATTTATTAAAAACAAAAAAACATACAACATGCTTTGTAGAACTCTTAAAAATGTTAATACGAGCAAATAGACCGTAAGTAGTAATTATGTTATTATTATAAAACTCGAAACTCGAACTATAATTACATCACTGTAGAGCTGGCTGTGTTTTATACCAACTCTATAAAAGTACCTTCAGAGAAAAGACACATACAATACATAGACAAACCATGCATTCAGTTGTCAGTAAACAGATTTAGTAGAGCTGTAAAAGAACTTTTTAGAAGCAAAATCACCAAGAAAACAGAACAATGCAAATTTTATTGAAATTTCAACCAAAAACTTTTTTATTTCTTATAAGCTACAGTATCGGACAAAACAATTGCAACTAGAAGTAAAAAAAACATTTTCTTCAAATCAATGAAAATTTTATTCAAAATAATAACAATCTATATATGGTATAAAAGCTCTGTAATTTAAATAAATAAAAAAAACATTATTTTTAAAGTCATTATAACCTTAAGGGTATTTACGCTAAATTATATAAAGAAACTTCAAATTTACACGCGTCTAAACAATTGCAACTTGAAATAACAATACAAAAAATCCACAAAATAATCAATATTTAGTGGCAAACCCATTATTTTCGATAACTGCCTTGCACCTTCTTTGCATTGACTCAATTAAATTTTGGATAAAATTTAATGGAATTTCATTCCAAGCCGTCTCTATCCTTTTAAAGAAATCGTCCGCACTTCTAACATTTTCCCGATTTATTCTGCATTTGACGATCTCCCAAATCTCAAATCTGGTGACTGCGGTGGCCAATTCATAACGGTGACTTTGTGATCATTGAACCATGTTTTGACTAGCCTCGACGAGTGTTTGGGGTCGTTGTCCTGCTGGAAGACCCAACGCAATGGCATTTCCCATTCTCCGTAGGGCAACATAACATCCTCTAAGATGTTTTTGTAAATGTGTTGGTCCATTATACCATTTATGCGATGCAATGGCCCCAAACCTGCAGCAGAAAAACAACCCCACACCATTACATTCGCTCCGCCATGCTTAACAGTTTTTAAGCAATAACGTGGCTGAAGTCGCTTGCCAAGTGGTCTCCGAACGTAAAATATTCCATCACTACCAATGATATTGAATTTCGATTCGTCACTAGGACTCCACTCCATTTTTGTTTGTCCCAAGAAAGATGATCCTTCGCAAACTGTACTCGCTTTTTCTGATTTCGAATAGAAATTAAAGGCTTTTTAGCAGGCCGATAGGCGCACAAATCAGCGAAGGCCAGTCGACGAGATACCGTTCTAGCACTTATTCCTAGTTGGAACTCTTGAACTAATTTCGGAGCAGATATGAAGGGATTTTTTTTAACTTTTCTTACCAACATGGCGTCCGTTCGAGAGCTTGTTTTTCGTGGTCGACCGCCGCGATGCAGAACAGCTACTTGTTTTGTTTTGCGATATCGACTTATAATTCGCGAAACCGACGATTTATTATTTTATATTTTTTTGAAATGTTTTTTTGTGAAATTCCCGAAATAAAGTCATCTACAATACGCTGTCTTAGCGCATCACCAAATTTGGTTGGTGCCATTATTAACAATTTTTTCTTAAAACTGATATCACCGGAGATCTGCTCTCTGTAAAAAATTATATGCATCTGAAGATTCAGGTAACAACCTTCAAACAAATGCCCAATGATATAAATTGGAAAACAACAGCGATGTAACGGTTAATATCCTGTTAAACACTGATGTCATAAAAGTTGCAATTGTTTTGTCGCGCGTTAATTTGAAATAATTGATACAATTCAACTTAGATTACTAAGAGTAAATAATAGTTTTGAAAATAATATATTTCCATTTACTTAACATACATAGCTTTCCATAGTCAATAAAGGTTGTTATGTTTTTGAATAAAATCTATATTTACTTAAAGAAAATGCTTTGTTTCACCTTTAGTTGCAAATGTTTTGTCCGATACGGTACTTACAACTACATTTATTTTAATATAATTATTTAAAAGTTGAATAGCAAAAATTGCGTGGTGCCGGTCAAACACAAGCAAACAGTTCCATTGAGCCTCTAAAAGAACTCTATTTGGTATTTAGAAGCTTCTCTGCAGCACAAAGACGTTGAGTGTGTAATGCTTTTATAGTGTCATTTCAAACGTTCGTTGTTTAGGAGCATAATTGAAGAGCCAAATGCTTTATAAGATAATAGAGCTGCAAGTTGTTGTCAAACTTCAATATAGAGACGGTCTTTTAGAAGACAACGCCAATAGCTGCAAAGGTTTTCGAAATAGAACAGAAGACTTGAGATTAACTTTTTTAGAGCTGTTTAAAAACTTTTTAAGTACTTGCAGCTCCAACGATGTTACTTGACCAGATTTATATATTAAAATCACCTTTCAAATCACTAGATTTACCATACAAAAAATTAAATTTAAAGCCCGTTTGCTCATACTCTACATAAATCTACATCATAGCTAACTAAAACTAGTTCTTGTACAACATAAATTATTCTACATTGCTGCAAAAAAAAAATAAAATATGTTCAACATAGCTAACTATGATTTAATTTCGTGAAAGAAATCTCAATCAAAATGTCAATTTGCCCGAAAAAATTGTTTATTTGCATATTTTTGCTGTTTTTTCAATGGTTTTCAGCAAAACATAGCTCGTGGATATTAATAAAACGATTTTTCCTTAAAAAAAGTGGCATTTTGTTGTTTTGTTTATGTGATTACGATATAATTGTGTGTGTATTATTTTTGAAGTGTGTATAAAATGGAGTGAAATACCTGAATTGTGTTTTATATTATTTTTTTGGGACGGTCATAGTTTTTTTAATTCAATTCATTGCGAAAATATCATGTTTATATTAGTAATAACATATATTTTCTAGAATAAGTTTTTTTTCTAGGCAAAATCGTACATCAAAACATTCTTAAGTGGAACTTAAGTCCTTAAGATCTACTTTTTCTTTCTCTTAAATTAAGTTCAACTTAGTGATATTTATGATGTAGTTAGAAGTTCGTGTAAACCATTAAGTGGAACATAGTGATTTAGGTTGTACTTAAAGGCCTTATGTTTATAGTATCAGCAAACGGGTCGAAAATCGAGGGGGTTTTCACGAATGAAATCACCTGACCATTTTTACTTGCAATCAATTGAAATCAGGTACAATTACTATTTATGAAATTAAAGAAAATGTTTGTTATCGATTTCAATTGATTTCTTGCAATCATTAAAAATATCTGAAATCCTTTTAAGTTTTTTTGCAATCATGAAACCAAAAATGCTATAATGAAATCACGAATTGAAATAATAATGAAATCACTTGAATTAGTGTTCAATCATTTGAAATCAGTAAATTTATTTGAAATCAATGCAATCACAAAATTTTGAAATCAATTTAAATACTGCTTGAAATGACCTAAAATCATTGAAGTCATTTGAAATATTGCAATCATTGAACCACTAAACTGGCTAGTGACAAACCCCTTGCTTAAAATTTAAAAAATTAATCTCTTATAAATCTCTAACAAATTACTTAACACACAACCTTATAGGACTGAACGCTTTTTTTTCAAATGTCATTTTAGATGTCAACAATGAGTTTGTCAATAAATTTTGTAAATATTTTTGATTTCCGTTAATTTTTAAATGAAATCGATGTAACAAAAACAGCTGGTTATGATTTAATTTCTTCTATTCTTTTGTCAAAATGTGCAACTTCCTTATGTTATGTTCTTACCTGTATATATAATAAATCACTTCAAACTGGTGTTTTTCTAGATGAATGGAAAATCTCTTTCATAAATCCTATTTATGAAAGCGGTCTCAAGCATTTAGTAAAGAACTATAGACCTATATCCAAGCTCTCGGCAGTACCTAAATTGTTCGAAAAAATTGTTACGCAACAGCTTTATTTTACACTAAAGGCATCCTTATCTCCTTACCAACATGGTTTCTTAAAAGGAAGGTCTACCTGCACAAATTTAAGCCTCTTTACTCGTTTTTGTTGCAACCAAATGGAAAACGGGAAACAAGTTGATGTTCTTTACACCGACTTTGTAAAAGCTTTTGACCGGGTACATCATAGTCTTCTACTTCAAAAATTAACAAGGTTGGGTTTCAATACAACATTCATCAATTGGTTGAGGTCTTACTTGTTGAATAGAAGGCAAATTGTAAATATAGATGGTTGTACATCAAATATTATTGAAGTGGTATCGGGTCTTCCACAAGGAAGTCATTTAGGTCCACTTCTTTTCATTATTTTTACTAATGATTTACCTGATGTTTTAAGATACTGCAGCTGTTTGATGTACGCTGATGATGTCAAAATGTTCCTACCAATATCTTCATGTGCAGATTGTTTATTGTTGCAGCTAGACATACAAAATGTTTTAAACTGGTGAAGTTACAATCATCTTGTATCTAAATTATTCAAAATGTAAAATTTTTAGTGTTACAAGATCTTCTTCATGTATTGAACATGTGTACAAATTTCACGATTATAGTCTTTTAAAAGTCAATTTTATAAATGATCTCGGAGTTCGGCTTGATTCAAAAATGGATTTTAGGGTCCATATTGACTATATTGTGTCAAAAGGAAATTCCTTGTTGGGGTTTTTGAAGCGGAACTCGGATGAATTTCAGGATACTTACACGTTAAAAACATTATTTATGTCTCTTATTTTACCTGTCTTAGAATATTGTTGTGTTGTTTGGTCTCCGTTTTATGAAAATAGCATTTTAAGAATAGAGAGAATTCAAAAAAGAAAATTTTGCAATTGTGTAATTGATTTTATAATGTTGTGAACACAACATTATAAAATCAATTACACAATTGCAAGAATCTCTTTTAATTTATTACTATTTATTATAACATTGTCTTATTAATCTTATTTTTTATTGTGAAATGTATTGAAATTGTGTAATTTTTGTTTTTGTAATCAGCAGATCTAAATCAATTGATGAAATAAATAAATAAATTGTTCTCCAATAAAAGTACTTAAATTACATTATTTCCACGGTATATAACAAATTATTATTGAATTTTAGAGAAATGTTGCTCTGTTAGTTATTTTATAAATCTATCTGGCCGTTGGAAACGCTTCTAAGTCTTCTTCTCTCAAATCATGGTTTTATTTTTGATGGAAACATTTATACTAGGTATGTATAAAATTCTAATATCAAAGCTGTCAAAGGTGAATTTTCAAAATGATATAATAAACATTTTGTAAATAGTATTTTGTAAATTAACTGTTACATGAACCACATATTTCTAATCACGTTTTTATGTTACTCAATTCTAAGCTGTTGAGCTTTTGATGTTGCCGGATTCTTAAACTATACATTTATTTACACATACAACTCTTTTCCTAGTTTTTAAAAACTTAAAATAAAAAAAAATATAAAAAAAGCCAATTTCGTTAAAATTATCTAAGTGATTTCTGAGATCATAGAAAAATATGATATGAACACACACTCTCTAGATACATTATCGCTTTTATTTCAAGCTATAAACCAATTTAATGATAATCTCACACTACAAAAGTGTCAAGTTATGAGAGAAAAACAAACAAACGCATACATGCATCGCATGTCAATTCACACCATGTCTCACACTTGGACGGGAGTCATTCATCTAACTAATCATTAGGTTTGTCAAATGACAGCAGAACTTCTTTGAGTAACATGAGGAGCGGCAAAGAGCATATAACACCGTCTGGTTATTTTAAGGAGGATTATAACATATCGAAGATGAATAAGTATCTATACACATGAATTCGAAGAAAAGAAGAACCAGATGAACATAATTCCATCGTTCTGCATTCTGAACGTATAATAGCCAAAGGGAAGGGTGTCTCTCTGTCTACATCTATTTTTATGTTTGGCAAACGCAATGAAATTTTCTCATTTATCATCGTCGCTATCAAAATTACGAGCAACCGTGCCCGTGCGTCGAAAGATGCTGAGAATTTCGTCATCAGCAGAGCTCTTTTTCACTTGAAACGAAAAACTTTTTTTGAGAAATAACCCAAGCTCTAATATAGGACGGGAATATTATTACCAGTGCGTGATGCTATCATAAATCTTTACAGGACATTTTTAATGGTCCACGCCACGAAATAAAATAAATTACGACGATGGAGTTTATTGCGCTGGTGGCGGCAGCGGTGGATCTGTCAGTCGGTTGGTGACAGACGCTTTCACCCGCTCCCAGCTATCCTTCCGCGCCTATTTGTCCATGTCGCCCTCTAGTTTCGCATCAATTTCATGACGTTGAACAGGGAATGCTGTCAGTTCGGTTGCTCCGAAAAATTATGATTATGATGATGATGAATACGCTGCTGCTCCATGGTGTATGCCAGTGTGCCCGTTTGGAAGAATGTTTGTGCCGCAAGATTATGATTTCTGGTATACGTCATAATTATTGCAAGAGCTCTTTTCTCCACAACCATCCGATTATAATGAGTTGCATGCCCTGGGATTATTTTCATAAAATCAAGTCGAGTCGGTTGGGCGCGCTTTGGCAGGCGGCTCCTCTAATTATTTTTCTTTCACTATGCGACATATTTGTTGCCAAAGAGTAAAAAAGTACTATAGATACATGGCACGCTATATTATATTATATACAAATGGAGTGCGAGGAAATTATTCGTTTCGTTTGAGTCGGTTTTCAAGTGAAATCAGCTGAAGGAAGGAACGAACGAACGAACGAACGGATGTGCGGATTAATGATGTCAACTTGCGGTGACATTGGTGGCAATCTAATTTAATGGTTAAAATCCGTTCGAATTCAGTGTACCTATATACAGACGCAATCTGACAGAGGGCGTTTGTATGAATATAATGTTGTTTGGCTTTTACACTTGAGTATTATGGATTTATGGGATACATGTTTTGAATTGCAATGCAAATTAATGCTTTAATTCATTCAGGATTCTGTGCAATATTATTAAAGGACAAACTATACGCACGTGTCTGTGTAAATAAGGAGAGTTTAGTGGCCGCACACGTTGTCGCATGATTTTAATATAAAATAAGAGGAGATGCAGCGCAGCATGCAGGTATTGTTATCATTGTTTCACAAATCAAATAACGTATAACCATGGGTGGTATTCGGAGTGGATTCTCAATAATGGCACTCATCGAACAATTCAAATTAAAACAAATAAAATAAAATTCACGGTTGACTGTGTTATAAGCTAACAATAAATAAAAATAAGCTGCATATAGACTGGTTTCCTCTTTGTTTAAATGTCCACCTTTTTTTTAATTAAAATTTAAAAATTTTATTTATTTTATAATTTTTTAATAAACTTTTATTGTTTTTATTTTTTATTTTTTAATAAATGAAGTGGGTATTAGGTATTCGAGTCTAATAGCTTTTACACACCGCATCGAAAACCCAGTTTATGCTTGTCTTTGCAAAAACCTTGTCTAATCAAATACCTGTTGAAATTGCAAGATGAACAAAACAAACACAATTAGTAGGCGTGTTTTATTGGTAAGTGTTTAGTCACTTTAACAAAATTTTGTATGGTGGCGATAAATTGGTCAGTAACATAAAAGTGAAGATAAAATCTTGGAATGCCTGGAAATTTTTGGCGCGAAATATAATGTTAATATATGTTTTGCTTAAAGGTTGGTGGCACCTATGACAGCTTAAGACATGGACTCCATATACAATGAATATTAATGGTTGTGTTCATTGTGTTTTCCTTTAGGGCCGCGATTGCGGAAGAAGTAAGAGAAAGTTGCACAAAAGTTGTGATGATTTTGAACTTTTCGCTTAAAAACAAATAAAAATTGGTCAAAGCGGATCTTTAAATAAAGTTATATAATTTGGAATTTAATTTGGTAATATTTAAGCTTAATGATGATTATTTATCCGGTTTTTATTTGTTTGTAGTGGAAGGTGAGGTACAAGTTGACCAACTCGGCATATACAAACAGCAATACTTTGCAGACACATCCATAAAATTATTTGAAACTTCGGCTTGGCATAAAGTCAAGAATACCAACTTTGAAATTAAAAAAAAAAAATTGGATACAAAAGTGAATATAGCGTTTTATTGGTTCTTTTCAGTGCTGACTAACTAAAAATTACCAACAAAACACGACTAGTGAAACATTCAGCACTCAATCAACTGTGAATAAAGAGAAATGGAAGAGGACTGTCAAAAGAAATTATGTTATCTGTGTTGAAAACGACTGCTACGAATTGATCCTGAACAGAATAGATCATGTTATAAATGCAAAATGAGAAAACGGATGTTCTGAAAGCTGTTTCGTAATCTTTTCCAGAACAGTTCACAACCGTTTTGACCTGTCATTGGCTGAAGTATATATATGGCGTTCAGAATATTAGTGGAATAAGTGCAATTCGACTTTGGTGGACAAATTTGAAGTTTAATGAAAATATATCGACGATATCAAAAAGAAATGCTGTCATATCGACTGGTAACAGTATGTTTTTTCGCTAATTACTTATTTTTGACAAGTACACATCAAAACTATGTGTTTAAAGGTTAATACTAATTTTTTTTTTCCAAAAGGCACTTAAACCATTATTTTTCTGAGCGCCTCGTATATTCGTGCAACTTTGGTTGAATTCGTCCGATTAAATAAAACATGTACATATACCTAATAATAAGTAAACGTAGAGTTAGAATAGATTTGTAAAAGTGGGAGAAATACGTTGTTGTTTTTTCAAGTCTGGATTCCGATCTCAGGGCGTCTCGTTGAACAGATTTTTTTACAATTAAATTGAAATGGTCAACATTTGACACTGAATTTGCCAAATATTTATTTATAGGTTTATTAAAAAATGCTCGAAAAACAAGTTTTAGATAATTATTTTTCATTTTACTATCATTATACTAGCAACTCAAAATTGAAAATAAATCTAAGTGTGAGACAAGAAAGAAAAATTAAATCTATTATTCAGGACTTCAAACTCAAACATCTACCATACTATCAACATATGGCTTAAAATTTTTAACGTGCCATGTACCCCGCACTTTACGTCCAAGAGGTGACATACGATTATACTATGCAGTAAGGCCCCACGTTGGGCACCACTTGTTGCTCATTTTCGCCGGGTGGGTTGAAGGTATGAATTTATTAATTTATTTAATCATTACACCTACAGCCTAAACGGTTGGGTCGATTTTCTTTAAACTTGATACTCTGTATTTTTAGAGTAATATGCCCAGGAGTATTTATGATTTTTATCCTAGGTCTGAAAATAATGGTACCTGAAAAATAAACGTAACAGATAATTCAATTTTTCCTCAAAAAAATACGATCGATTTTGATAAAATTTAACATGACTGATTTTTTTAAAACGGTGATGTTTTTCGACAGGACTTCCAACTCAAACATCTACCATATTATCAACACATGGCTTAACATTTTTAAAGTGCCATGTACCCTGCACTTTCTCTCTTTTTATTCAATATATTCAATTATAGTACGAACGTCCAAGAGGTGACATACGATTATACCACGTTGGGCGCCACTTGTTGCTCATTTTCGCCTGGTGGGGTGAAGGTATGAATTAATTAATTTATTTAATTACTACACCTACAGCCTAAACGGTTAGGTCGATTTTCTTCAAACTTGGTACTCTGTATTTTAAGAGTAATATACCCAGGCGTATTTATGATTTTTATCCTAGTTCTGAACATAACGGTACCTAAAATATAAACGTAACAGATAATTCAATTTTTCTTCAAAAAAATAAGATCGAATTTGACTGATTTTTTGAAAACGGTGATGATTTTCGACAAAAAAAATGTGTACAATTAGATTTTTAACGGTACCTGCCATACAAGCGTTTTAGACAGTTCCATTTTTCTCGTAAAAAATACGATTGATTTTTATAAAATTTCGTATAATGGATTTGTAGCCAAAGGTTGTGTTTTTTTTTCATTTTTTCAGAATAAGTTTACATATTAACGGTACCTGGCAAATAAGCCTTAACGACTTTGATAAAATTAAGTGTGACTGATTTTTTTTCCAATAATGAAGTTTTTCGTAAGAATTTTTTTTTTTTTTCAAAATCACTATTTTTGCTTCCAATTATTTATTATAGTTTCTTTCTTAGTATCCTAAGCGAAAGGTTAGTAGTCTTACACAAGAGCAAGTTTATCAGACCCATTCGTGCCGTTTATATACTGTGAGTTAATAACACGTTCAAAAGTAGCAAAACTCGCACAAATAACTCACGAACTATAAACAAAGTTATCCACTCAATTCAATGCAAGCCAACTTAAGCGAAAAAAAAACCACTAGGTCGCACAAACTTGCTCTTGTGGCAAGTTACCTAAGACCTCAACAGAAAAATGCAATTTGTAAAAACAAAAATTAAATATAATTCAAACAAAAATTTTAACAATAGGTAATTTCTTACAAACCAAAGTTTTCCCAGAAAATCCTTGTTCGTCATTAACTATGATAAACTGTAATATATTTTAATTTTTTTTTCAAAAGAATCAGTTTTTAAAAAAATCGATTTTTCTTATAACTTTAAAAAAAAATTAAAAAACTGCGGGTAAGCAAATTTTAGTAATTTAATTATAAATACATAAAGTTCACCAATTTTAAAGAAAAACTATTTAAAAGTTTTTAAAATATTGAATTAAGAAAAATATAATAATTAGGTAGGTAATAATTAATTAGGTTTAAAAAAAAGATATGAAAAAATTAGTATGCTATTTTCATTCTTAGATTATATTAAATATGGTTAAGATTCTTTGAGTATTCTTTGAGGATTCTTGAGAAATTAAAGCAAAAGGACCCTTTATGGTTGGTATCTATACGGTTAAAACTATTTTAAATAAAATACGGCTTTAAAGCAACTAAAACTATATTCCAATTATCAGAAAATTATGCGTCTCATTCCAATTCTCACCTTCCCCATGGGCAGTCAAAACAGACCAAGAGAACTGAATGATTACCGCTGGAGCCATTAATGGCTCCATGCAGGCGGGTCATGCCAACTGCGGATATCATGTTTTTACCTAAATCCAATTGACCTCACGGGGAAACTGGTTTTCAGAGAAACAAGAGTTTTCAAAACCAATAAAGGTATGACAGGTATCGTTATGTTTAAATCTAAAATTCCAATTCCAAGACCTCAGATTCCAAGTTTGAAGGAAATCGATCCAACCGCTTAGGCCACAATTGCTTGTACATATGTGCAGACGGGCTGACAGAGTGACTCACTGATTAATAGACATAAATACAGAATATCTAGATCCACTTTTTTCGACTTCTCTATCATCTTAATGTCATAGTTGATTGTTATTTCAATTTTTTTAGACGATTACATAAATTGCCTACGCTTACATTCGCAAGTTAAAACATTGACTGAAACTCATCATAACCTGATTTCAAAACACCTGTATCTATATGAATATTTACTTTCTAAACTCAAGGACTATAATTTGAAATTCAATTATCCCAACCTAAACTAACAACCAGCATTTTATTTTGAATGTATAGATAGATATACATCTTATATACCTAAATTGTTTTAACATAAATATTAATGTGTTTCACCAAATTAGACACCAAGGCAATTATATGTGCAGGTAAAATATCCTCCCTTAAAATAATATTTATTTTAAAACATGAAAACAACATCAGCCAACCTCAAATTTATAAATTATGCATTTTCTGTTGATTTTTATCAAAAAAAGGTATAGGTATATAGTGTGTAGCGATTCAATGCCTTAAAAGCACATTTTACCCGCACGTACAAAACCTTCATTACCACGAAACGGAACATGTATACATTTTTATCTGCAACATACAACCAATAATCCTGTGAGTGAACAACTTTATGTGTTTGCACACGAACACAAATTGTATTCCTTTAATAACGCAACCGCACCCAACTTTTCATTTAGGTTTATATTTTTTTTTTTTTTTTTTTGCTTGGCTTTGGCTTTTGCGTTATTGAGTGAAAAAAAATAAATAGCTATACAAAATTATTGAAAAGGGTTTAAAAGGCTAACAAGTTTGCTCTCCATACAGCATTACTGTGGTGGGGTCAACATTTTTTTTTTATATGTTGTAATTAATATTTATGACCTATAATGAAAACAAAAACAGAAAAATATGAAATTAAATTTATAGACGAAAAGATGGCCTACATATCCGATATTTATAAAAATGAAACAAACGCCTGCTGGCGACAAACGACGACATCGAAAAAAACATATACACATCGTATTTATGATAGGATGCCATATTGAAACAGAAAACCCAATCGAAAATTTAATTCGGTTGGAGTTTTTCCATCTCCCAATGACAGTTCCGGTCTGTTTGCATCGAGATTTTATTGTTGGCACCGAAAGACATGACATTATGATTTATTAAGTCCAAATAATATAAAATTTTATTCCAGGGTGCTCCTGGATACATTAAAATATGGCCAACACGGGAGAAGTATGTTAGGAGGGGAACTTAATTTTGAATATAATGCGACCAGAGGGTCGTAAAATAAACCATTATTTTCATCATTTCACCATACGTGATCGGAATGTTGGTCAAATTTTATTCATGTAATTTGAATATTATGACGTTCTCTATAGCACTCGCATATCATAAAGATATGAACAGGACATTTTTGGTGTTCAATGATGACAGGCATTGCATTAGTTTTTGATTTTTTGATAAAATTGTATTTATTTTTTTTAGATCGGTTTTATATGATGAAGTGCAAATTTTTTGAATAATGATTGGAATTTGTTTTATAAAAAAATGTAGGTAGGAATAATGGTAATAAATTGTTGACATAAATTGGATTATTTTGTAATATAGGTAAAAAAAATAACTTTACATACGGTAAGTATTAAATATATCTATATTACATAAATATTAAGCAGAACGGAGCATTTGTTTGTTTGTCCGGGGTAATTTCACAGTCCACTGAACCAATTTAACCCATTAACACCCAGAGGTATTCAAAATAAAAAATATTTGCTTTTTATAATATTTTCTGTTTATTGAGATGAAAGTTAAGACATAAATAAATAAAAAAATACTTAAAAAAAAAATTAAGTTAGTAGTTATGACGGTGTACTTTTTTTAGTACAATGAGATCATGCACTATAATATTAATTTTCATTAACATGAACATTTTTAAAACACGCTTTTCCAATACACAGTGTAACATTACACATTTCACAGCACCATTTTCATCTAAAGGAGCATTGGCGACATCTTAGTTGATTAGGTAGTTTTTTGGGAAAGTGGTATCCTGCGCTCTCCACAATGCTTCGTTTCACAATGAGTTTAGAATGTCCTTGGTTCAAAGTATGAAATCTGACGTAATGGAGTGTTATTGCTCTTGTGAATTCTAGTAGATCGCCTTTGTAACTGTTTGCAAGCTTGTGGAGCTTCCAGGCATTGGATGTAGTAGACGAGATCATAGCTGTAAATAGGTTCCACCACCACTTTTTGCCTCTTATTTCAATGGAGTAAGTGTTGATGAACTGGTCATGCAAATCAACGCCACCCATGTTAGTGTTGTAGTTTTTGAAAAGTAGTGGCTGAGGAATATTGACTTTCTTCTGTTCGTCCTTGCTCCACCTCTTTACATTTTCAAGGGGTTCGATCTGGTCGTAGTTCGTGGCCATCGTTACGATGCTGTTGTCCTTCTAATTGACAAAAAGCATTTCATTTGTTTTATCAAATTGGTGGTCAAAAGCTCCTCTTTTCTGTTTTTGAAATTCTTTATTGGGAGGGAGGGGACATTTTTCTAGCCGATTATCACGAGCTGTTCCAGTTGCTCTAATTTTTTTTTTCTTTAAAATCTTCATTAGGCCATAGTAGTAAAAAAGTTATCGAAATAAATAGCGTGGTCACTTGGACAGTCAATATCCTTTAGAAGGTCGAGAACCACTCTTGACCCTAACGGTAGGGCTTTCAAAGAAGGCTTCACGTTTTTGGCTCCGCAATATGTGTCAAATGTATACATGTAGCCATCTTTGCTGCAAAGCATCCAATTTTTAAACCCAAATCTTACAGGTTTCCCTCTTATAAATTGTTTAGAAGAATGTCGACCGAAATACTTCACCATCGATTCGTCTATAGATAAATGCTCATGCATATACCCCCACTTTTGAAACTTTTGTCATAAAATTTTACTGAGCGGACGGAGTTTTGCCATTTTATCGTTCACGTCAAGGCTATTGTTATCAGCAAAATGAATAAATATTTTTATTTCTTGGAATCTGTTTCTAGACATACTGTTTGCAACAAAAGGGACATGTGTATCAGCTGCTTGTTTCCAGTACATGAATTCTCTTGCTTCAGAATGATAGCCCGAAAATAGGATACCAATAAAAATTTTCAAGTCTTCTTCATTGAACGAAAAGCTGTGTTGGTTTTTTTGACCTGCATACAACATTGTTTGGCTAACAATAAGTTGCCTTACCTCAGCATCAAATAGTTTTTCAAAGACCTGTACTTCGTTTAGTCCAACTAAATCTGAAGCGCCAGCTTTGAATTCTGGTCAAATAGTTCTCTGTCCGATTAATTCCTTCTGTTGATGATATAGACTTTGTCCATAACGGTGGAGCAATTGACTTTCTTAGCTCAGACAATGGAATGTCATCGTCGCTGTCAAATTCACCATCGTCTGGCGCTAAATAAGACTCCACAAAAATCTCAACCTCACCTGGAAAATCTTGTGGTAACTCTACGGTCTTTATATTGTCGTCATCAATATATTCTTCATCCGTAACATAGTCCACCGGTGGAGGAAGCATGACAATATCCGCGTTGACTATCTCCGTATTATTATCTATTTCCTCTAGGGCAGAATCGAGATTGTGAAAGCGTCGTCCATAAAAATGTTTAGTCGAAATAGTTTTAAAATCCATTTTGCATATTTAAAAGAAAAAATGTATGTACCCACTGTACTTTATAAAGTACATCTTACTTTAGCCTTGCTTACCTCCGTACGTTTATACAAAATTATGTGGGAACTAATTTATAAATGAATTCTGTGTTTATTTCCGGTAAATATTGCAGAAATAAGCAAAATATCTTGTTGTTAGAATATTTTTGAGACTAAAACTTTTTTGGTGGAAGCAAAAAAAAATTATTATAAAATGCCTTGCGCAAAAAGAGAATCCAACATACGCCTAATTCGATTTAAAACAAAAAAAATGTTTGGAAAAATTCAAAAACACTCAATAAAGCCAAAACAGCATTTAAACAGGTAATTTTTATTTCATAGCCTACTTTTATATTAACATAAAGTAACAGCATTTTGATGTACTTTAAATAGTACAATAGGAGAGAATGGGTATTTTTGGCGTTATTTTTTTTTATATCACATCAAAGTAAAAAATGGGATAAACTCAAGAAATTAAGTCTGGAATCCTTTCTTCTTTTATTTATTTTTTATGGGACAAGAGTGCGCATTTTGATTTGCTTTGGTTTTTTGACAAAAAAACATAAAATAAAAAGAAAAACAATTTAATTTGTAGATATTATGTATTTTCGTTCACAAAATAAAGGACTACCACATTAAAGTTCGTTGTAGTTTGTAACAGCTTAATCTACTTGTTCCAGAATTACAGCCCTAAACCGAAAATGCCAACTTTTACACCCAAAGTATCTCTACCATAGGGATAGTCATTACATTAGTCAAAATAGTTATGCATTCGTAAAAAAAATTCTTGAGATAACAATCAAATATAACATTAAGATGATATCGAAGACAAAAAAAGAAGGTACGACAGTTCTGTCTGTCTGTCTACCTTTGGATGACGTATCGACACCTGCAGCCATAACGGTTCAGCCGATTTTCTTTAAACTTGGTACAAACTAAGTATTTTTAGAGAAATATTCTCTGATGTTTTTTTTAGTTTTTAAAGTAGGTATAACAAATAACGGTACCTACCATATTAGCAATGACGAAAATTTTATTTTCCTTGTAAACATGTTTCAATAAAATTTTATATGAGTGATTTTTTGCCAAAGGTGATGTCTTCCATAGGATTTTTTTTCAGAATCAGCTTATTAACGGTCCGTCGTATGTTACCGTTTTTTAACTTTCGATTATAGGTACTATAAGGTAAGTTGTGCATTCAGGTGACGTGAAATAAAGACAAACGAAATAAGACCAAATTTCAATTTTGATTTTCATTTTGTCTTCAAAAACGAAATAACACCAATTTGGGTTTATTTTGTTTGGCGCTATTTCGTCAACATCATTCGTACAAAACAAAAGTTTTGAAATAATAATCAAACATGGTATTACGATGATAGAGAAGACGAAAAATGTAGGTCCGGCAATTCTGTCTGTCTGCCTGTATTTCTATATCGACACCTACAGCCTAAACGGTTGTGCCGATTTTCTTCAAACTTGGGTACAATGTATTCTCATAATAAAATGACCAGGCGTTTATTTAAGTTTTATCCTAGGTCTTGAAATAACGGTACCATATACCTGAGCGTAAACGATTTTTTTTTTTTTCGAAAAAATACGATCGATTTTAAAATAATTTTGTATGAGTGATTTGTTTACAAAAGTGTTGTCTTGTATCAGAATTTTTTTTAGAATCAACTTATTACCGGTAACTCTCATAAGCCGTTTGGTTTTACACCGACCATCTTTTGAACGACTTCAGGGATTTTGTCAAAATTTAATATTCTAAAACAACGATGCTTGCCCTAAATAATACTGCGGAAAAAAATTATTTCGTATAAATCATTTTTGATTGCATATTTACCTACATTTTGGTTTTGAAGAATTTAAAAAAATTAAATATTTAAAAATATATATAAAAAAATCTTTTTAGTTTCAAACTGAACAAATTAACTTTCCCAGTCGTAAACACGAAAGTAACTTGCCACAAGAGAAAGTTTGTACGACCCAGTCGTGCCGTAAATTTTTTTTTACATCGACTATCTTCTGGATAGCTGCACCGTTTCTGACAAAATTTGACATTCTAAAAGCACTGCTAAAACCAATGTAAAAGTTTTATTTTTTAAACCGATAGTTCTGTATTCTTCGAAAGAAATACGATCAATGTTGATCGATTGCCGTTTTTTTTTCATATAAGGTATTTTTACTGCATAATTTGTTTGTTTGAAAAAAAAAATATTTAAAAATAAAACAATAAATAATAGTTTTTTTTTAACTAATGAGTGAAATTTTGTCAGCTTCAATGTTTTACTTAATATTTTTACAAGCGATTATAGGTACTATATGGTAAGTTATGCATTCGTGCATAGCGATGATATAGCGAAGACGAAAAAAGTGGGTCTGGAAATTCTAACTGTCTGTCTGTCTGTCTATATGTATGTCATTTTATACAGGGTGAGTCATGAGCAATGCGACAAAATGCTAGGGCGTGTAGGTTGCGTTGAGACAAGAAAAAAATCGTATGGGAGGGGGGGGGTCTATTCCCCTCCGTTTAGCCGGGAGGGGCAATTTTCGAAAAAACTGACTTAAAATGGGAAAAAATTATTTAAAATCAGCGGCTTCATTCACAATGCTGTGCGATACGTTTTTGAAAAGCCAATAACTTTTTCTTTTATTCTGTGTTTAAATAAATCTATTCTAAGAAATAGTTTTTGAAATATTAATTTTCAAAGTCAAAATTTTGAAGAAAAAAAATTGAAAAAAAAATTTCAAATTCATTTTTTTCAAAATTTTACTTAATTAAGTGCTAATTTTAATTTCAAAATTCAATGCTGTTATTAATTTTAAGTCTAAACAAGAAAACCGGATGCAAAAATTTTATGTCGTTCTCAAGAAATTAAAAAAAAAACATATAGCAGATACTTTAATCTACCAACAAGATGGTGCTCCAGCACACTACAGCTTACAGGTGAGAAACTGGCTGGATGATCATTTTAGTGACCGTTGGATCGGAAGAAGGGGCCCCACGGAATGGCCGCCTAGGTCACCAGATTTAACTCCCCTAGATTTCTATGCATGGGGATTTATGAAGAATTATGTTGACGAAGTGGAAATAGTATCATTGGAACAACTGAAGGAACGAATTGAAGTCGCTGGAGTCAAATTGCAGGAAAATTTGTCAAGCATAAACTTATGTGAAGCCATTACAAGGAGATATAATCTATGCCTTCTAAACAATGGAGATCATATCGAGAATTTTTTATAAGTACTTCCAATAAAAAAACATAGTAAAAATAAAAGGAATAAAAAAAACTAAAAAACGAAGATTAATGCTTCTTAAATTGCTTCGTTACAATAAAAATAAATGTTTTTCTTAGAAAAAGGTGGTTTTGGTTTTTTTTTTAATTTCTTGAGAACGACATAAAATTTTTGCATCCGGTTTTCTTATTTAGACTTAAAATTAATAACAGCATTGAATTTTGAAATTAAAATTAGCACTTAATTACGTAAAATTTTGAAAAAAATGAATTTTCTATTTTTTTTTAAATTTTTTTTTTCAAAATTTTGACTTTGAAAATTAATATTTCAAAAACTATTTCTTAGAATAGATTTATTTAAACAAAGAATGAAAGAAAAAGTTATTGGGTTTTCAAAAACGTATCGCACAGCATTGTGAATGAAGCCGTTGATTTTAAATAATTTTTTTCCCATTTTAAGTCAGTTTTTTCGAAAATTGCCCCTCCCGGCTAAACGGAGGGGAATAGACCCCCCCCCTCCCGTACGATTTTTTCTTGTCTCAACGCAACCTACACGCCCTAGCATTTTGTCGCATTGCTCATGACTCACCCTGTATGTATCAGCACCTACAGCCTAAACGACTTAACCTATTTACTGCAAATTCGGTGAATAGAGTTTGCAGACCATTTCTTAGAGAAAAAATTGAAATTTTTTTTTAGCTCAAAAAATAACGGTACCTGCCGTTTTTTTCGAAAACGGCTGCAACGATTTTCTTAAAAAAATTAACGGATGATTAGCTTGAATCTTTGTAAAAAAAAGTTTTAGCACTTTTGTGAAAAATTCATGATTTTTTTTTTTATATTACAAAAAAAAAAAAACAATAATTAAATTTAATTTAATTTTCGTGGCAACTTGCTACAAGAACAAGTACGTGCAACCCAGTCGTGCACTTTATTTTTTGTTGGATCAAGCGTTTCTGAGTTATAAGTGAAAAACTAAAAAAAGAGACATTTAGAGCCTCCTCACACCCCTTTGCGACCAACCAAGGATCGTGGACCTCTATTAAATTAACCTCCCCGCTAGTCCAAACAAAGCTGCATACATAGTTTTTCTGCCCTAGATTTTTCCAAGTTGACCCATCTTTTGAGCATTCGTTGACTGGGCACACATTAGATAAATGGCTGCTGCTCTGCTGAAAATTTCACAGTTTCTCATAAATGTGGCTAAATTTCATTAATACACCTCCCATTTTTAATCTTTCGGGACGTTGGTGGTCGTGGGCCTGTTTGATAAACCTTTAACTTCAAAATTCAGTTCGCAAAACGTCTCTACCTACCGTCAAGCTCCAAAACGATCAATCTTTCTATATGCCTTTTTTTTTTTGAATTCGTAAAATTTTCAGAATAATTTTAAATTTATAACGTCGGGTCATGCCACATTACCTTACGCAATAAAGTCAATTTGTAAAAATAGCAAATTGATGCGATCTAGTCATACCTTTCATTTATCTCAACTTGTTTGCTCAAATATCTTTTCCCAACATTCAACCCAATTTTAAATAAAAAAAAATCTTCTTATTTTCCCGCTATTATATCACAATGCAAAATGAGATTGTTATCCGTTTTTTTTTTTCTTTTTGTGTTCTTGCTCTGAATTCTAAGGATCTTTCTTTTTTGTTTTTATTTGAATTTCATTGTTTTCTAGACGTTCAATTTCCAGCAATTACCTGAGCTCTTTTTTTTTTATTCCATCCTGAGAAAAACTTTCCAATTGGCACTTACCTAGAAAAAACAAAGAGGAAAATTGAGGGTCAGTTTTGAATGAAGAAAGAAAATATATACAGCAAATAGTGTAGCACAAAATATAATGTAAAATGAAATATGAAAATAAAACAACAACAAAACAAAACTCATTTAAGTGCCAAAGTGATGCTATGTATATGTATTTTGTAACGGTATAAATGCATAATTTATAATAAACTTTAAAGTACACGTTCTCTGATGGAAAACAGAAAAAAGGTGCAATTGGGACAGACGTTGCAGCAAAAAGAAATCATCATGGTCTAGAAAAGTAGTGTAAAGTTTTTTTTCGCTGTTTTGTATTTTTAATGTAATGAAATGAAGAAAATGAACAAAATATTGGTACACATAAATTAGAAGAAGAAACTTCTGTTTAATTAAAAATGCTACTATGATGGGTATCAAAGGTTTATTCTGAACAATCTAATTAAAATTCTTCTTACTTTTGATAAAGGACTTCAATGAAATAGTATTTAAATAAATGCATTTCGCTTTGACATCGGAATAATGTTAAATTATGGAAAATTTAAAGAAAAGAAAGCACCGTTAGCTCCGAAAAATATTGGCCTATAGTGACTTACATTCTCTCTTGTGAGCATTGTTAGCTTTACAGGATTTGAGGGGACCTACAGTTTTACGTCGGATTCGAAAGACTAAAGAGGGAGGATTTGTCATTTGAACGCAAGAGGCAGTGTCCCTGAAAAAAACATTAGGTGATGTACTCAGGGCTCGAACCCAGACCCCTGCTTGATAGTACGAAACCTTTAAATTTTTTTATTATATATACTAGCAGAAAGTATCCGGCGTTGTCCGGGCACTCGGTGCACTCAGCCTAGAACTTGTTTGACATTTCTTCTATCGAACAGCATGTGGACCGTGTAAATCGGTTCATTGATGGCTGAAATATAGACGGATTAAATTCGGTCCATAAAATAGTTTAACTTCCGGTGATTTTTTAATTTTTTTTTTAATTCTTTTATTCATCTGGTTTTATTTATCTGGTTCAGATTTACGGTAAATTTAATTTTAATCAATTTGTTTTGGTCCTCTGGTACGATATGCATATTTTTCTCTAACCTATTAGCAACGCCATCTGTACATCATCATTTTCAAAACAGAAAATATTAAGAATTTACGACCGAATTTCGCATCTCCTCAATTCGATACTTATGGTGACTACGTAGTAGTGCTTTTTCACTTCATCATATACGTGTAGCGCAGTAGTAGTCAAGTTTGCACTAAAGACCAACGATAACGTATTACTAATTTTGACTACTCGCTGCGCATATCAACTTTACCAATCCTCAATAAGTTTAACAATGGTAGGTATGACAGTTGGGCGAAATGCCCGTGAAATATTTTGTGAGCTCTCTTTAATATTCACTGATGACAGTTGTTAGAAAAAATTGGAAACGTGAAACGTCGAAATGGTAAGAAAAATTACTTTAATTGTTCGCCGGGCAAAAGTTAACCCAGTTTTAAAGTGTATTTTGTTATTTTTAATATCCTTAAACCTGACGAACAGTTAAAAGTTATTTTTACAAAAAAAATTTAGAAAAGAATAGTTTGTTGTTATATGTGTTTTACCACATTAACAATAACAAATAAACTAACAAAACTACTCTTTTATATACTTAGTAGTAGGATTAGAATATAACTTAGCTTTTGAAATATAATATTAAATAGCCATTTTCAAGACTCTTATAATACTTTCAGTAATTTTAGAAAATAGTCATCGTTTTCTAAAAGTTAAATAAGTTAGTTGTTTTTTGAGAATTATGATTTAGGAAAGTTGTCTAGATCTAAGCCTATAGATTATGGTTTGACATATTTATTTATTTTTTCATTTTTATAGTTATGCCATCTTTTTTCTTATAAGTCATGTCAATAAGGTAATAGCATAGTAGTGTATAAAAGTAAAGAATAATGTTTGTTTTTGTTTTCGATTAATGTTTTAATTAAGTGCAATATATATGTTAAAATCAATATATATGTTAAAAGCGATATAAATGTTTAAAAAGTGCAATATTTATGTATAATTTGTTTTGTTTTGTCTAACAGACATTTTATATTTTTGTAAAGTTTAAGCATTGTGTCGCAAAAACTATAAATAAATCTGATGATGTTCATAATCATGAACGAAACGTCATTTTAAACAACATTTTGTGTTTCATTTAAGTGGAACATAACTGACCTACAGCCCATAAACCAACTTAAAAGTTTGACATTTTAAACAAAACAAAATCATTTTCTTTAAGGTGCATCCATACCAAAAAAAAAACATTTTTTTAAAGAAAAAATTCTGAAATGTTTTTCAAACATTTATGAAATATTTCTCTGTCTCTGTCTCCCATTCAGAATAATTTGAATGATTTGCAATCGAACACATGAAGAAAGTTAAGTGTTTATTTTTCTGAAAATCAAAAAAACATTGCTTGGATAAAAAAACGAAAAATACGATAATTTCCAAAAACAATTCAAAAATGTTTATTTAACTATGTGTTTTTTTTCAAAATTCTAAGGAAAGATACGATTTTATCAATCTTAGTTCTAAAATCTTTGAAGAGAAATCAAGTACTTCGGTATCTCTAATCATCAGAAGAACTGTGATAAAAATGCAATTTTAATGAGTTTAAGAATGATTTTGCGAATGCCTCCTCCTATACAGGGTGTCCTAAAACTCAACGTCAAGCGGGTACCGGGTGATAGGGTAGGTTATACCCGTACTGGGAATAGTAAGAAAAAAAAAATATATCTCGCTGGGTTACGTCATAATAGCAATATTTAGAAAAATTATAAAATCGATACTCAGGGCACATTTTGATGTTCTGTGGTTAATGTTAATATTTTTCAGTGATTTTTTTTGTACGTAATCCTTAAAATCTTGAAATCCAAAATAAATATTGTAAGTTTCGAAAGAAAAATAAAGTTTGACGGAGTCATTGTAGAAACAAATTTTGTAAGCAAACTTAAAACTTCATATTTAAAAAAAAAATATAGGTCACTACCTACATAAGGCAAGTTATTTAAAAAATTGGACCACTTCATCAAGTTTTTAAAATGGTTCAAAAATTACAAAAATTACTTCCGTAATCATGTTACCAACATTTAAACCATTTTCGAGCAAGTAAAGTTTTTATTTTTTTTTTAATAGGAACGTATTTTACCTTATTGATATAGGACTCCAGTAATCTATTCCTTCAAAATATTGTTCAGGCTTCTTAAGTAGTCAACATACTAAAAGTCCTGATCCCTTGGAGGTGATTCTGATCCTTTGGAGGGCTTTTGGGGACTTACGTTTATACCACGGATATATTGAGTCGTAGCGAATTTTTTTTTTGAGAATAAACAAAAGACCATCGAATTTAGTACTATTTTTATTATAATCACTTTTTTCCAAATATCAACAGTTTCCGAGATACACGCATCACAAGGGAGAAAAATTACAAAAACAAGTGTTTTCCTTAAATTTTTCATCAAGCATTTCATCATATCGTCTACTCTAAACTGTTAATCTGACAAAAAAAAGTCGTTGGATAAAGTTATAGAGAATTATTTTTGAATTGATTGTTGAATTCAAAATACCAAATTAACCTTTATTAGTTTGTTTTACATTTGTAAAATAATATCTTTCCTTTTTTTAAGTAAGGTTACTTTGGTCTTTTGCATTCAACAATCAGTTTAGCTTGTTCTTGTTGAGTTTTATGAAAAAAAGTAGTGTGAAGTGAGACGTCAAATAAAATTCGCCATATTTTTTTTTATAGCCACCTATAGTTGTGGATAATTTTGTTTGCAAGTAGTGTATGGTAGTGTATGGGTGGGTGATGCTGTGTTGCTGTTCATGACTCGATGGGGCAAGTTCCAAAAACTATAAATACCAAAAATCCAAAATCACGAAAATCCAAAAAAGCTTTGGGATTGTATCCGTTTGCCAAATAAAAATGACGATGCTAATAGTCTTAAATGTATTTTGGTATGGCCTTGGATATAAATGGAAATGTTATTATTGTTGTTATATTGTACTATTCGTACCTACTATAGAATGTCAGTTTTTATTACTGACCATTTTGTTAATTTTCATTGAATGTTTTTGAACAACAACAACAACTTAAAGGCGCTACCACCAATTTTTAAACGAATTTTATTTACTCGTTTTTACGAATTTTATCATTCGTTTTTCCATCTTTGGCTGGAGATATAGCTATTTCAAGGAGTGCCAATTCCTTTCATCAGTCTCCTTAGTGGTGTCGAACTTTAATCCAATTTTATTATGAAAAACTTTTTCACATGCACACCATGAGAATGAGATTCGAACCCATGGAAATGGCGTGCGGCGGCGTACGGTACGGCGATTAATGGCGTTTATGTGGTTCGTTAGAACTTTTTGGAATCAATTAAAGGGCCTCTTTTTTTCACGCTGTTCAAAGATGTGTAAGTATCCTCGACTACAAAGTTTTGCGAATTTCATAACCCTACTCTGAAGATGTTCAAAAACTATTTGAGTTCTATTACCAATATAGGGCTAAAGATGTAGCTGATCGTATCAATGATAATATGAAAATCTTAGAAATTAATTTCAAAACAAATGTACCTATGTAGGTATATGGCTATTGTTAGAGGTAAGTCCAAGGTAAAGGTTTTTACATTCAAATACCAGAAGCCTTTTAATAAAATGTGTTTATAATTTTAAAGTTCATGCTTCATGAAAATATATTAATTTCAAATATCTCACTGACACAAGCCCAAATGGTCATACAAGGGTCTTGAAAATTTTATTGAAATAATAAATTAAAAATTATCATCATAACATCAATCCTCTCATCTCTCTAACATATCTTGATGACTTAAAAAAATATACATATATTCAACAATCAACCATTCCTTCAGTTAAATTGAAGGCCGCCATAAGCAAGTGTCTCTTTTAGTTGATTCGATAAAAATGTTTATACATTAATTGTATGAGTATAACAACACCATGGTGAACTCCTTGTATTTTACCTGAGGACCTTATCAAAAGAACTTTTTCCTGTCACCCTTTCATATTTGCCTGCAGCAAAACTTGACGAAGTCACCCTAGCAAAAGAGTAAACAAACAAATCAAACACAAACACGAAGCATTCAAAGTCCGGAAAGGTTGCACGCCTTAATAGACAACAACTTCTGTTCTGAGAACTGGATATGGTACCCAGGTATATTCATAAGAAAGTACAAGAAGAACAAACACCAAACAATCACCGTCAATTTGTTTGACTTTGACTTTTGAACATTTTTGGCGGCCAACTGGGCGGTGACAGTGGTGCAAAACGATGTTGTCAGAAGAGTGAAAATCAAACAAATAAAGAAAAGGGCAATACTAGAATAATTTTACCAGCAGATT
The DNA here is from genome assembly GCA_951217065.1 of Baccha elongata. Taxonomy (NCBI): domain Eukaryota; kingdom Metazoa; phylum Arthropoda; class Insecta; order Diptera; family Syrphidae; genus Baccha; species Baccha elongata. The sequence continues at coordinate 242,246,460 of OX578272.1, forward strand.
CCCACTACTATAGCTACGGGCAATCAGGTACTTCATGAATGAAGTTCACCAACACTGACAGCTGCAGTTTGTGGAACATTTTCAAGGAAGGCAAACCTTCCGAATGACTGATGGCGGAAATGTCGTTTAATGAAACGGAAGCATACGTTTTATTTGGGAGGAGACGTATGCGCTGCGCTTCTTGAGGACGACAAGGATGCCTCTTTCACGGTATTGTGCTTATTTATAAAAAGTGAATGTGCAAAACCATGAAAATAAACATTGCTTTACAAGAAGACGGAACGAACTGACTAACCAACCATACAGCGCAGCGAGAGAACTAAAGTTTGGTAACAAAAACGTATCCAACAACTTACCAAGGCAAATAGTATATACAGCTAGTTGCAACTTTTGTCATCATTCCATTTCGAGACAACAAGGTGACGTTACTGTTGATTTTTGTTTACTCACAAAAAGTTCTTCATTTAAGGGGTTTTTTTTTTTCTCTTTTTACTCTTTTATCAGGGTTACAGTTTGAAAGGACGAAATTTTCCATTAGCAGTTTGGAAAATATTTTCGAAAAAGTTGTCAGCATTTTCGTTGAATTGTTTTAAAGTTGAAAAGTGAAAAATTAGAGAAAGTTTCATTTTGTTTTATACTTTTGTCAAAACAAAAGGAAAGGATAAAGTACCTACTTTTATTCATTGAAATTTTTGAAACAGAAAACTTTGCTTTTGTATCTTGAAGATGCTTTTTTTTCAAAAAGTTGAACATTTATCAAGAATCTTGAGTTGAATAATGGAATAAGCATGATTATTTCTTTTTCTGGTTCCTTAGACACACGAAGGATGACTAATGAAATGAAAACAAAATATGAATATAACTTTGGTAACATTATTCATCAAACGTGACAGAAATTATTAGTGGATGAAAATTTTTTTTTTACCGTCAATTAATTGACATTAAGATAGTAAGAGCGAATTATGCAGGATGTCGTGTGTATCTCAGTTCATTTTAAGCGGAATTTCAGTCCGGTTTTTCAACTACCAGGCCAAATATTGATAAAGATACAAATTATAAACTTTTTGAGTTAGTAAGTGGGCTTCAGGTCAAAAAATGAAACAAAGTTAATTTGTGTTCGACGTTTCGTCCATGAATATGGACATCATCAGGAAAGATGTGCAATCTATATTTGTATACAAAATTATTACTTACAATTCACAATATATTTAACATAAAAAAGAAGAAGACTTACAAATGTTACATTTATATTGCACTTTAAAATAAATATGTAAGCTGAACTTACAAGTAAAATCAAAACTTTATAATGAAATAAGAAACAGATAAAACACATATTCTCCTTGATTGTAGTTGTTAGCGAGCTTTTTTCCCTCTTTTCTCTAACAGATGTTTGTATTGTGGGCTAACGTTCTCCATATCTGTACGTCTGTTGATTGTGAAAAAACAAAATATAATTTCCATTGCAAAATTCTTAATATTTTGATATCTGCTAAACATCAGTGCATAACCTCCACGGTTAGTAAAATAACACAAATAGATCGCTCAGTAAAATCAATTTTGACAGAAAACGAGCTTTCAAATTTTCTCTTCTATGAAGAAACTCATGCTAAAAATATTAAAATGACACTTGACAGATCACATGACAAAAAACTAATATCTCTTAAAGATAAGCTTAAGGAAAAATATGGAATACACACAAATGAAAAATGGTTTGTAAACAAAACCAGTGTTACCATACCAGATGATATTAAATACCTTTTGTCACTTGGTCCAAAATACGCACTTCCTTGTACGGTTCACTCCACTTCTAATACACTTTTTAAAATTATTGCTGATGGTGAGGAATGCATTCAAACCATCATGAACAACGATGATAGAGAAAAAGCCCGTGCCATGTTTGCAAACATATTAGACAACTGCATGGAAAAAAGAAAATTCAACGATTTCAACAAATATATAACAAACGTACTCAACGAAACAAAACTGTTTCTTAAAAAACATAAAGAAATATTTGTTGTTTCGGCCGATAAAGGAAACGTTACGGTAGTAATATACAAGTGTGACTATGAAGAGAAAATGAAAATAATGATGGAAGACAGAAATGTATATTGGCCAATACGAACAGACCCAACAAACAAACTTCAAGAAATCAATAATGAATTTGTCAAATATCTATTTGATGGTAAAATTATTGACAATAGACAAAAACAAAACATGACGACGTACAATCCTGTAGCGCCTAGAATTTACGGTCTTCCGAAAATCCATAAGACAGGAATGCCACTACGACCAATATGTTCCTCAGTAAAAGTTCCATGTTACAACTTAGCTAAATACCTCATTGGTATATTGAAAAACATAACTTCAGACTCCAAATATAATGTTAAGGATTCGACCGAGTTTAAAGCAAAACTTCGTGAACTTAACATCGAAAATGATGAAGTTCTAGTGTCTTTTGATGTAATATCACTTTTTACAAATATACCTCTCAAAATGGCACTACAACTGATTGCAAACAACTGGGAAAAAATAAAAGAACACACTACTATCAAAAAAACCAAATTTCTTGAAATGATCCGTTTCTGCATTATTGATAACAATTATTTAGTATATGGAAACAAAACCTACCAACAAAGAGATGGTATGCCGATGGGAAATCCGGCTTCTCCAATAATAGCGGACATTATTCTGGAGGAACTTTTAAATACATGCCTTCCTCAACTTATAAACCAACCAAAAATACTGACGAAGTACGTGGACGACATATTTGCTATCGTGAAAATGGGAGAAATCGACCAAATACTTAACGTCCTTAATAGCTTCCATGGAAAAATACAGTTTACAGTTGAGGTTGAAACAAATAACAGATTGCCTTACCTCGACACAGTCGTAATACGAGAAGGAAAACTTCTAAAAATGGATTGGTATCAAAAACCTACGTCGTCAGGGAGACTGATAAATTTCCGATCCCAACATCCAAAACAAACCATATTCAACACTGCCAAAAATCTAATAAATCGAGTACTCCTAATAAGTGACGTAGAATTCCACAAACAAAATCGAGTAAGAATTAAGAATATATTAATGCAGAATGGTTTTCCGGAAAACATAATAAGAAAATTAATAGGACAACATGCAAACAGAAACAGCCAACCACAAGAACAAAATATAATTTACAAATCGTTTACCTACGTAAAACAAGTTGCTGAAAGGTTTAAAACTGCCAAATTATTCGACACCGAAAAATACAAAATGGCAATGAAATCGACAAATACCGCATCACAACTGTATACAAAACTAAAAGCAAAGACGAATAGAATGGAACACTCTGATGTAATATACCAAATTAGCTGCAAAGGAGGAAAAAACGACAATTGCGACCAAATTTATATAGGGACAACTAAACAAAAACTTAAAAAAAGATTATCAGGACACAAATCTGACATTAAAAACAACGCACCACAGAAGACAGCACTGGCAGCACACTGCATCACACTTCAGCATTCCCCAAACTACGACGACACAAAAATTTTACAACGCGAAGAGAACCCAAATAAGAGAATGATAATTGAAACAGACGTACAGATATGGAGAACGTTAGCCCACAATACAAACATCTGTTAGAGAAAAGAGGGAAAAAAGCTCGCTAACAACTACAATCAAGGAGAATATGTGTTTTATCTGTTTCTTATTTCATTATAAAGTTTTGATTTTACTTGTAAGTTCAGCTTACATATTTATTTTAAAGTGCAATATAAATGTAACATTTGTAAGTCTTCTTCTTTTTTATGTTAAATATATTGTGAATTGTAAGTAATAATTATGTATACAAATATAGATTGCACATCTTTCCTGATGATGTCCATATTCATGGACGAAACGTCGAACACAAATTAACTTTGTTTCATTTTTTGACCTGAAGCCCACTTACTAATTCAAAAAGTTGATAAACCAAAGGTCACATCATACACATAAGATACAAATTATATACTTCAGTTCAGAATGTTGGGAAAGTTCCTTTTTCTGCTTCAAAAATTCTTCTCGTCATTTAATTTACTTGTGTGGACGGAACCAAGCTTTGTGAATTTTTCGAAATGTCTTGACGATAAAGTTAACAGAGTCTGTCTGGTAAAGTAACACTGACTGGAAATCAAATCGAGTATCGCAGTCCTGCTTCGCGTTGATAGCTTGGTGTTGCTTGATTGTGAATTCTTTTCTAATTCAACTAAAATTATAAACTCACAAGCCACATGCAGATCATGAAGTCTGTCCATAACCTAACATCAGTAAAAAGAAGAAAAAGATCTTTGGAAGACATTAGAGAAAAAAACTTGCGGAAGAAGCTTTTCGTGCTTTATAAATGAGTTGACTGATCTGTCAAAAGTCCCTTCAAATACTCGCTTGTGCAGATGACATAGAAATAATCGGCCGAAATAATCGAACTGACTTAACAAAAACAAAATCAAATATATGCTATCAACGAGAAAGAAAAACCAAAATACCTTGCGGAGTGAAATTGAAAGCAGTTAGCTAGAGGAACAGAGCTGGCTGGAGAGACATGATGGTTGAGGCCAAAGCCCGATTCTGGATTGTGAGGTCCATCAAAAATAAAGTAAGTAAGATGTATTGAAGTATCTTGATGTATTTTTGTCATCTAAATTCTGTTTCAGCAGGATGCCAAGGAAAATAGCTGATGGTACTTAAAATAATAACTTTAGTTCTTAGCGAATCAAAGTATGTATATTAACTTTTCATCCAAATATAAAGTACATGTTATTACATTGAAAATCTGTTTTTGTTACACAGTAAAATAAAATTTGGAGTTAGCCCCTTTCAAGAATTTAAAGCTGTACACAGGTATTTCTTCAAGCGGATATTTTTTGATTACCAAACTCAAAACTGCGTTCCATGATCTTCATGCATGGACTCTCATTTGGCTCTGATCAATTCTTTCTTATTTAAGATCGTGTCCTCCCCCTCATCACCTAGAATTAACTTATTTCTAATAGTATTTGAAAATATATTTCACATACTATATTTATTAAATTATTTCTCTTATTATTTTTAAGTGTATTTTATATAACGTGCTCTCAATAGTATTTCAGTTACGTTTTGCATCCATAGGTATACCAATGCATTTCCCAGACCGTCTCTCTTATAGAATTTTTTTTATATTGTTTTTGATACGTTTTACTCCAATCGTGAATAAGTACTATTTTTTTTCTGCTTAATTGCATGCCATCCAACCACTGAATAATACCAAATAGTACTGTATTCCTCTTTTGAAAGTAAAAGTTATTTTTTTGTTCGTCACTAATACAATTCACACCCTCTCTTTACAGAAGTGGAATTTGTATTAGAACTTTACCTTCCGTTGAACAATAGTAATCATGTGTATTAAGGTGTGAAGATCCTCTATATGTGTATGGTGACCATCCGTCCTCTTTTTGAGAGGACAGTCCTTTCATTCGGTACCATGACCTCTCTTCTTTTTGTGTCCTTTCATTGTCCTCCTTTTACTAAATTGTCCTCTTAATGTCCTCTTTTTTCCTTTTAAATTGCATTTTGGGTTTAAGTATTTTCTTTATTAATAAATTACTTTCACAATCTCTGAGTAAGAATTTTCTCTTAAGCGAAAGTTGTAGTAAATTTTATAAGCTGTAATTTAATCTCGCAGAACATTCCACTGCGACGTATCATTTTTTTTTGCTATAAGCGAAAGACCAACAAAGGGGAAATTTATGACCCTTCCCTTTCCCCAGTTCAACTTCTGGACGTCAGGACTTTTAGTATTTTATCTCTCTAAGCAGCGTGAACAATATTTCGAATGAATGTTTTATGTCCCTTTCTAACTCACGACCTTTCATTTCAGTGTGTATAGCTGAGTGCGCCCTCTATCTTAAAAAGAGTTGAGGGCATGAAAAAAATATTTTTTAGGAAATTTTTCGCAAATTTTGATAATAGATGTCAACATGACTAAAAATTGAGTGAAACCGCGATTTTTGTTACTTTTGACATTGAATAACTAACATTGCGTAGGTCTGGGTTTGAGCCCTGAATATAGCTAATGTTTTTTATGGGGTCCTACTTCTTGCGAGGAAGTGACACATTTTTCAAAACTATCATTGTCATGAAAAGTGCATCTCTGGCTGTCGTAGATTGAATAAATAAATACAAAAAAAAAGGATTGGGTGTAAGTTTCTAGGCCGTGTGGTTCTTCGGAGCTGTCGTGCCACTAACCTTTGCAAACAACTTTTATTAGAACGCCAATATAAAGTTGTATACGAGTTTCGAGCATTTCCAGGGTTCCCCTTATTTTACCTAAGAACAGTAGGTACTTTGTAAGTTGACTATGAAAGGTAAAACAGAATTGCAAGTCTTTTAATTAAAATTATTCGTTCTAAAATTTTTGAGCGCTTATGAAAAAAATTTGTCCTTTTTTTGCCTCTGAGAAAATGGTCACCGTATATATGTGACTCCGCTGTGATTTTTTTTATTTAAATAGGCAATAGGTATTGGTTAATTCTTCCCGGTGGATCTCTTCCAGCTACACATGGGATCAAGGTTGCCACAATGTTACAAGTGTAACAAAACTTTTACATTTTCTCTTAATATTATTTTTTTTGTTACTATGCTACTTTTTTTCCTATTTTGTCACTCTTTTTTCAACAAATGTTTTTTCTTCGTTTTTTTAGAAAAAACTTTTGAATTGGTTAATGCTAAACTAATATGACATATAATGCAAATTATCAGAATACGAATACTTTCGAATTTACGGGAAGGGGCAGAACAGGTGCCAAAATTCTTGTCTAGTAAGATACATATTGGTATAAAATTTCCATTTTAGATCTTGTAGACAGAAATAGATAAGCTTTACGTGGGTACCTGAGCGATTAAGCTTCTAACCCCACGGTGGGCGAACCCACTGCGGGTTCATTTGAACGTAAACCAGCGTCCTGAAGCATAATTACCGAAGTAGATTATACCACAGTAACAATTTTTAGAATATCTAGGTATGTCCACACTCCTTGTTAAGAAGCGAGACCGATCTACATCTCTTGCACCGAAGTGCCATATGTTTCCGCTTTGGATAACCAGAGCCAGAACGAAGCTCCCACAAGGGGGCCAGCCCAATGTTAGGTAGAGAATGATCATGATTGAATTCCATTAAGGACATTCCTCTCGAACAAACTCTAGGGCCCCTAACACCCGTGCTAAGTTTATTGTACGTCAAACCTAAAACGTCGTTTAGTTGAGGAAATACTCACAACTTTAAAACTTTGACATTCTGACTTTACCTACAAAGCCACAGGGATTGCCTACCTTGAAGATGTAGCTCAAGTATGTCTTGAACTTTAACCAAACTCAAGTTCCACATCTCAACTTCCGTAAATTCCACTTCACTTACTCAATTTTTGACGGTAGTAACGCTCGTTACCCAGTTTATGTTTTGGGATAGAGTAGTTATCTACCGACTTTTCGGGTGGCCTCCTTGAGTTACAAAGACAACCCTGCTTATTTACTACTAACCCAATGGCACTAGCCCAGTGAAAAACCAACACTCATGTTATGAAAGCTAACTTTCAAACGTTAAATAAGTAATCGTCGAGGACACTTTCGTGATTCCCCTGTCCTAACTACTTTTGCCTGATGTAGGGCAGTTACCCAGAATCACACCTGGAATAGGTTACCAATAGAACACGGACATTACACTGAAGATGTTTATAAATAAACATTCAGGTATGCTATGGTTCTTCACCAAACTTAAGGGTGAACGTCCTAGGATGAGGCGTTCTCCCGGATAACACTTAGTTCACTGATCAAGACATCATTGATGCCGTGGAATAATGAACAGTTTAAGCCCTACCACCACGACAAGGTCGTAATCCATCGGTAGAGAGATCTTGTAGACTATTTATTCCACAAAATGTTGCATTATTTCTTTTCTAATTATTGTGTATATATTTTATCATGTAATATCTGGCAGACCGCATATTCGCCATGTTCGCAATCTTACTCAAAAATGTTGTATCACTTTTTTTCACAAGGAATAAAAGAAATGTAACCAACTACAGAACCACTCACTTAACTTGTATTACTGTCCTATACAAAGAAGAGATATAATAAACTGGATGTAAAACTCCTGGAATAAACAAATGCAATGAACCAGCATTGGCTTCTCTCTAAGTTTTCTCAGGTCAAACTGGTAAAATCCACAAGCAGATCTATAAAGTGAAATGTTCAAGTGGGACTTGTTATCCCTGTTTCGAAAAGATTACCATCGTTGGAATAAAAGACTTAAACTAAGGTTAAGGAATTTATAAGCAGTTAAATCTGACATAATTTCTGAAAATCCATAAGCATAAACTTAAGTTCAAAAGAACCTGAAAATGATAAACACGCAGATTCGGTAATTCCAACTTTTCCCAGTTAATTCTCTGTAAAAAAAATACTAATTAAAATTTTTGTATTCATATTTAAAACCCATGTAACTTATAATTTAACAGTACTTTAAGCAATTAAAATTAACTACATTTTAACTAAATAAAGTTTAATTTTAGTTATAAAATGTTGCCTCTTTTGAAACATACCGTATATTCATAAAAAAAACAATAAATCCAAGGATGCAAACGACACCCTTAATGAATAAAGTTCCTGAATACATCATACATACACATTATAATGTAGATGCTACCTCCACAGTTATCTAATATTTTGTACTCATTTTACGTAAAGTGAATAATTAAAATATGCTAGCTAAAGCTTCAAGTTGCTTGTAAAACAAATATACATATAATTTTCAAAGTTTTAATTTTATAGCTGAAAGTCATAAAAAAACTGTGTTGTGAACAAAACTTCTCTTTCTGTGTGCCAGGATATAACTATAATTTATTTCTATCATTTGGATGTCATTTACACAATCTCTATAAAAAATAATAAAATATAATGTTGAACAAAAACATTCAAGTAAAACATATCCATTCATTTTCAAATAAAGAACTCTTACACAAGAAATAGGATTTTCTTCCAAAGAAATCCTCTTTTTGCGCTCATTAAAAATGGCTTAAAACAAGAACTATAGTGTTTTGTAATTTATAACCGGCTGATCCTAGATGAATGATTACTTTCCATCACGAATTTATACGCGTTTAATCTCTTAGATTCTTTATCTGTACAAATAGATAAGTCATATAAAAAATGTATGACAAGAAGAAATTTTTCTCACTTATACCTCTTCTCATCTGTAAAATGATAATTTTGTGTCAATAAGAATTAGTGAGAGAGAAAGAAAAAAAAAAACGTAAAATAAAATGTCTGCCATTGCACAACGAACCGTTATTCCGATGAAAATAGAAAAGCCTAACATAAGACTCTTATAACACAAGGATTCCATTGTCGTTTTTCGTTGAAAACACAATCTCATGGAAGCAAAACAGGATGCGTTGCTTTCCCTGCTGGGTGGGGTTGGTTGGTCCACCCACTCAATGATTTACAACCTATACACTCTTATTTTTCGATGGTATGAGGTGTAAAGGGGGGGTATGGTGTATCATCTATCTGTATAAGTGGAAGTTGAGAATTTTCGCTGAGTGCTTTCATCAATTATTTGGCATTTCGGAAGGGAAAGAGTGGCATTCTCTGGTTCAGGTGCTCATTTGCTCAACTGCTGTGATGGTATGGTTTAGACAGGTACTTAACGATGGCATCCTATTCAGGTTCGTGAATTTTTTTCTTTTTTATTTTTATTAATATGGCAAAGTGTGTAAGTTTTTTTTTTTTTTTTTTTAATACATTTTTTTCTTTTCTATCGGTAAAGTAAAATCAATATGCATATCGTGTTGTTCATTTTGAATAAATTTTTGGTTTATATTAGTCTTCATGTATGGAATACCTAATATTCTATCACAGGTAAGGACGTAAGGTTGCCTTAAAGTAAGAGGAATATTCTCTTTCTTCATACATTGAAAAATGATGGAAGTTGAGGGCAGTTATAATGAAGAAATTTAATAGGTATTGAAAAGGAATTATAATGGTGAATACGGATGGATGACGAAACCAGCAGTTCAACTTATCATACATGGAAGAGTATGAATCCAGTTTCACAGTATTGAAATAATTATATAATTTCTTCCTCAAATACGAGTACCAACAGAAAAGAAATACAAAAAAGAAGAATTAAGAGTAGAAGTAGATACAAAAGTAAAAGTACAAACAGAAAAAGAATTAGAAGAAGTAGTTGAAATAGAAATGGAAAAAGAATTAGATATAGAAGAAGAAGTTAAAGTAAAATTAGAGGAAGAAGTAGATAAAAGTTCCTTGAATAAGAAGTATTAATAGAACAGGAAGTAGAAATGAAGCATGTATGTATATAAAATGAATTATAAGTAGAAATAGAAGCACAGGATTAATTAGAACTAGAAATATTATTAATAGAAGGAGAAACAGGCTTGAAATAAGAAAAAGAAATACAAGTAGTTACAAGTTCAAGTACACAAATATATAACTATGAAAAGAAAGTAAAGCATGGGATAAGAAACAGATTTGTTGATACACGTCAAACGTGGAAGTAGAGTACATAGTAAGAATTTGAAACAGAAAGATGAAGTGCAATATTTAAATAAGAAAATTAAAGAGAATCTTATATATAAAAGATACTGCCTGTGTGCACGCATAACTCGATAATGGATGGTTCGATTTCCAAGATTTTTTGTTTGATGGATTCTTATTAGCCCAAGAAAGAACATATGGTAGGTAATATTGAATAAAATTTATCTGTAGATTATATGTGTATCTGCAAAAATCTCATACTAATTAAATTTTTTTTTTTTTTTAATTCGAATGGAAAGAATTTTTTATCAATTAAATTAAATTTTTGAAGTGAAACTTCTTTAGGAAAGCTAAAAAATAAAATAATATACTGAACGGAAATTTTCGTTCGCCCTGCGCTCTTTCTCGGTAGACTTCGGTATCGATCGGGGCTGCTGTTAAAGAGATTTACGAGAACCACGTACGAGGAACAAGCAAAAACAAAAGCACAGAGAATAAAAGAGAATTTTCTTCTATCCTGTTCTCGAAATAATATTCTTTGAGTAGATCTACGGTGAAGCAAGCACGAAACACACATCATTGCAATTATAACTAACAATAGAATCCGAATCAAAATCTACCGGAATCTCGATTGGACTGCCGAAATCCTGAATGATAAAATCCCGACTGACAAAATCTCTAATATTTACACTACATTCATATGTAGGTAGGTATAAATAAATCAAAATTAAAAGTCGGAATTTTCATTTCGTAGATATATATGTAATATTCTGGATCTTTTTTTTTTTAACTTGAATGTGCTTCAGTTTTAGAAAAAAATAAATAATTTAGGGCCTAGAAAACATACCACATATAATAAATCTTTTTAAATAAAAAAAAATTCTTTAAGTTTTGCTTCTGTCGAGGATCCCGTGACAATTTTTGTTTTTGTTTTGTTTTGTTTGATTTCTGGGAATTTTATCTAAAGAAATTACCCAACTGTTTTTGTGAATAAGTGGAAATTTTACTTAATTTTTCAGACTTAAACGAAACCAAATGATGTTTCGAATGTTTTTATTTTTTTGACCATCAACGCATCAAAAGCGGTATTTCCTTTCTTGATTAGCATAGTGGAACTGAAAATACATTTATGATTTCAAAGCTTTTGGCTTTGTGTAGTATGTGAGAAGTGAATGGCTTACAAACGTACATTGGATGCTCTAAGTCGCCCGTTGAAAGAATTATCGGAATGATTAACGACGCACGTTTCGGTCTGTAATGATAAATGCCGGCCGTGTTATTCCAAGATCAACTCCAGCAGATGAATTGAACCCTTACTCGACCATCCGAGTTGCTTTCGAAATGACCAGTCAACTGCAGAGTTTTCTATCACAATTGAGTGATTCCAGTAGACTTAATCACCGGCATGATTGACTTTCCAACAAATTCTTCCAACTTTATAACGAGAAGAAGAGATCATTGTGAATGTTTTTCCAAATTCCGCTCAGAATTATGAGCATGATTGGCTAAGTGTATGGTGATGTTGGCAAGTATGTTTATAGATTATTTGAATTTCGTCATTCAACATCAAATCGTCGGTGAAACAAATTAATACAAGTCCATCGACTCAGTGATGTATGCGAAAACGATACCACCAGTTATCCCATAAAATTTTGGAATTCTGTAGATGCTACAAAGTTCTGTCATAATTTTGTTGCTTATTGTATATAATTGTGTTCTTATTCAGAGGATTCTGCTTATTCGGAACGATTTGCCATTCAAAATTAGGGGTCTTCATAATTTCAACTGCGTCTCGCTTTCGCTATGGTATAGTAAATAAATCACGAGGACAATCGCTTAATCTTTTTGGCATCAATCTGGAACTCTCTCATATGGCCAATTCATTGTAAAAAATTTTGGAATAAAGAATTTCAATTGACGAAATTATAACCCACATGTGCGAAAAATTTGAATTGACCAAATTATAAAGCCACGTCTGCGTGCATCCTAGGAAATCTTATTTTCATTAAATTAACAAATTTGGGCGGAAAAAAGTCCGCTGGGTCAGCTAGTATCAAATAAAAGGCAAAGTGAAGCAAAAACGAAGGAGAAGATATAAGGATTAAGTAGAAGTAGTGCAATTACAAGTATTCATCAACTTTAACTTCTATTATGAGACGTATTAGTAGTACTTTTATTTTTATTTTCATTTTATATTTGTCTAACTCGTGATATCAGTTGTAAATTTAAGAGTTATTTATAAAACAATGTGTTAATATATAAAACAATAATAATGATAATACTAGAAAAAGAGAAAAAGGAAAGAATTCGCGCAATCCAAGTTCTTATATGTCTGTTTCCCATATGTCTAAAGCTAAACCATAAACAGTCTATTGAATAAAGGACTAGTAAGTACACATCACAGTAACTTCTCTGTTTTGATTCGATAAATTGTTTTCGGTTATAGAATAATGAAGAAGCATAGATGTGCATTTAACAACTAATTTTGTCCTAGTACTACGATTATTACCAAAGGCATCTATATGACCGCTTCTTTTAATGCAAGAAGTATAAAAGAACTTTCATTTGATGATAACGTGATATTACTGGCTCTTTTTGATTGTTTCAAAGCTATATCTCATACTGTATCTCAGTACCAGTAAGACCACCAATTACGACATTATACAATTTCTTAACACCTGGTATTAATATATTTGCTATAGGTAGTATGTTTGTGATAGAAAATACATAATGTATGTATTCTCTTTTAAACCGACTGTTAAAAGCATACCACAAGGTTCATTACTGGGTCCTCTTCTTTTCTTCCTTAACATTTCTGCCCTTTCCATATGCTGAAAAGGTTAAGCTGTTCCATCATTATGTTCAATAAGAAAGTGTTGTTGTTTACAATTTCTTGGGAATAAGTTATTATAAGTTTAAGGTCTTCCTTAATCTATCCAAACATTATGTTGAATGATTCTCCCATAGAATATGATCAAAGTTCCTTAAGATCTTTGAATGGTGTTATGTAGATCTTTTAATTAGGGCATAAATATAAAGATTTGAAGGTATATGGAACATTATAATTGCAATGGTTATCTTATCACTTTACACTTAAACTTAGGGAAAATCCCATACATTTAGAAAAAACGCTTGGTGGATACCATTTCTATGATGAAAGAAAATCATATTTTCAATGGTACCATTAAAAACACTCGAAGTCTAATACCAAGGGAATTCAAAACATTTGTATATCATCTTTGAAAGAAAGTTTTTCAATGCTTAAAGCTTAGAGAATTAAATAACCTTAAATTAAATCTTGTTCCTTTTATAAAAGTTTTGATATTTTAACCTTTCTTTATTTTGATTTTATTCGAAAATTCTACGAAAAAAGATAAAAATTATTTCAAAAGCTAAAAAACAAATTAAACAAATTTAATAAATTAAATGTTTTTTCCTAAAAAAGAACCCTAAGGATGACTTTTCTCGTCCCTTTTTTTTTAAATGAACATAATATAATTTAAAATTAATTGCCTTAAGTCATTCTAACCAAATACCTGCTTATTTCATAATACATAAAAAAAAGTTCTGAATTGTTTTCGTTGTTGCCTATAAAACCCATTCGCTTAAAAACCTTATCTTGTCAGTCAGTTGCAAAAAAAAAAAAAAATTAAGATAGAAGAAATTCCTTCTTGAATCTTTGGAAACCAATAATATCCACGTCCTCGCTTGAGGCTTCAATTAAAAGAGGAACTGGGTCCGATATGCAAAGACACTCAAATGGAATATCTTCCCCTACGTCTTGTACGTTTTTCACTTAAGTGGTATGATTGAATATGTTGAGGCTTGTATTTTTGTAGGCCTATAGGCGTCATCAGTTTCAAATAGAATGAAAGCCTTTTACCGAAATTTCTCATCTCATCTTTCACAACACAACCGCATCATCATCTAATTATAAGACTTTCTTTCATCCTTCAAGGATAACAGTGTGCTCCTACACAAAAGAAACCGCTTGAAGCAATAGTTAGATGTGTTAGATGGATGCGGTTGTATATAAAAAAGATATGGATGAGAAGGAACAAAAAAATAACCTCGGAAGGAAAAACATCAGAATTGCTGAAACATTCATAACAATGATCTATTGACATTGCTAAAGCCAAGGACTCAAATGTTCATGACTTGACAATATCTTCATTCTTTACCCGCTCATTTTTTTCGTCCTTTTTATTCTTTTTTTTCTAAGGAGAAGATAACTCTTTCCATTTATCTTGTGCAAAGTCTATGAATGTGTGACCACTTTTTGTCTCCACTCATTGTCTATAGATAGTGTTCGTTTTTTGGATTTTCATGTTATCGCTCAGCGAGTCCTTTGTCCTTTGTGTGGGCGTTTGGTTTTTGCCGAAATAGTAATCGGAGATTATTTTCTGTGCTCTACTGGCTCTGAAGCTGGTGTTGCCTTTGGCTGCTGGAAGACTTTGATATCATTGCCAGTTCAATGAAAAATTTCATTATGACTAGAATGATTGTTCCCAATATTCCCAGAAAATGGATGTGAAAAGACGACAACGACGACGCTTCTAGAAAGGGTTGGAAAAGATGCTCTGAGAATGAAAGAGGAGAAAAATATCGATTGAAATTTGTTTATTGCCGTTCCGATAAAGAGATCATAGTGTATTACGAATATATGTGGGAATAGAGATATAGATAGATAGATACATATCAAGGGAAATGATTCGCGAATGGATTCAGATGCTAAGATGGAAAAAGCAAACGCACTTTAAAAACTATTTATTGATTTGAGTCACACACAAAGAATCATTAGACTGAATACATACACATAGTAGTCAGCTTTCGATAAGGATTCAGACTGTTTTCAGGTCCTTTTCAACAAACGCACGTATCTATATGTGAATGGAATGTGAGGATTTATATACATCACTCTCTGTCGTCTTCATTCCCTTGTTAGACAATTTTGCTCTTTATTTTTTGTTTTGTGTTTTTTTTTTTTTTTTGTTTCCTAAGATATATCTTTTCAGCTCCTTTTTTCACTCTATATACTATAAGAGTGGGTGGAAAGGACATTGTTAGATTTAGAGAATCAAGATTGGTTAGAAAGAATAGAGAAATTGACAGACTTGATGTCTTATTGAGCTACTCATTCATTCTGAATTGTTGGCCACCAATTTTCTATTTGATTGACAATGATATTTTTTTTGTTATTCTTCACAAACTCGGCCTCTATTTATCTTCAACAAACAAAAAAAAGTTAGATTGTGCAGAATGAAAGATACATACGTGAAGAAAATATAAAGAGTAGTGATTTCTTTTACTTAATTTTTATTGCACGAATGGACATTTTGACACGTTAACACGTATAGCAATAAAAAAAGAGCTTCACAAGAGTTTCATTTAATTGAAGTAAAAAGGGATCAAATATATCTATATTAATTAAGTATTAGATTTATTTATATATAGATATTAAAGAAGATGTTTGGTTTCATATTTCTAGAGAGTTTTTATTGATTGTAATATAATGGCTTTATCATGAAACTTATAACTTTTCTAATAGAATTTTACTTTAATTCAAATTCCCGAAACAAGTGCCTACAAATAGCTACAAAAAAATAAGCTTGGTATTCAAATTTCAGCAAGAAATAAATGTAAGATACCAGTATTAAGTTGGCCTCAGATATGAAACACTTCAGTACCATCAGCTGCTTATCAAAACTCGAGAGATCAACCCGGTGAACATCACGAACTGGTTCTTTTATAGTTGACAAAGTGAATGTACATACTTGTATTGCATTTCATTCCATTCTAATAAGATTTTCTGTGAACATTTTATAAAAAATCAATACAACATAGGGTTCGGCGGAAAACAACTTGCAGAATTTAAACTTTGATGAAAATTCAGTATAAGTTTGATAGTATAGCTTTATATAGCAAAATTTTAAAGACTGCAATTTCTTCTCCAATGGTTAAAGCCTGAACCACCATAGAAGAGAATGTTTTCTTCGCCATTGGTTGTTTTCAAATTATCTTGTAGTAATTTCCAGAAGTATCATCTGTTTGATGATTTATTTGTCAAGTTGTGGAATTTTTCTTCATTATTGAATTTCTTGTTACTGATGTTTTTCCAACGTACCATGACTTGCTTTCAATTGCCAAGTATTTGTTCATGTAAGATTTCATCGTCGTGTATTGGATGGAAAGCAAAAAAGTTGAGTTGCTTCTAGAGATTAAGCTTGGTCCTTGGTTTTGATCTCTCATCGGTTGATCATAGGTGAAGTTTGCTTTTCTTAATACAGCAGCTGGGTATACCTTTGGGTTTCAATAGCACCTTAAATTGCATAAGCAAGTACTTAAAGTTATTTCTTGCTGACAGTGGATTCCATCGGGTATATGATAGGTGTTCACATACTGCATGTAAGTAAGCATTTGTTTTCCCCTTCTAAAGTTTCTTGGTCGTGTGATACTTATGAGCTGTTAATACTCTTCGAGTCATCTGATGTTCGCTTCAACTTTTCTAGCAGTGAATATTTATGACACGGATTTGCTTTCTTGTGTTAAAGATCAGAAAAAGAGATGATTTCGGTATTACATTTCTGAATTCACTCTTTATTTCTTCTTTACTTGGTTCTTTATTTTTTCAACTTACGTTTTGTTAAATTTTTACAAAAAAATAAACATTGTAATTAAATTGGTATGTTGAATTCCACTGATAATTCAATTAGTATTTTCTTATTCGGCTTTATTTAGATTCTTTAATACAATCTTTTATCCACTTGAAAAGATATTTATTGTTTTAGATTCTTAATTGGTATTTCTTTGATTTGTAGATACTTTAATACTTTTTTAAGCCTTTTAGTATGGTATTATTAATTGATCCATTGATAGACTTGCTGTATTTGTATGTATCAAATTGGTTAAGAAAGTATCGCCCGGGAACGTCATGCTAAAGAACTCGAGTTTCGAGAATTAAAATATATAAATAAATACAAATAAAACAATACATGAACTTTTCTTAAAGAATTAAGAAAAAGAAATGAATTAAGAAGACATGAATTTAGCTCCCTAATTTTTTATATTGGACCACTCTTTTGCGCATTTTATCTATCCACAAAATCTGATCTTAAATCCGTTTTAAAGAAGAATGAAAGAAACGCTTTTGATTATTTAAATCCTTCTTTAAGTAATATTTCAATGACTGAATGTAGGAATTTGAATACAAAATATTAGATGAAAGACATCCATTGACCATTGGCAACAAATCACTCATATAACATTTTATCGAAAATGATCGTATTTTTTTTTTTAATTAGCATTATTGGTTTTTGGCAAAAAAAAACTTTTGCAAAAATTACTTTTTTTTTATTATTATTCAGGTTAAGCCGTTGTTTTAGAAAATTAAATTTGATCAAAATCGGTGTAGCCTTTTAAAAGATAGTCGGAATGATAAATAACGGTTATATGGCAGAAACCGTTACACTGAACCAAAAATGTGCATAAATCCTATGAAAAAATGCTTGTATATTATGAAATATTTCATAATTTTTGAGCCAGTGTAAGCGTTCATACGTTTTATGAATTCGAATTCACACTTTTATGATTGCGAATAAAGCGTATGAAACTTTTCATAAAAAGAGTGAAAAATTTCATAAAACAAATTTCCCCTCTTTATTATGAATGCTTTCATAAAGTTTAAGAATTAATTCATAATAATTATGAAAAAAAAAATTCATGTTTATTATGCTCTCATTCATAATTGTTATGTAAATTTTACTTAATATTTATGATTACCATTCATACATTTTATGAAAGATTACATAAAATGTATGAACAAATTTCATACATTTTATGAGAAATTACACAAAATGTGTGAATATTGTTCATAATTTTTATGAAAAATTACACAAAATGTATGAATATTATTCATAATTTTTATGAAAAATTACACAAAATGTATGAAAAAAAATCATAAATTTTATGAAAGATTACATAAAATGTATGAAAAACGTTCATAAATTTTATGAAAGATTACATTAAATATATGAATATTATTCATAATTTTTATCAAAAATTACACAAAATTTATGAAAAAAATTCATATTTTTCATAAAAAGATTGAACATTTTCAAGCACATTAAGTTATTTCTGTTTAAATTTCTTACCAAAATTTTTAGAAATTATTCTTATTTTTTATGAAAATATTCATAAGACTTTGTCTTGGATATTACAACAACAATTTACCATCAAACATTTTTTATGATTGCAATTTCACACTTATTATGATTTGTTTCATAAAAAGATTAAAACGTTTCAAGTGCCAAGATACTTCTCCTGAAACTGATCATTTATTTTTCTATGAATAATTCTTGTTTTTTATGAAAATATTCATACGCTGATTTTCCAACAACAATTTCCATGCAAACATTTTCTGAAGAACACGATTTCATAAAGGTTATGATATTATTCAAAATAAGTATGAATGTGTTCAAGCACTTAAACCCATTTCTCCTGAATCGACGCCTTGCAGAGAATGAATCTTTTTCATACTTGTGTGAAAAGTTTCATAAGGCTTCAAAATTTTTATCTTACAACAACAATTCTGAAGCGCAGATTTTTATGATTCCGAATTCATACTTATTATGATTTGGTGATAAAAACATGAAAAATTTCTTATGAATTCTTGCATAATTTTTATGATTATTCATAAAAAACGTATGAATTCGATGTATGATTGCCATTCATAAGAATTATGAACGATATTATTTTCAGTGTAGTAAGCTAATTCTGAAAAAAAAAATTGATGATGGATATCATCATTGGCAAGAAATCACTCATAATTGATCTTATTCATGATCGAGAAAAATGGATTTATCGGTTACGCTTATATGGTAGGTACCGTTATTTTTGTACCTAGGCCAAAAATAAAAAAAAACGTCCGGGGATATTGCTCTAAGAATAGTTTCTACTAAGATTGAAGAAAATCGGCCACAGGTGTCGATACATCCAGACAGACAAACAGAATTGTCATACATACTTTATTCGTCTTCTCTTTCTCCTTATGTCTTGTTTGATTGTTATCTCAAAACTTTTTTTTTACGACTGTATTACTTGCCTTATATGTAGTATCTACCTATAATCGCAAGTAAATAGCTAACTCCAGGAAGTCTGTTGGTTCACTGGTGGGATTTTTGACACTGAAGAGTTTCAGTATGTTGTACTGAAGACTCAACTTCATCTCAGTCTTCAAGGTCTTGTGATGGATTGGTTTGAACTTCTTATCAAACTAGTTACCAAATTTGTCTATTATGTCCTTGTTAAAAAAAAAAACTTCCCAAGCGTAGTTGCGATCACGGCTTCTAGAATTGTCGATTTTTTACTGTTTATAATTGTTCTAATTGTTGGTATCATCTTGACTGCCTAAAGTTTTCTCTAAATCAGCATGTTGTTCCACGAAGTTTTTAACATGAATTTGATGCAGTTGAGTTAGCTTTAAATGGTCTAGTACTAAGTTGGTGTTATGTTCTTGCTGGTGAATTTATTGGTGCAATTTCAGTAGTCTGTGATATTTTAAATGTCTACGGTCTGACATCGGTATTTTTGCCGTGATGAAAAGATTCTGTATTATTATTATCTCCCCTCTTACCTACAAAAACAAAAAAATCAAACTCCGAAATATTTTATTAAGACAATTTTAAAGCTATATATACAAAATTAGAACCAACAAACAAAATTCATTGCACAAAAAAAAAAAAACAATTGATTTACACAATTCAAGTTTTATTTTAAACCAATAAAACTATTTTAACAAATCAACGAAATAAATTATTATTAAAACGAAATATTTGTAACAGCATGTTCTGTTATGTTTTGTTTTAGACATAAATCAATGAAAAATTAATTGAAAGTGTGTCATCGCTGTGTCGCACTTTAGTGGCCACAATTATAAATGCTAAATTGCGTCGCCATATTGATTTTATTTGCATTTTTTTACTAAATATCAAAAAAGGTGTAGATTTTGACATCTGTTTCCATTAGAGAGAAAGGGAAATTTATTGAGAACTCAGTTTTCTGAACACAACTTTTTTTCGAGCTCCCAACTAACAATTTTACTTGTGTAAGGTCCAATTTGAAAAAATTAGTAAGCTATTATTTCTTTAGTGTTATCATAAGGCTTATTTAAAGATGTCAACTGTTATTTGTTGATTTTTTTAAATAATAGCTTCCTTAAAGCATTTGGCAGAAAATACTCGCAAGCCATACGGAGGGACGATACAATCGCTTTTCATAAGGTCGCTGTAAGGTTTGTCAAAGTTAGTCAGACAAAATCTAAATGTAAAGGCTTGTATAAAGCTTTATACTCGAAATCAATGACAAGGCTTGTTAACCGAAGCAATTCGAACAGTCTTAATATTTTCTTCCAAATTAAAAACGTGTGATTTAGACAGCTGTCATGTTCTGATTCGAAGTGGAATTTCATTCCCGTGAAACTCGCAATAACTTTTAAAATTCCGGGCGGACAAAAATATTTCGGGTGAAAGGTTTTCCGGAAACTCACAATAGGTGTGACTATTGCAAATGTTCGTTGCAGCATTATGTCCACTTGTCCAGGTGGATGGGCTAGCGATTTGATTATTTGGTGCATGAGATGGGGTATGACATTTGCAGTTGGATTTGTCCAGTTGGATTTGTATGACTTGGCGTTTTATGACTTATACCCAACCCTTAGATAGGTACCAACCTCTTCCATGCCTACAACTTTACCCCATTTTTTATTCCTATCAAAACACTATGTCCCCAGTTCCCCTCCCCACCTACCTCACCACCATTTTGTTTCAATCTTTATTTTGTTTTCCAAATATATAATAAATTATTTCATTGAGCCCAATCTTTTGTTCATCCCCATATTGGAACGAAATGTCCGAGGTCATGGTGACCCTTGTGTGGAAGTGTATTGGGATGTAGTGACTCGGTCAAATGTGTATGGGTAAGATCTGGTTTGGTATGAAGTTCGATGACACGATTTTAACTAAGCTTTCCATTGCTATACACAGTAGTAGAAATAAGACATTGAAAACAGAAATTGATAAACTTGTTCGATATAGTTTAAATAAATAGTATTCTCTTTTGATAAACATTCAAATGTAACTAGTAGGAATTGGTTTTTTGTTATTTGTTTCAGTAATTATTTGTAGACAACTTATATAAATTTTTAATATTTGATCTTGAAATTTAAAGAAATATTTCCATATTTAATTAAAATATAGGTACTCATTTAAATAATCCTTCACACAGAAATATTTTTTTAACTTTCTACCGAATATCAGAACGAAAATTCTTTCCAATCATAAAAATCTTCTTATTCGCCCACATTCCCAAAAAAAAAAAAAAAAATGCTCCGAATAATGGGTTCAGCAAGAACAATGTTTAAGCTTTCATATGGGTTATGAATAGTATATAAGATGATGATGATGGTGTTGTGTCTGTATCTACTAGGTTTAATATATTATATTGAATATTTCAGTGTTCAAACGCTTAATTCCATTATCATATACGTTCATTTGAACTTTTGCATATTTATTTCCGAATATCCGCCTCAGGTCAGCCCACGAGATTAAATTCTTCAGCAACTCTATGCTCTGACTGATCCTTATCCACAAAAATATTTCTGCCCTCAAGAAGGACACAAACTATTAACTTCCTCGTTTTACCTTTTATTATCGTCAATTTATATCTTCCTTTACAGTTCTGTGTTGGTGTCGTCCTTTTACTCGCAGAGTTGGAAGTGGAAAATATAGGGACATATTTGGAACCGACATTTCATACTGAAAAGGATTAAATAATTTGCTTCTTTTTTCACAATAAAGGAAGCTTCCTTCTACTGGCTGGGTTGGTCTCATATTGAGATCCTGCTTGTATCACATAAATTATGATACTCCTTCACAGTTGAAAATTCAAATATCTATTTTTTGAAAATAAAGATGCTGAAGATACATCGGGTACATTTCTCACCCAAATATCTTCATTCCAAAAGGAATCCCTATATAAGTTATATGGGGAATGTAAATATACACACAAATATGTCTGTGTATATGGCTGGAAGAAGAAAATTATTTAAGCTCAATCAATTCCCATTATATTGTTTCAGGGTTTCTCGTATACATTCGATTCCATTTGTGTAAACTAAAAAAGAGAAAGATAAAGTGCTAATAAGTTTCTAGACAAAACAGGATATTGAGGAAAGCCTTATATCTATACCATTCAAAATTGGGCGCCTTCTTATGATCCATTTATTTGCTAGAAATATCTTACCGGCGTTGTTTGTGTGTTTTTGGTATACTTCCTTAACAAGCTTCAGCTATACAGAACATTCAAAGAGATGGGTCGAGGTTTATTTGTGTATTGTAATTTTGGTAAAATCCTTTCATGTGGAAATTCGTTTGGTTCGTTTAATGGTGGTGATGGTTGTGGTAAGGGTGGTTTAAAAATAAAAACAACAATCTTTGCTTCTTCTTGGCGTGTTATTAGTTTTCATTTTTATAAGATTATTATTTAATGCTATTTTATTTTTTTTCCTTTGATGGTTTTCAGTCAAGGAAATTGAAAAGATATGAAATGTTTGTAAATTAATGGACTTTTTGTTCTTAGACAAAATTTTATTGAAAATTTTGAGGAAATGAAAGTATAAGTAAATATTTTTTAAACGGAAACAAGATTTCAACTAGAATTATTATTAAAATTTTGTCGGTATTATATTACTATGTTGAAATTGAAATTTATGTGAAAATGATGAAGATGGATTGAGATATTAGAATTATTGTTAAAAAAATGAAATGAAAGTGAAATTTCGGAAGCTAAATAAATAATTGATTTTTATGAATTATTATAATTGAAATGCCGATTCAATGATTATAAATTCATTTGATTTCTGCCGCTGAACAAAATTTAATAAAAAGTTTGAAATAGCTTTTTTTTAATAAGATATAGTAGCATAGAATTATTTAAAGAAATTTCTAAAGCGTCTTTGAAATCGGGCATTAGTTCATATTTAATATATAAATTGTGCCAGTGGGTGGATGTTACGAAAGGAGGAATTAATAAGCTAAATTGAAATCGGAATTTAATTTTTAATCTTGATGTTCCATTTGTAGTTATTTTATGAGTCATATCCATATGACTCATTATGTTCTTGAATTATGTTTTATTGGTACCTATACATATTTATTTATTCATTTTGATAATTTTAGTTTTTTTTACATCTACTTTTTTCGGATTTTTTTTCCTAAAAGCTATACTTACTCAACCAATCTGATATCTATATGTAAATACAATACAAATTGTCTAAAAAAACGATAAAAAAATGAAGCACTTATGATAGAAACATCGCATCATACTGTTGTAATTCGTTATGTTTTCTTAAGAAGAATTAAAAAAAAAAGGTTTACCGTCTCTAAAAACATAACGTTTTTAGATGGATTAAGGAAGTTTATAAAGTAAACAAAATAAAACCGATGAAGAGGTAGCCAATTGAAGAAACATTTAAAAAATGCTTTAAGTATAAGTGAAAATAACAATATTACTGTTGAGGAAAATATTAGGTAAGTTATGCAGAAATAAAGATTAAACATAAACTTGAAGTGAGGTTAACATGAACCTATACAATGGTAGATTTTCATAGTGCGATGACCATGTGTGAGAGGTCTAGTTTCAATTCCCGGCCCAGGCAAAAATTTAATAACGTGTTTTTCGAATAAACATGAGATTGTAAATGAACGAGTTACTCTAATAAACAAAAAGTAGTCTGATGATTGGCGTTGGCGGCCATGAAATAGCTATAACTTCCAAAAATAGTGTTGGTGTCCACTGGTTGTTGTTCTCTAATTAACCCAATTCTCAATGTAAATTGAATTATAGAGCGCAAGCTATGCAGCCTTAATGCAGTACGTAATCATACAAAACACCTTTCAAAATATCCATATTGATTGGTAGGTATACCTTTACCAACTAAAGATTTAATTGAATGTAATTTACAACGACATTATAAAATTTTGTGCTATGCAAAAGTACCAAAATTGACTTGTTCAAACGCAAACACCATACGATAAAGGATTGTTGCTAGGTAGTTATAGCAGCTCAAATGAAATTCATTTTGCGATTATAGGTAGACTATGGTAAGACAAGTTATGCATTCGTAAAAAAAAAGTTTCGAGATAAAAATTAAACATGAAATTACTAAGATTGAAAAGACGAAAAAAGTAAGTCCGACAATTCTTTCTGTCTGTTTGTCTAAATGTTAAATGTATCGACATCTGCAGCCCTAACGTTTGGGCCGTTTTTTTCAAACTTGGTATAAACTGGAGTATCCCCGGATTTTTGTTTATGTTTGACCTATGTAGGTATAAAAATAATAACGGACATACAATAAGCGTAACCAACATTCCATTTTTCTCGAAAAAAATACTATTAATTTCGTAAAACTTTACATGGGTGATTTGTTGCCGATGGTGATGTCGTAAATCTGATTTGTTTTTTCATAGAACGGTACTTTTTAGATACCGGCGATTATCATCTAAACGGCTGCACCGATCTTAACAAAATTTGATATTCTAAGATCACTGCTAAATTTTTTTCAAGGATTTTGGAAAAAAATCATTTTTGAAAAAAAAAAAATTTTTATTTCTGAAAAACAGAAATTCTAATTTTTCAAAAAAAAGACGATCAAAATTTTATATGAGTGATTTTTTGCCAATGAAGATATCCGTTATCTAATTTTTTTTTAGAATCAGCTTATTAACGGTAGGTACCTGCCATAGAACCCGTTTTTTATTACTCAGACTTTCTTTTAAACGGCTGCACCATTTTTGGCGAAATTTAATTTCAAAACTACTGCTTAACCTGAATATAATTGCAAGAAAAAATAATTTTTTGAAACAGATAATTTTTCTCGAAAAAAATACAATAAATTTTTATATTTCCTGCGTAATTGTATTTTTGCCGATGATGGTGTGTCTTTCATATAAATCTTTTTTTTATTGCACAGGTAGGTACCTACTTTTGCTTTCATAATATTTTTTATTCGAAAAAAAAAAAAAATTGAAAATATAAAATATAATAAAAAAAAAAAACACGAAACACGAAAGTTAATTCAGACGAGTGCAAGTTTGTGCGACCAAGTTGTGCCTTTTTTTATGAATTTACTATACACATTAAATGTAAGATTAAACTCACCGAATAAAAGTCCTTCATTTGATATTCTTATATTAAAATTTCATTTTGTTTGTTTTCTTAAAAAAAAAAAATTCAACGCAACTGTACGATAATAATTTTATTTAACTTTTTTTTATATTATTTGCACTTAGCACCACCAATTGTTGGTGGCGGAACAAATATCCAATTAAATATTCTACCATGCTCAATAAAATCCTGATTTATATGCATCAGGAATATCGATTTAGCATATTGCGTCAGCCGTCATAGCTCTACAAAGTTAATAAAATCACCTGTCCCTCAATTTTCATTAAAATAAAAAAAAGTAACCCAGCACTTATAAAATATAAAACCATAAAGGAAAATAATACAAAAAATATATAAAATAACTTTCCACAAAGAATATTTATCACTCAAACTGAGTGGGTATATATAGGCATGGGGATATGGAAAAATTGTCCAAAATTATGGAATAAGGAGCATTCCCAATGGGGATCTGTCATATTAATTCAAAAAGAGAAAAATCACGATGGGTCTGTGGTGTACATCTGTGTTTTTTCAACCGGGCTCAGTTAAAAACAAAACAAAAAAAAAATAAAAAACTCTTGAAATATTCAATGTAATTTACATAAAATAACATTCTAGGTGGATAAAGACTGTGGAATTTGGCAACAGAGCCTGTCCTCTACTGAATCATATGGGCACTTATAAATTACAATAATATGAAAGTAACTCATTCGTAAACCCTTAACAATAATTTATAACCACAACTATAACATTAATTTAATATTATTCTTTATACAGAACAAATATCTGGGATTTACCATAACCAGCAACCTTAATATGGAAACGCACCTAAAAGAAAAGCTGGTTAAGGCCAAAAGCGCAATATCCGCAACATGGAAGAAATGCTTCTCAAACCAGTCAATATCACATAGCGTCAAGTATAAGGTGTTTGTCGCGGTTGCTGAATCCATTATGATGTATGCAGCTCAGGTCTAGGGAGGTGAGCAGTATGAAACAGTTAAAAAACTTCAGAGGTTCTTCATTAAAAGATGCTTTCGATTGCCGAAAAACACCCCAAACCATATGATCACAATCGAGACAATACTATCACCACTTTTCATTAAAACATTTAAGTGCCATGTTGATTGTATCACTAAAATACTTAATATGCCAATTTAAGGTTTATGTTTAAGGGAAAGAGAAGATGTCATCCATTTCATAGGAAAGTGTCCAGTTTTAGGCGAATTTCGCAGAAATTTGTTGGGCAGCAACTTGAAGTCATCGGATGAAGTAGTGGCACTCCTCAACTGTGAAGGAAATATAAATAAATTCTTCAATTATTTTCGAACTGCAATGTCCTACCGCAACTAAATTATAAACGAATCATTTTATACTAAAACTTATGTATTTATTTTTATATTCTAAATATAATAACTTTTTATCAACAAACTTCAAATAGATAAATAATTGTTATTTTCTTAATCGGATGTCAATCGGGCAGACGGCAAAGCCAAGCCTTAACGATTTTATATAATATTTTTTTTGTAAAACAATCTGAATTAATGATAATAAATCGAATCTATCTATCTATCTATCTATCTACAGAATTATATAGTTTTTATCTATTTTTTTTTATCTTCATACCCAATTAGTTTGCCACTGAATTAAAAAAAAAATTGCACTTAATGCTCTTGTGTCAAATTACCTGCGTACTTTTACCTCAAACAAATAAATTTAATTAAAAAAGAAAAAGAAAATATAAATAAGACATTAGACAAAAATCATATTTTTATTAAAATTACCAAAACTACTTTTTATTAAGATTCGAGCATATTTTTTTAAAAATATTTTTCATAAATGCATAAAAAATAAAAATTTTAGAATTAAAATACCTAGCTATATGTACTTATAAAATTTAAAAGAACAAACATTAAAAAAAATATTTAAAATGAAAAATAAGCCATTTTTCAGAATGTTTAAATTCAGATTTGATCAAATTGTTTTAGTCCTTTTAAAAAAATGTTTTTTAATTAAAAGCCCTTAAGCTGTTTATGTGAAAACTCACAAAAAACAATAAATAACGGTTCTATGGTAGGCATACCGGGAAAAGGTTGGGTACGGTAATTATGGGGGGCCATGCTGCCCCCTGCAACCTCCTGCCTCCTGGATCCACTATAAGATTTGTGGTGGGAGCAAAGTTTGGATAGGTATATGCAATTTTTTGTTCAATTTTCAAAGAGAGACCAAAGGCCAGAAAGGTCTTAACCGATTTTTAATATAGTTTTTGCCACTATCTTATTTTCCCAGTTGGTCCCAGTTCCATTTTTATCGAACAAAATTCGATCAATTTTGATAAAATTTTATATGAGGGATTCGTTGTCTACATGGTGATGTCTTACGTTTGAATTTTTTTTTTCTGAGAGAAGATCGTTAACGGTAACTGCCATCGAACGGTACTTCTTTTAATCCAATTATGTTTTAAACTTCTGCACCGATTTAAACGAAATTGTACATCCTTAAAGTGTTATTAAAACTTGCAATCGAAAAAATTGAAAGTAAGTTTTTTCTAAAAAGTTTTTTGATAGCCATGTTTTCGAAAGAAAATTGAATATCCCAGTCTTTTATTGACCAGTTTAAAAATGAAAAGATTCAAATAATTATTTTTTTTTTTTTAATTCTTTTAAAAAAAATGTATGACATCACCTTCTGCAACAGATCTATTACATGAAGTTTTATCGAAATTGATCGTACTTTTTTTTCGAAAAAATTAGAACTTTTTCAAAAGTAACTTCTCCAAATTTTGTTGGTAGTATTATGGGCCAAGTAGTTGTTTTAGAACAGAAAAGTTGTTGCAGCAGTTCAAAAGATAGTTGGTGTAATATAAAATGGTTTTATGACAGGTACCGTTAATAGGTTGAATCTGAAAAAAAAATTCTGACGGAAGACATCACCATTGTAAACAAATCACTCATAGAAAATTTTATCAAAATCGATCGTATTTTATTCGAAAAAAAAATGGAATCATCGGTTACGCTTATGTATTTGGTAGGCATTGTTATTTCAAGACCTAGGATACCGATAAAAAAAACGTCTGAGTATTTTATCATAAGAATACATTGTACCAAGTTTGAAGAAAATCGGCTCAATTGTCATGCCGTGTTTGATTGTTTTTTTTTAAACTTTTTTTTTTGTACGAATGCATAACATGCCTTACCAATAACCTATACCTAGAGCAAGTAAAATTCTTGAGTGTTCTTTCAACAACAATTTGTACCTTACCTTTTTTTTTGCATCGACTTGCAAAGTAATTTCAGAGGAGGATTTCTGTTTAAACAAGATGTGAACTGTAAGCAAGAACTTAAATTCAATGAAAATCATATCATTCATCACAAAAAGTTTTTTATTATTTTTATTCCCTGCTTATGTTATACTAATCCAGTTAATAAAATAAAGGCTTGATTTTTTTTACCTATTGGAATAAATTCTTCCCTTATTTATTTACAGACATTTCCAAGACTAAGTATAGTACATAACCGGCCATACAATAATATGCAGTCAACCAATAACATGTGTTTGTATATATTTTAGGTTTACCTATATAGCATACAATAAATAGCAAACACATAGGTAGTCATCTGCAGTTGGGGTACATAAAAACATTTTACGAGACACAAGCACCTTCACTTCATATCACATTAATTATTATAGCCAAATATTGATTTTTGGCCAGAAATAATGGCCAATTTTATTCTGTTTTCTCTTCCGGCTGAATAAAACGTCCATGCTGGTAATTTGAGCATCACCCATCTCCATCAGCCTGCATAATATAACTCTCATCATTATTCTTGAAATATTTCATTGAAAATTATATTCCAACCAACCAAGGCATTTCGATTTATTTTCTTCTGCAAAGGGTGGAGAACTGCTCAATATTAACGTCAGAAATTTTACAAGAATCTGGATATTCGATAATATCATCTGAATGTTTATGAACAGCGAACATCCGATATAAATACTTTTTTTTTATATTTATTTTACGTCCCTGATGAAATTCTCCAATCAAAAAGTAAAAAAAAAACTCTGAAAATAAAAAGAATATCCTTTTGCACTTAAAACTTACATGTACCTCTAGTGTCATCAAAATCGATAACGATAACGATGGACACAAGCTGAGGAGGCATCGAAAATTCACATAGCCCTATAAATGTAAAAAAAAAGGAATTACAGTGAACTGCCAAATAAAAATAAAAAAAAAAACCAAGATAATAATAAAAGACAAGATAAAAGCTGACATCTAAAAAGATTTTCGTCGCAGTCGATATGCAGCAAGTATACCTACAAGTTATGTACAGCACTTGACACTTCCAGAATTTATATGTATTTCCGAATTTATGTATTTTCTTGGCCTCGTAATCATAAGAGATTTTGTTTTTTATTTTATATCTTCTGGAGGTATTGATTTTAAGGACTTTTTTGTTTCAGTATAGACAATTTGTATTTTTGTTTGAGAAACTTGTCGAACTTAAAAAAAATGTTTCTGAAAATATACATTCATGTAGATGTCAACTTTAAGGGTAAGGTTGCATGGAACCTACAAATGTTCTTAAACTTTTACGTCCAATTCGTTCACATAGTTTTAAATTAATTAAAACTAGTTTTATGATGAAACGAGTTATAATTTTATTATTTTACAACGGTTTCCTGGTTACAAATGAAGTTTTAAATTTGCAACGATGTGATCGAATCGGGCGTTAAAGTGATAAATAGTGAAAAACAACATCAAAGAGCTGTATTTTGAATAATAAAAGTCTGGGGAAACATGTTTACCTCTGTAAATTTGTTTGTTCTGTTGGAAGCAAAAATTATTTTACTTATTTTGACCAAATTGAACATTTAGTTTCTCATACATTTAGTTTTAAGTCAAGAACAAAAGTTCCTTTACGCGGCTCGAAGCAGAGAGCAGAATTAATTGCCTGTTATGTTACTGTTTGCTGATGACAGTTCGTACTGAATATTGTACAAAAGTCAGAATTGGATTTCTAAGAATCTTTCAAAATACAAATTTATTACTTGCTGATGACAGATCGGACTTAGCAAATGTCAAAACTAGATTTGAGTGAATCTATGTCACCCTACAAAGTGAGAAAGCGCAATACTGATCAAAAAATTAAAACAAAAGAAGAGCATAATAGCAGGTTTCACAAATCTTTTCCTTTTTTCAATCGAGGAAACAATGAAAAATGAAAGTAGAGCACATCTTTTGGTGGAAATGATATTATGTTGGCCTATATATATAAATTTTCGAAAACCTTTGATTTTCCTTAAAAACATAAGATTATTTTTTCGAGATTTTAGAATGTTTGTAGGCAGTCGAACAAGATCCCACTTTGAAAGCCACTACAAGTTAACAAACGTATCCCCATCGATATACATGAAAGTATACCATTCGTACCAACATGAACAAAAGTTTTGTTCAATACTCGAGTTAAAGTCGAAAATGTATCGGTAGTAAGTATATTTGAATTCTCATTTTATCGACATATAGTAATCTGCAGTTGTACGTTGGTATGAAAATTCTTACTTCCTTAGCGATATATCTTTCCCAAAAAAACACGGGTAGATACTGTTCCAGACTAGACCAAGTTGACCTCTTATGAACATCAAAAAACCTTAAT
Organism: Baccha elongata; assembly: GCA_951217065.1. Classification (NCBI taxonomy): domain Eukaryota; kingdom Metazoa; phylum Arthropoda; class Insecta; order Diptera; family Syrphidae; genus Baccha; species Baccha elongata. Next base: position 242,277,881 of record OX578272.1, read on the forward strand.
TTTGATTGATCATCATCTCCACACAGTCGATTACCTACATATATGTTGACGGCATGACCCGTAGTGAGACCGCTTACACTTTCACATTAGATTAGAGAGAGATTAGATATATCTTTATTTTGATTTACAAAAAATAATAAACTTACATACAATTTTTATAAAGAGAATTTAAGCATGGCATATTAGCCGTCTGTCAAACACTTTCACATTACATATTTCTGTTTGCAATGGTTTTCCTTATTTTGGTCATATACACTTTATTTGCATTAACATGAACTGATGTTGTCTTATTAATTCCATTTAGGGGAAAACGTTCCTGCAGGATCTCCTCAACGTATTGCGTTGAATTTAATCGATTATACCAAAGATCGATAACTCCGTATACGTCCTTCGGAGTCATACCTTTAAAAAGCCTCCATGAAAGCCACAATATTTGCGGTGGTGATGATTACAAACCGCTTTCCTTATAACGTAATGAATAACGGAAATGTAAAGAGGGGATAAACACTTTCCTGGACTACCTGTATATTCAACATGTGGTAGAAAAACTCAAACGAAAAATAACAGCTTGGTCAAGTTTCCGTGCCGCTGAATACCTATATGTATAATAGTAGAACTTTAAAGCTGTCTCATCAATATCCAACAAGTTTTGTGACTAACACGCAAATAATAAGCGTAGATAATGCGAAAAAAGAAGCCAAAATATAATTTGGTTGGGAGTAAATGTAAAATTTAACTGAAAACTATAACTGGTCTTCATCACATAATATTTGTGGTATAGCCACATATATAGCCCATTCGTGATACAATTGAGTTTATAAACATAGAAGAATCAAGATGGTTTCAAACTCACCGAAGTAGATGTCGCTAAATGAGCATATCGAGTAATTATAATTTCACTAATTCGCTGTAACGAAAAATACTCAAACCGAACCGAACAAAATTCTCCTGCATACATTTGTCTTTGTTTTTTTTTTTTTATTTCTCTTGCATTTTAACTGAAGAATAATTGCTACAAGGGTAAAAATATAAACAAGTCGATACTTACGACATCCTACGAGCAGCATTTGAAACTTGCACATGATTTCTATGTATAAACTTTTCTAGTCATAAATTTAATTTAACTTACTTACTTAAGATGGCGCTTACAGTCCAGGATGGACTACGGCCTCAACCAACATGTCTCTTCAGCCAGCTCTGTTCCTAGCCAGCCGCTTCCAATTTTGCACCGCAAGTTCGCTTAGGTCGTTTTCCACTTATGTGCGCCATCTATTGGGGGGTCTTCCAATGCTGCGTACACCATCCAGATTGGACTCAAAGACTCGTCAGGCTGGTGCATTGGTGTCCATATGCTCCACGTGACTCAGCCAACTCAGCAGCTGTATTTTTAACTTCTTTACCAGGATGGTTGGGTGTTGTAGGACGCGGGAAGTCTCTGAGTGGTGCCAACATGGCGATGCCCAGTGATGTAACGAATACTACACACCAATTGTGCTTATTTTACCTGCAAGTTGTAACCATCGGTTACTGGTCTCGTCCATCCGGACTTGGCTTGCTAAACTAATAAGTGCGAGTGTTGTGCAAAAGACAAAAATAGCAACACTAATAATGCTCTGTCGGAAATGACTGGCTGAATTTAACATAAGTCGGCTGAAGTCTTAGTTAGACGAGCCCATCAGAAGGATGGTGTGCGGCGGAGGAATTCATCGGAATCAACGGTGCCACCAACATTTTTTTGAACGACAGAGACCTTACGTGAGCTACTCTGGTATATTTAGAGCTGAAGTCAGTAAGGAGGGGGGAGGAGTCCACTAAGGCACTTTCTCATTTTATCAAGACGGCAGCGGAAGAATTTCCCAGATAGAATCAACGGTGGCGTCTTCAGTTCCAGTCAGGTTGAACTACTTAGTGAACACCTTATACGGGATACAACGATATATTCGTCCAGGATGGGGGTCGTGCGTCGGGGTAACTTCCCTACCACGGAAAAAATTTTGTAGTTCCGAAAAACCAACAACCAAAACCAACGGATGAAATTTATTTTAAGCTCATAATGGTTTTAAGGAACCGTCCTCACTATGAAATTTATTGAAGGTGATAGAAAATTAAGTCCCAGATGAAGCATTCTTCTGTATAGGAGAGAGCAAGAAATGTCCAAAAGACTTGGTATCTTCATATATTCTTAGTTCATGACAACTCTATACGAAATTATCGGAAAATACGCCAAAAATAAAACATCTGCGCACATATAGAGACAAATTTTATTTTACTTAATTCTGAAAAATAAATTCCCCATATAAAGGTATGCTTAGGTAGGTACTCTAGCTTCATTTTACTTTACTTGACTTCCATCTCCAAAAAAAAATCCGCATTTAATTAACCCTTCCGGAGAAATCTTTTATAATCTCAAGGCTTTAAAATCTGAGAAAAAAAAAATTCAATTTATTAAACAAATAAAATATCTCTTGTTATTAACCAAAAAAAAAATCCCATTTCCTGATTTTGTAACATCCTCTCTATATTAATGAGTGACAGCTCATTTAATCCACAATGAAAAACCACTAAACAAAAAAAAAAAAAACATCCTCACAGGAAAATGAAGTGAATTTATCTTAAAAACCGCATGTTTTTATATCTCCGCATATATCATACTGCGCCCTCATCTTCGTAATAACCCTCATTTTCATCCTGTTACCCATGGATATATATATTTTTCCTTCAAGGACCTATTCCGCCTACATGCCACACACACACACACATATATCCACTTATTATCCACTTAGTCATTGTAATGTAAAGGGCGTCACTCCACCACATATCGGGGGAATATTTTATCTCATATTCACATTTACAATTTTTTTTTTCCTTCATTTTTATTTTCCTGTAAAACATGAACATTTATTTTTCACCTTGTCTGTCAGGCCCAGGACCAAAAGACAAAGAAAAAAGTCCTTAATTTTCAAGTAGGGTTGCGTACCTTTGAAAAACACGCTAGGTACGCATCCGAGCTTCTTCATGGCAACTACAAATTCATTTAAATCGTCAGCGTCGTCGGTGTGTGTGCCAGTTGTGGTTTTCGTGCTGGAGCCCACAAAAGACGTGGGTTGAATTTAAGAGATACTTTTAAATTCAATTTTTTTTTTTTACTTGAATTTGTTTACCTTTTGCCTTTTGATAGTTAAGTCACGCAGCTCAATATCAATCAAGATGAGGTGAATACCTGAAATATTTTCTCATAGAAATAACTATAAAAATAAAATAAAAAAAAAAAATCATGACCAAATGACTCTGTTCTATAAAATGAACGGGGTACGGGCAAATGGAACCCAAAAGTTGCCTTTAATTGTCATTAAAAATCCTAGAACGTACAAGTACAAATACGTTTGCGATTTCATCATTTTCTATATTCACTGAGAGAAGGATATAAATTTGCAGAACCTGAAAAAAAATGCTAATGTCAAAAGGGTAACTTTTTGAAAGACCCGCTAGACCCTGAAAGTAAATTAAAGGAAAATCCAGACGAGAAAACGAATGTATCTACGAAACGAAATTAGAAAGATTTCCCTCACGAAACGAAAGGGTTACAAAAAAAGGGATTCTTTTACTGGTAATTGAAAAGGAAAAAGGTATCGCTTTGAGAATACATCTAATTTAAGCCAATGAGCAAAGTGCTGAATGGAATTAACAACACCAGTTTCTTAGAAGTGAAAATGTCCGGATTGAGTATCTCAATGTTATAAATGTACGCAAAGGGTTTGAGGTTTAAAGGCCTACAAGTATACCTTAGGAGTCGTTTTTTTTTTAAAGAAAAAAAAGCAAAGAAAAAAAAATAAATTGCATATTTAATGGGTGTAGTTATACATAAACCTCGTTTTACAAAAAAAAAAAAAAAATATCAGATGGTTTGAGTTAGTTAGAGGCAATGAAATTTATGTTAAACAGTTAGTCAAGGCTTTGTTTTGATTTAAAGTAGGAGGTACACATAGGCAAACAAGCTTTGAATGGGTGTAAAAAAGTAACAGCTGCGCAAAATGACTTCAATTAACCGCTTGGGTAGATACTTCATCAAATTAATTACTTGTTGTTTTGAATTCAATCAACACCATACTGATGTCCTTGGCAGATGTTTTAGGTAGGTACAAGTGTAATGTACTAAATATGATGTAAATTTTATGTACAATAATTAATTGTTTGTATTATATTTTGCATATTTCCACTTTTGTAGAATTTTAAGACTCTTCATAAACCTGTTAATAAAATTTTGTTGTCTTTTCAAAGGTGTAGTTACACAATATACCAGCTACAAAATAAAAGTTAAAAAAATATAACACCTGTGAATTTCCACGAATTTCTGTGAAACTTCTTTGTTCCTCAATTTTTACTTGTTAGCTTCAGGAAATATAAAGTTTGTTTCACTAGGTATTCTAAATGAACTTCAGAAAATGGTTCATGCCGAAAACGATTCAAGGGCTTTTTTATTCTTCTATTTAGGTACTAGAATATATAGTGATTTAAATGTCAAAGATTGGAATGGACAAGAGAAATAGTACAGACTAAGAAATTGAAAAGGTTTACCTACTCAAAATCGGTGAGTAAATGTACAAGAAAGTCGGTAAAAAAAACTGTTGCATGGGAAATAACTTACGGTAGGTACATATATCAAAGATTTTTTATGGTGAAAAATATCACCATTAAAAATAAAGTAAATACCTACACAACGAAACTTTATCAAAATGGATATGATTTTTTTTTTTCGAGAACATAATAGAATTTAGAAAAATAAATTTTATGAATTTTTTTGAATTCAGTTTTAATCATCAAGCTGAATTTTAACAATATTAAATATCGTTGAAATGGATGCAGCAATTTAAAAAATTACCTTACCCAATAGAAATCAAAAATATTGTATATCTACCTACCTAATATAATTTTTCGTCAACTTTTTAAACTGATTTTTGTTTAATTATAAGTTTTTGGCTATAAACATACCTAGGTAAATATTTCAAAACATTAATATTTTGAACTAAAAAAGTGACTTAAAAAAAAAAAATAACGGTACCTAACATAGTTTCAAAAAATGCGATCAATTTCCATAAGAATTTATATCAATGATTTTTTTCAGAATTTTTTTCATTGCCATAGAACTTTTTTTCACCACTCCGGTTTTCTTTTAAACGACTGCACCGATTTTGACGAAATTTAATATTCTTAAACTACTGTTAAACCAGAACAATACTACGTAGAAATTAAAAAAAAAAGTAATTTTTGAAAAAGTTTTTTTTTTTTTTGCGAAAACCGATGATTTGCGGTGATGTCCTTCATCTGAATTTTTTTTCAGAATCAGCTCTTTAACGGTACCTACTACCTGCCATAGAACCGTTTTTTATTAATCCGACTATCTTTTCAAAGGCTGTCGCGATTTCGACAAAATTTAATATTCTTAAACTAACTGCTAAAACTGAATAATACTGCAAATACAATTTTTGAAAAAGCTTTTTTTTATAAATATCTATATATAGATAATTTGAATTATATCGAAAAAATTCTATCAATTTTGATACAAATTTTATGTACCTTACTGAATTTTTACAAAAAGTGGTGTCTTTCATATAAATCTCTTTTTATTCCATAAATTTGTTTTTAAAATAATTTTTTGAAAAAAATAAATATTTCAAAAGAATAGGTAGATAAATTCTTTTCTTTAAAAAAAAATACAAAAGTAACCTGCTCCAAGAGCAAGTTTTTTGCGACCCTGTCGTGCCCATTATTGATGTTAATAACCGCTTAGAAAAGAGGACATATCAATTATATCAAAAGGTGTTTTAAGTTTTACAAGAATAAAATCGAACTTAAATAAATAATGCAAAATAAAAGTATTTGATATAATAAATAGCTAGATCAGATCAAAATGGAAGACGTGCACAATCCCCAAATCGAATATGCCGAAACTCTAAAAGCCCGAGAACCCAATTCCGAAAATATTTTAAAATACCTAATAAAAAAAAAATATTGTATTAAAATCATTGGTGCAATGAAATAAATAATTTTACATAAGAAATAACTCCACCACTAAGATGGGAAATAATTGAACTTTTTTCAGGTGAAGTTATTTCACACTTTAAGCCTATAGTGAAGTGAAACGAAATTTTGCGTCGTCTCCAAAAACACAGACGATATGACAACGAAATGGTACCGGACAATTTCGTTTGTAGAGTTCCACCATTTGTTAACAAAAATATTTATCAAAACAAACAAATAGGTATACAAATAAAAATAACAGAATTCCATTTTATAATAATAAAAACAAAAAAACAAAAACACGAAAAAAATAGAAACGTCAAAATTTCGCGAGCAATTAATGCTCGGTCAATTAAATTGTGTGCGAAAAGAGTGTAGAGAGTAGTGGAGACTTGAACCGGTTATCTACTGTTTCACCGTGGAGCTGAGTACGCGAACCATACAAAACGAAAAGACGGACAATTTCAGCTTTATAAGCGGCCTATAGTCCAAGAAAATATTGCGTTTCGCCCGGGTGCTATAGCTTGTGTGGGCTCGTCAGATGACACCCAGCAGTTATTTAATACCTATATATTTTTTGATAAAAACAGTAAATCAGTTAAAAAAGTTTTTCTCACTATAGTGGTGAAGTTATTTTCCATGTAAGGTTATTTCCCAGTGAAGTTATTTCCCTGCATCCCCAAACTTGAACCCACCCAAACTCGCACCCACCTCAAATCCTATAGTTTGCCAGGCAAGGAGGTTGCAGGGGAGACAGCATGCCTACCTACCATAAACTTAAACACCTGGGCGGCACAAAGAAAATATTATTTAATCGGTTTTAACGGTGTTTCCTCACTTTTATATTTTAATCCTTCCGGATTTTCTTCTAACTTGTGTGTATGTACCTACTTATTTTTAACAAAGTTAATATTATGAAAATACACTGCCTTATACCAGATATTGATTTCTAACGCTCATTACAGTTCAGAGAATTTTGAATTTTTACTTATTTCAACATGCAACGTTTTTGATTTTTCACGTTTTTCATGTTTTCGATTTAATATTCTTAAATAAACAACACATTTCATTATTTCTAAGAAAAAATGGTTATCCGCTAAAATTATTTTTTTTTTCAAGTTTGCACTAACGTTAGAGAAATAATCGCATTTTAATATGTTTCTACTCTTCAGCTTTAATGCTTTTTGATAAATGTATTAAAAATAAACTAACTGCATTTATTTAGCTATTCATAATATTAACTTCACAAAACAGTTTTATAAGATTAATCAAACATTTTTATTTTATTTCGTTAAAAAATAATGTGATATTACAACGGTATTTGAGGCTTTGGGACCGAGGGGTTTGTCACGAACGAAATCATCTGATCACTTATACTTGCAATCATTTCAAATCACGTTAAAATCAAGTGCAATCCCTATTTCAAGTGATTATTAAAAAAAATTCTCCAATGATTTCTTGCAATCATTAAAAATATTTGTAATCACTAAATTTTTTTGCAATCATATGCAATCACAAAATTAAATCAATTTAAATACTTCTTGAAATCACCTGAAATCATATGAAGTCATTTGAAACATTGCAATCATTGAATCCCTAAACTGGCTACCATGGTAATGATATTTATGTTGTTTAAGTCAAAGTTACGGTTATATTTTATAATAAAACATATTTTGTTGAAGTGTCAAAAATAAAACAGTTTTAATGTATAAGCTTTATAAGTAATAATATTTTAAAAATTATGTAGGTATATTTCTTTATTAAATGTTGGACTACAGAATATTAATATTTTGAAATATTCACCCATACGTACATATATGCTGCTTTTGCTGCAAAAATTATAAATCTTAACTTGTGTTTGGCTTATGTATATCCGCATCTTTCTACTAATTTATATAATATTAGAAATTTATTAAATATATTGGGACATATTTATAGTTGTTTTTAAACACGAGTTTTTCTTAAACACAACTTAAACATCGTCTATGCATATGCCCCAATACCTATATATTGAATTTTGTATCATAAAAGATGCCCATACTTCATTTCTATATTATTGTCTAATGACTCTCATTATTTTCACTCCAAAAAAAAAACATGTTTTCATTTTAAAAAATAAAAGAAAAAAAAAACATCACTGTCATTTATTATTAATTTATTTTTGTCATTCATTTAATTTCTCCTTATACAAATCTCATCTCCTTCATCAAGGACCTTTTACTCACTTCTAATTAATTTCAAAGTCTTATTTCTGAATGGCATTCATTAATTTCGTTTTTGCCAGAGATTGAATTTTTTTTTTGTATTCAACTTATAAACTTAAAACGAAATCTTTCCCTAAATAAGCTTCTTGTTTTTTTTTTTTTTTGTTATTTGTTTTAAATATTACGAGTACCTTGTTGTTAATGACAAGCATTTCTGCCTCAATCAATCTTTAAATTAAAAAACCGAAATGAGAACGCAATCTTAAATAAAAAAAAATCGATAACAACAAAAAAATTAAATAGAATAAAGATTTTGCCTGTTTTGATGTTTATCCGGTAGATTATTCTCTTTATTTTCTTTCTTACATATTTTTCTCTGTGCACACCTTACATATCTTTGGAAAATGCTTTTCTGGCTTAAATTTAATTTTATATGTTTTTAAGAAGATGAATAGATTGATGAGTAGTAAAAAATATAATCTACAAGGAGTTTGCTTTTGAAGTATTTTGTTATTTTTCTTTTTTTAAGGAAGAAAATACCATAAAAAACCTACAAGTTAATCATTTTGAATAGGTAACTAGCAGACTCGTGGTAGCGTTGCTTTAGCAAAGTTTTAAGAATAAAATGGTATCACAACAAATGTTAATTTACTGTGAAAAGTTTATAGCACCACCTATTTGGTTGTATCTATCATTGTGATGTCGTATTTATCAGCGATTAAAATAACAAGATTTATTAGGAAAATTCTTTGAGATTAATAAAGAAATATAGGATGGTCCTCAAAACCCCATGCGATTTAAGCAAAATCGAAAAAAAAATTTAAATTCGTTCGTCTAATTTGCTTCCTTCTGAGAAATGGCTTCTACATAATGGTAGAGCATCAATAATGAAGGATTACGTAGTTTTATTTGAACTGTTGAACGATTATAAATGTTTAATGGGGTGGCAGTGGATTGGCAAAGAAGTTCTATTCAGGGATCGGTTTAAAGAAATTTTTGTTTTTAATGTATATAACTCCAAAATTAAGAATTGAGCATATAGTTCATAAATGTTGGTTAACAAGATCTGCTGAGAATTTCATTTTCTTTGAGCGGCAACTTTAATGATGTTTGCGAGGGGATTGTCACGAATGAAATCACCAAACCACTTATATTTGAAATCATTTGAAATCACTTTGAAATCCGGTGAAATCACTTGAAATCATTAGATTTATTTGAAATCATTGCAATCACGAAATATTTAGATCCTTAAATACTGCTTAAAATCCAGGCAGACGGCAACGCCATTGCTCACATATTTTATTATATTTTATTTTTGTAATAATAATAAATAAATAACCAAATACTGCTTGAAATCATGTGAAATCATCTGAAATCATTTGAAATATTGCAATCATTGAACCACTAAACTGACCGGTGACAAACCCGCCGGATGTTTGCTTATTTGCTAATTTTAATTCGAAATCTTTTACGAAATCTTACATTCTTAATTGAAGTATACATTATATAATGGAATGTTGGGAAGGAAATTATTAAGAATCCTTAAGATCGGATCAAAATTAAATCAAATAAACTTGTATTTCGCAAAATATATACAAACTCCTGGCAACAGATAAATGCACAGACATATATGCATTATTCAGTCATGAAGCGATTCAAAACCCATCAGGAAGCTTATCGAAGTTTGTTGAAGTCATCTCCACAAGCGAATCCGTAAATGAAGCAGTGAAGTGGTAAGACATTTTTTGTACTTAGATATTAAGAAATAAAATTTGATAACTTATGTTGCGAAATTTATAAACGGCGTTTTCCCAATATACCTACAAATTAACGATTTTTATTTTTAATTTAATTTAACTTAATTATAAAAAAAAAAAACTGATGATGGCTTTATACATTAAATAATGTTTCTTTACGATTTATTAGATTTTAGTTCTTAAAATGACCCCCAACTACGTTAATAATTTATTTTCTTCGGAAAAATTGATTTCGGTATAACGTAAGTATATTGAGTCGTTGGCTAAAAAGGTTCTTAATAATTTTACATGTTAACTACAACAATAACCAGATGTGTGGATAGCAGTGATAAGTGTGAACATAAAATTAATAAAATATCTAAGTGTTTAAAATGATGAAGGACAAATAGTTCTTATACATACGATCGCTTCTTCTATTTCATATTTTTTGTGCATTTAAAGGACGAAGCAAATTTCAATAGAAGTTATGTATCTATGGATTGGAATAGCAAAATCTTGTAGTACAGTTAAACAAGAATCTCTGTACTTAACAGTGCGTCTACCTGCAATGCTAGTATTACTTTTAAATTGTTTTACGGGAGAAACGCAACTGTATACTTCGGCTTAACTATCTTTAGATATATATGTATATACTAGAATATAACAGAAAGCTTACCGCGTATGCCACTCATAGATAGCGGCATAGAGAATTATGTTAAAAGCTTCAGCGACAGATGACAAAATTAAATTTTTGAAGGAACGTATTAAATTCCACCCGGTTGTTAATTCCCCATTTGGATAACTTGTCCAGATCAGTATTATTTTAATGAGCTTATCATACGCTGCCGCCCCAGTTTCTCGTTTGAAGAAGAGGGGTGTGAAAACAATACAGCGGCTTTTATAAGTTTCAGACAGAAGATCATTGATAAAAATCAATTAAAGATTCAGAGACAAAACGAAGCTCAGATGGTACACCAAATTTTTTTTTTTTTTGGTTTTCAGACATTAACCCATCCAATACTGCTTGTATTGAGCGATTCGAAATGTTATTTAAATCAATACTAAGATGATATACCTATACATCAATTTCGAAAGCAGGCATTTCGATAAAAGAACTTGATGCCAAATTTTATCGAATGCTTTTGAGATGCCAATTTTACTTTTCGATTAGATAATCCATCAGAGAACACTAATGGACCTTTTTTCTATGAAGGCTGTACTGCCAGTCATTAAAAACGTTTCTCTCTTCAAGATATTTTTTAAACTGATATTTCTTCGTTTCCATGACCCTGAAAAGAATTAAAGAAGATTCCCCTTTTTTAATTAGATTCTCTTCAAATGCTGTTTTCCATATCTAAGTCAGAAACTATAGTAGAACATGACAGATAAAAAGCCTTATATAAGCAATAGATTTGTCAGCTTGGAACATACCTTTTCAGAATAATGGGGTGCACTTTAGAACCATATGAATATTTTGATTGGTCCATCTGTCCTAAATATCAAAACTTAAACCTTTCGAGCGAGGTAAATGAAATTAAATTTCATTGTTGTTCAAAGCAGCATACTACACAGGTCAATTATTCTCATTCTGAATGTTAGAATTTTTTGGTAAACTTTTATTCAAAACTTCAAATTTAATAAATTTTTTTGTGCTTAAGCAAAAATCCAAAAGTTATGATTTTTCTTCAAGCAAACACACATTGTATACGTGTGGTATTTTCACTAATTCACTTTCTCATGCAGGATTATATTTTGACCTGTGCATACGAAAATTTTCTTGTAAATTTTTAAAAATCACTAGAGTCCTTGGGGTCTTTGGTAATTTTCTCATTTTTTTTAGAGTGTTTATAGATAATTATGAAAAAACTTCAAATAGTGATGGTGCTATCTTTATAAAATGTTACTTTAGCAACATTTTGAGAAATTTGACTAAAATTCAAATTGCTAACGATTTTTGGGAAATTGCTATTCTCTCGCTAATGCTTCAAACTAAGGGTCCTATATACCTACCAAATGTATTCTATAAGATCTGGCCTCTTTCTTTTAATAGATTTGTAGTTAATATATTTTTTGAAAATATTTGCTTTAAAAATGTTTGGTTTTAATATTAAATTTTCATTAGCAGATAGATAAACACTGATCAAAATATATGACAATGATGGAAAATATTTGCGAATAAAATTAAGAAATGGAGATCAATAATATGTCAATCAAGGAATAATATTTTCCTCAATATCGCAGAATATCCTTATGAGTATGACTGTTTACTTTACCTAAGCATTGTACATAAATTTCTATAGTACAATCATGGAGCAGCGCCATCTAAAGAAACTTGTTAACCGCACATTTGGAGGTTCTTACATTTACTAAGTGTCTATTCTGTTACCCTAACAATAGTCGTCAACAAAACAAATTAACAATATTTAATGTATTTTATTGGCTCTAAAATCCATATTTCCTTGACAAGAGTCGTAAACAATACAAAAATCATATTTGTTTACGAATGGTATCAGGGAAACAGAATAGACAACTAGTAAAAGCACGAACATAAAAATGTGTTATTCACAAGTTTCTGAAGATGGCCAGGCGTTATTATTCAGCATGAAAATACTATAGAAATGTATACACAATTAATGACTTAAGTAAAGAATTGTCAGGGATTTTGGTACAACACTAAAGATCAGTGTTGATAAAGTAATATTAAATTCACAACTAAATTAATTGATAGTGGAAGAAGATTATGTTTACGCAACAAGACGGTATGTTAGGAAAAGTTATACTTTATGTTTCATTTTGACGATTTGTACTTTAGCTTAAGACTTCTTTTTCGCAAGAGATAGTATCCCTGAAAAAAAGGACATTAACGGTAAGGTTTTCAGAAACTTTTAGAAAACACTTTTGAATTTTTGCCTAAATGTTCGTTTAATGATTCTTTGGAATGGAATCTTGCATATCTGGATTTCTGAAATGCTTCTGATATTTTTATTAAATTAATCTCTGCTTTCCATTCGCTACGGGATACTTTCGCAAATGGCCCGGGAATAAAGAGTTTATTGTGGTTTAAACTTAAAAATGTCACGTGAAAGACAAATGGGGAAACACGGAACATTTTAAAAATGATTCTTCAAGCGTCAACAATAAAAGAAATAAGCAGATCCTTAGGTGAGATGTTAAAGTTTATGATTTGTGATGGTCTCATTCGAGATCATTAACAACATCGGTAAAGATGTGAATTTTTTTTTTGTAGTTTTGCGAAGACAGGACAAAATAGATTTAGATTTGTTCATTACCTACAAAGAAATTAATTTCAAAGATGTTTTTTGTTTTTTGAGTTTTATAGTTCGCCAGTTAGTTCTACTTTATATAGTCCAGTCAAACGGTAGTTTCACGTAACAAAAAATATGTAAATGGATTTTTTTTTCAAATAATATGTTTTCTGAGTCGCTGAGTTCAAATCTTCAGAAATCCAACAAAATTTCCTACTGCGTTCGTGATATCCGCGAAAAACCGCGGCGGAATTTTCGCACTTTTACAGAAATGGGAAATTATGTTGAAATTTCAACGCACTCTAACGGGCTACGGTACGTCTGAGAAATAAACAATATATTTGAATATTGTAGGAAATTTAATGGTCTTTAATTTTGTTGTGGTAAAATTTCATTTAGGACGCATAGTTTCCGAGATGTAAGCAAAAAAAACTGAAACCACCAGGAAATTTTGTTGAATTTCTTCAGATTCAGATTCAGCGACCCAAAAAACATAGAATTCGAAAAAAAAAATCCATTTGTATATTTTTTGTAACATGAGGGCGATTTCAACTACGCTTTCACTGGACTATAATATTTATATGTTCAAAATCTGTCTTGTTCAAAGTTTCAAACATTAAAATCTTAACCGAAATAATTCCCCAAAATATAAGACATTTATTATCAAACCATCATTTATAATTTTACTGTGACAAAACTTATACCTACTCTCTTTATACATATATATGTTGAAATCGAAGAAATACATACATTTTCTTTAAGTCATTCACATCCTATTTTTATTGTTTAAAAAAAAAACTCCTACAGTCTATACAACACTATTTCTCAAAAAAATCCATAGAATCTACACAAACAAAAAAAAACTCAGACATTCTTTTATTATCACAGACTCAATGGCGTCTGTCATTAATTTAACAACCACAATGAAAAAAATAAACCGAACATTCAGAGATTCATCTTGCTAGTTCATATTATGACAAATAGTGTTAGATACACGCGCGAAGTCACTTTATCCATTTATATCTTTCAAGAAGAAGCATTTTAAAAGATAGCAATTCTGTGGTATAGGTATACCTACATACCTATAGCTTGAAGCACCATCATCATCCAGCAAGAAAGTTTGCTCTAAATCACACTGCCACCCTCGCATATCCTCATCTCTATATATATTTGACGCATTGCGAGAGGAAAGTAAGTATGAATCTCTTAAGAATAAAGTTATGGAATATAACTACCTTGTGGCCACTTATACCACACTGAAAATTGTGATTGTTGTTATAAATCTTACTAAACCAACCCTCATTTTTCACCCCCAAAACCCAACCACATTGTATAAAGACTTTTTTTTTTAGAAAGCAGATAAACTTCTTCGCGCGAGAGTATACTTTTTTTTTGTTGTATATACCGCATAATAAATAACCGTTGAAGGGACTTTTAATACTAAAAGACATTCTATAGCGATTTATTTTGTTTTATAAAGATAGAGGTATAAGTTGGTAGGTACTCATATCCTTGTTGTCCTTGCGTTGTTTTTTAAAGTGTATAATCGCAAGCACTAAACTAGGACAATAACAATTGAGTCGTTCTTAATTGTCGACCGTGTGTCGCTCTTGTGCTATTTTTCTATACAACAATCCAACCAACAACAAAATACATACCAAGTTGTAAAAAAAAATTATATGAAAGAATGGGCGAATAAACTAGTTGAAGGTCCTTAAGGGAGGCAGACGGCGCCCAACGTGTTATTTGCATTTTTATTGTTCTCATCCAGAAACAAAACAACAACAACAACAACAACAAAAATCCTCTTGGCCTATCTAAGCAATGTATCTAGATACTCTATGTAGAAGGAGAAAGCTGTAAGAAGCACAAAAACACACAAACTCAAGTACATACCGTTGGTTTTTTATTTTATTTTTTTTTGTTCGGTCTATCCGTTGTCCGAGAAAATGATACCTGCAGCAGCACAACTGGGAAACTGTATAGATAATCCGCATGCAATTAGTCCTCGTTTTTAATTAATTTTAGTCTCTCACCGGTATAATCCTTTTGTTTGTGCCTCAATTTATTTCTCCTTCTTTGATTTACTTTGCACTTTTTTTTTTGTTTGAACACTTGGAACACTTTAAGAATTTTTAGATGCAGAAAAGATATTAAATTTAATATAAATTTTATTGTAAGAGAACCATAATATTTTTTTTTTAATCACCCACAGTGTAACGAGACCAGAGAGAAGACTTGTGTAAGCTTTTTTTTTATTTAAATAATTTATTTTCATTCACTGTATGTATGTATTCGGAAACTTAAACGGATTTGTTGTAGATGCGGATACGTATACCATTCGATTTGGTGAAAATGCTGACATAACAAACTGACATCCAATCTAAAGGAAGGATCATGATGACAGCTACCGATTCACTAACTAACTCATTTAGAGCCTGTCAATCAATCAATCATAATGGAATGCACACATGTAAACACAGAGATAGATACTTTAACAACATACCACCACGCACATTTTCTGAGGTTTTAAATTCGAGGAAATCACGTGTCACTTCTTTAAGGATACAAACATGGATGGAAGAATTTTAATATTTTTTTTTTCTACAATGAGTGATGATAAGCATCTACTCTTGGATAGCTATTTCATCTTTAATCAAATCTATGACGAAAATTTCAATAATTTTAAATCCATGGAACAACCGGAAGCATCTTTACGAAATTAACAATATTAGAAAACACAATTTGCACCGGAAACCAAGTTTAATTTCACTTTCTATTTTTTTTGTTGAAAATTTATATCCTTAAATATTTTTGGAAATAATTAATTTTTTTTTTTTATTAATTTTCTATTAATTTATTACCGACCGTTAAGATATCGTGGCGTCATAAATGGTAGACACTAGGAGACTAGTTTCCCAATCACGGATATTCCCATACATCTGCAGCTGCTGCTGTGGGGGATTTTCGTGTGTTTTTCTGATTCGATGCGCGAAAACCACCGAGCGGCTGGTGGTGATTTCAAAAATGAGGAAAAGCTGTATTCTTTATTTTCTATGAACTTCTGGTGTTGTCTTGTATTTCTGTAATCAGGGTGAGAGCGCATAGAAAAGAGCGACTACGACAACGATGACGACGAACATCAACGGTGGCGGCAGAGAGTATCTTTTTTGTTTTTGAAAAAAAAAAGTTTAGAAAACGTAATATCATCTGATAAGCTAAGAGAGAGAGAGAAAATATATGGAAATTTTTAGTGTTGTAATTCCAGTGTGTGGTAAGAAAACACACCCAAAATTTGTTTGATTTTTTTTTTTTTTTTAATTGAGAACTTGAAAGTGAACAAGTGATTTTTTTTTAGTAATAAGCTTTTCCGGCTTTCCCGGGAAATGTGCTCAATTGGGGGGTAAATATTTAAAGTGGCAATAATCAAGTAGTGGTTAGTTCTATTGAGAATTAATATTTAAAAAAGCTTTGCAATTTTAGATATTCTTTCATAAAAATTTAGTATTGAAATAAAATAAAAAAAAACTAATGAAACTAAAATATGTAGTACCTACATTATTTTTTTTTTTAAATTCAACCCATTATTTTCTCTTTATTTGGGATATTTAATAGAAAGTTAAAAAAGAAGCTTTTATTTCTCATTTTACTCTTTGAGATAGCGCATGTTTGGTAAGTTCTATAAACTTTATTGTTGACATTTTTGTTGAGATTAAAATTCTTGATGATATGGTGAATTTGAATAAGGTTGAGGTTTAAGTTCAATCGGATGCTGTTAATTGGTTTAATAAATCAGTGAATAAAAAATTGTGAAGTTATTCTCTTTACGAAGGTATTCAAATGAAGTGCTTTGTGTTAGTGTAGGTCGCTTAATTAATAATTTTTAATTTTATTTTATTTTTTAAGTTGCAGGAAAGAAATCAACTCGCTTCTCGCCTCTGGGATGAGGGATAAGGATGACTTGAGAGGAAAAAAAAACACCTGGGGTTCCAATTCAAAAATTACAAAGGCAATTAAAATAATTTGAAAATGTCAAAAATATGTACGGAAAACGCCCAGGAAATAGTTAAAGAAAACAGAACAAAACAACGAAAAAAATTCTATAAAGCTGCGGATTTTCATGCTGTAGGCCTTAGTTTTTAAGAACAGTGCGAGGGGGATGGAAAAGTGGTGCAGGGAACTAACTTCACATGGGAAACTTACTTCACCATTATAGTGAGAACTACTTTGACTTTTTTTTGGTGAAGTAGATGAATGCACTTTTTTGTGAGAATTATTTAACTTTATTGTGAAGTTATTTCCCACGAAGGGTGTGAGATAACATATTATATGTATTATGTGACCTGTGTTGTCTTACCGAAATGTATTAAGGTATGTGGGCTTTTAGGTCAAATTTGACCTAAAGCCCACATACCTCACTACATTTCGGTGTGAAATAACTTAACTATTTAGTACAGTTATAATGATATACTTATGATGGTGTGTAATTTATGTTTGCATGAAAGCCTAAAAAAAAAGAATTCAGAAGCGGACTGTGAAGTTCCTGGCATTTTTTTTTGTTTCTAATTTTTGAGCTAAGAATACATGTACAACAATATAATTTAATTATGATTAAAAATAATTTTATTAAATTTTTTTCAAATACAAAAAACAATTGCATGTAAGAAAATCATTGTCTGAACTCTTTAAAATTTGTTAATATTTATGTTGGTATATAGTTATCTTTAAGAGAGAAGTAGTACTAAGTAGCGTAGCGGAACAAAATTAACACGAAGGGAAAATCAATTAGGGGTGTCAAAATTAAAAAGTCGCTCAAAACTGATTTTACCTTCGTGAAAATTTTTTTTCCGCTACGCTTTTCGTTTCTCACCATTAACATAAATACACCATTATCATAAATATACCCAAACAAATTGTAAATATTTGACCTAACTTCACAAAACTTCAGATGAAATTAGTTCTCACCTTTAGTGAGAATTTACTTCACCAAAAAAAAAGTGAAATTAGTTCAAATTTGAAGTTAGTTCCCGTAAAGTTAGTTCCCAGCACCTGGAAAAAATCTTAAGGTTATATAGATGCTTATATAATTCTCTACAGGTTTGACACCAATACCAATACCACCAATTAATTTCGAGAAAATCTTGTTAAACTGTCCAAAAGCAGGATTCGTTCCTACGAACTTGCTTCGGTCTTAGGAAAAAAAATCCTTTTTTTTTTCAATTTAATAAATCGATAAATGAAAAGACAGTATTATTCCACTTACTACATTTATGTAGTAAAAGACATCACTGTTTTTGCTCAAAAATTTCTTAATGTCAAAAATTTTGTTCTGATCGAATTCTTTCATCGTTTTTCGTTTCTATTCTTCTTCGAAATGTTAGTCAATCTATTTTTGTAGGACTTTTTTTTTATTTCTAAATCTATTTCGAAATTGTTTTTTTTTTTTTTTTTTAATTCGTTTTGAAATTTAAAATCTGAAATCCGAAAGTGGATTTTCCTTGCAACTAATTTGAGATAACATTCAAACATGCTATTAAGATGATAGAGAAGTCCAAAAAAATTGGGTCCGCAAATTGTGTCTGACTGTATGTCAGTTTGGTTGTATAATTAGGGGGAAGGTCGGAACTCCTTTTAGGGGACGGAACTCCTTTTAGCTTTCAAAGTGATTTTTTCATTGTCTATTCAGACACGTTTCTCCTACATTTTGCCCTTTAAATTTAGCTGCATAGATAAAAAAATTACTCATGAGTTAAATTGTTGTAGAAGGTCAAACCGTTTCTCTGTTTGTTGGGGCCCGAAGAGTGAGACAGCGTCGATCAAATATTGGGACAGTACATCTATTAACTTATTTTTATTTTATTAATTTAAATAATGAATTACAAAAAAAACATGTTTTTGTTAAATAATCATAAATTAATAAAATAAATAAAAAAATCTCATTATTGTATGTATGTATGTATGTATGTACAGCCACGTAGCCAAGGGAGGGGTGGGGGGAAAAAATTTCAATATTTTTTTTCTTTGAATTTAACCTATTCCATGTAAACAAAGCGAAGTGAGGTCAGTCAAACGACCTCAGTCATCGTAAACATATAATCTGTCATCAAGAAAAATCAAATGTGAGTGTTGTTTTTACAAACACTATATTTAAGATTGATATCAAAAGATCGCTTAAAGTTCGCTTAAGGTTCGCTTAAAAGAAACTGCCGTACGAGTGCGCATTCACAACTGGCTGAACACAATAGACTGCTGCAACTGTAACTGGAACTGGAGCTGGAACAGATGTCACAATATGTCGTATATACAAAAAAAATCACATGATTGATTTGTTGGAAATGACAAAGCTTTTAAACGGTAGCTCCAATAGAACCGTTTTATTTTATGCCAACTATCTTGTAAATTGATTGACCGATTTTGATGAAATTTTATATTGAGATAGTCCTGTAGTGCTTGTTAAATATGGCATAAAAAAAATTGAGAAAAGTGTCTCTTGAAAATTTTTTTTTTTTTTTAGAAATTAAAAAAAAAACTTTTTATTTTTAAATTTGTCAAATTAATTTCCAAGTCGCTAGCAAGAAGAAAACTTCCCACAAGAGCAAGTTTGCGTGACCTAGCTGTGCTCTTTTTTTTTTTCATAAAACTGCAATTTTTTGATACTATTTTGCGCTTTATGTTTATAATTTATGTGGTTATAGTTTCCCAAATTTTTTTTACGTGGGGTGATTCCATTGTTTTTTAAATAGAAAAACATCCACACCAAAAAATTTACATTTGTTAAAATTGGAACATTCGGACAAATCTTAATTTAAGAAAACGATTGAAAATAAAAATCAGAGAAGGAAAAATTGGATTTCAGCACCTTTTTAAGACTGTAACAGGAATGCCATCAACGTCAGGTTTTGCATTTGGTTTAAGACTTTGTAAAAAAATGCTTTGTAATCCATCTAACATAAACAAAATCTGACTGCATGAATCCAATATATCTATCCACCCCCAGGATGATCGTTAGAACGAATGGTACTTTTAAGCAAAAATTGACTTATTCTTACTTAAATAACCTCAATAGATTTTTCAACTTTAAAATTCTTATTTAAATTATTTTTAATTTTTGACCTTATCAAAATAATAATATTTTAGATTTTTAAGATAAGATTTAATATTCAATAAGTGGTAAATTGCATATTTTTCGATTTATTTTTAGTGACATTTGGTCATAAATTTAATTCTTTTATATGGGCGCCCAACGTGGAGCATTAAAGTATTTCGTTTAAAAACGTATGTGGTTATAAAGCTTTATTGCAGGGAATTAAGAACAAAATTTATCTTATCTATGATAAATAAATGGAAACTTAAATTAAAAATATAACTGGCATAGGTAATATGGATTAATTCATAAGATTTTTTAATACGCACTTAACTAAATTTGATGGTGTTCCTTTGGTGACATCCGTATGGCTTCTGTTAACATTGACAAACAGTCATTTTATATAAGAAAGAAGTAAAGTAAATTGAAATTGTATACTATAATCATTGCATTTCATTGTAGGTCATATATTTTACGATACATAACTATGCGATGAAAATCAATTGATTGAAAACATTAGATAATACCTAACAACTTACAAAAACCATAAAACCACACAAATTAAATTATGTACCTGTCTAATGTATTGCCACCCAAAACTCGAGACTTTCAAACTTTGCTTTTCCAACATATAAAAACCAAATCAACCAACAATCATTTCCTAGTGAAGGAAAAAAAAAAGTTTTTCTTTTACATAAAATAAAACTTTTATGAGCCTTCATTCGCCGAAGGATTATTTTTAGTTGAATGAGATCAATAAACAAATGAAAATTATTTCCATTCATTTCACGAGAAGTGGTAAAACTCATTGGCAGAAGTTTCTCTCGAACATCTGTCGAATATGAAAACTTCTCTATAGTCAAATAAGGTAACCTCTATGGTAAAGCCAGAGAGTTTGAAGTTCATGGGCCACAACCGTATGCAAGTAAGTATACCTGCCATCACTTTGTATACTAACAACACTCCCCATTTGCTCCCTCTTAACCAAACAAAATAAAAAAAAGGTTGAACGCACATACCGGATTTCTCATTGGAGAAGTTTTTGAATCAAAATTGAATTTGAGTTTTTGTTTTTGCATCCCATTTCTATACATATATAAGTATCACTATTCCCTCCGCCATACAAAAACAGTAAAATGACATTACGATTCAAATAATAAAACGACCCCAATTCACCTGAGTTAGGTTAGGTAAAATTAATTTCCATCAGTCATCTCTTTTCTCTTTCAATTTGAAAAGTTTTGATTTAATTAAAAATGCTTTTCAAGAGTTAAACAAAAAAATAAAGAAAAAAAACGAAATGAATATTTTAAAATCAATAATTCAAAAACGATGACACAAGGGTTTTGTTATTTTTTTTTTCTAAACGAAGTGTCAAACTTAATTTTTATATTAATTTAATATTTTTATTTTTAATAAATTGCTAAGTAGAAACGTTTTTGGTTGAGAAAAAAAATTCGTCAGTGTACTTCGTTATGTGGACTTTTTGTTGGGTGATTCATCAAATTTGGCAGCCCGAAGTTCTAGAATTTATGGGTTGAGAGTTCAAGCAATATTTGAATTTTTGATATTTTCTAGCATATAGAATAGATACATGTTAAAAGAAGTTAAGTATACTTATACAGGGTGATTGGTTTAAGGTGCACCAAAAAGCTTTAGCGTGTAGGTGGGGTTAAGATAAGAAAAAAATCGAATATAAGGGGGGTCTATTTTCCCCCGTTTAGGCGGGAGGGGCAATTTTCTAAAAACTTGACTTAAATCAGAAAACAAAATATTTAAAAACAACGGTGAATGCGGTGAATGATGCAAAGCCTTTCTTATATCTTTTTGGAAAGCCAGAAAACTACTCTTTTATTTTATTTTTAAATTCAGTTGTTTAAGTGAACAGTTTAAAAAAATTAATTTTCAAACTTAAAATTTTGAAAAAAAAATTAATTGAGTTTATACACATAGAAGGATTTTTAAATTGTTATCCGACCGCAAAGATAAAGCGACGCACGTGCGTACGCCCGCACAACTAAATACAATCAATTTGTGAATCAAGATGGTTTCAAACACACCGAATAAGATGTCACTTAATGAGCATATCAAGTAATAATTATAATTGCCCTTATTCCCTATAACAAAAAACACTCAAATCGAACCGAACAAAATTCTTCTGCATATCTAATTGTATTTCCTTTTCTCTTGAATTTTAACTAAAGAATAATTGTTAAAAGTGTAAAAAAAACAAGTTGATAGTAACGACATCCTACGAGAACGAGAAGTTAATATTATTATTATTTATTGAAATCTACGATAATCAATCCACAGATTTCGCCAAGATAATTAATCATTTTTTTTTTAAATTAAGATTAAATTTAAAACAAGTTACAAATAAATAATTTTAAGAATTTTGAAGCAAATTTAAAACTAGAGTTTTGAATTGACATCTAGGCAAAAAAAACATCTAGGCTTTCATAATATATATTAAATAACTTACAGTAATGGGAAATTGGTTCACGCTGACCATAATTAGTAGTATGATTAACCTCAAAAATAAACTGTCTCATCCTAAGTGGCCGACTTGGAGCATATATATTTATGTAAGATACTAAATCAGAGCAATCAATATCATTACAGAGAATATCACGAATAAACAAAACACTATACATTCTACGCCTCGACTCAAGAGTTTGCATTCCGAGCAAAAGACATCTGCTATGATAATTTGAATCAGTACTACCAGATAAAGGAAATTCTTTCAATGCAAATCTAAGAAAGTTTTTTTGAACTCTCTCGATTCTGTCACATAACTTTTTTGAATTTAGGTTCCAAATAATACAATTATACTCGAGTAATGGACGAACAATAGAACAAAACAAAGCTTTTAATGTATACGGATCCTTAAAATCTGTAGAATTTCTTTTGAGAAATCCAATATAGAGTTTGATTTGGATACAATATGATTGACATGAGGCTCAAAGGTAAGTTTATTATCAAAAATAAGTCTTTTATTTCATCAACCCTACACAAATTAGAACCGTTAATGCAGTAATCGAAATTTATTGTGTTGAGTTTACGAGAAAACGTTAAGACGGAGCACTTTGATAAATTAAGAAGCAGATCATTTTGCCTACACCAACATTCAAACATATAAATATCTTTTTGAAACTCGAAACAATCATTTAAATTATTAACAACTTTAAAAAATTTTACATCATCTGCAAACATTAGGCATTCTGATGCAGATAAAACAGATGGAAAATCGTTTATAAATAAATCAAACAGAGGTGGGCCAAGATGACTGCCTTCAAGAACGCCTGAATAAACAATTATAGGATAAGATTCAACACCAGTGGACGAAAATGTTGTGGTCTTGCAGCGGAATTTTGGTTCTCTTCGCCGTTTAGCAGTCAAGAAAAATAGGTCCAGATTCAGATCCTCAGCACTACCATATTCCTGCTCTCATATATTGGCAGGCATCCGTTCTGGCCTTAAAGCCTTGGATAGATCTTTTAACCCTTTGGTAGCATTTTCTAACATCACTCCTGCCAGTACAACCATATCGATAGACTCAACCCCTCGCTTCTCGTGCTATCTCTTTTTCTTCCTGAGAAGTCGGCGTTCCTCCCTTTCTTTTTTGCCTGTAGAATTCCCGGGCTGTTCTCTTAGTTGCTCTGAGTTCTAGTCTGCAGCATTTCCTGGTAGGCCTCGTTCTTCGCCAACCGGAATTCTTCATCAAATTAAGAGTTTCGTTGTGGACTCCTAGTGAAACCCAGCCCATCAGGGGCGGCATTTCTGATGGCTTATTGACAATGTCTCCACTTGTTTTCTGTTCTAGCTGCTGGTGACGGATTTGTTGAGAGATTAGTAGAAACGCGATCAGCAAAGGTTCTTGCGGTCTCTTGCGATTTAAGCCTCGCGATATTAAAGCATCAGCTCGTTGTTGTGGCGCCATGGCGCATACGTACTCGATATATAACCTTATTAGTTTCCGAATCCTAACAGCATCGATGTAACAAATCCTTCAATAGTATCAATTGTCTCTTATAGTATAGTAGGGATTACAGGGTCCTAAAATTGTTGTGGTTCGATAGTTGAGGGGAGGGGGGAGGTTTTTTAAGAGTACAGCTTTAGGGGGTGTATGAGTGGGACTAAAAGGGTTCACATATGAATCAACATCCACCCTCTGCAAAAACTATTAAAGAAAGCGCCGCTCCTTAACCGGTGAGCAACTTCTTTTCCCTACTACGTAACTGGGACAAATGATATTCTTTGAGGGTTTATTTCCTAAGGCAGGCCCCTGAATAAAAAAAAAAAAGTGGTAAGGATTGATTGAATATGGATTGCTTCTGCAAAATTTGAATAATACTGCAAAACAAACTTTAAAAAACGTTATTTTTGATAATTCTATTTTTCTAGAAAAAAATACGTTCAATTTTGATAAAATTTTATACGAATGATTTGTTGCCATCGAGGATATCTTTCATATAATTGTTTTTCAGAACCAGCTTTACCTGACATATAAATGTTTCATATTACACCGACTCTAATTAGAACGAGTGCACCGATTTTAACGATATTTAATATCCTAAAACTACTGTTAAATTTGAATAATACTGCACGTTGAAAAAAATTTATTTATAAAAAAAAAAAAAATTCCCCAAAAACCGATGCCTAGTTTAGTTTTTCTGAAGAAAAAGTACGATCAATTTCGATATAATTTCATGCAATTGAATTGTTGGCAAAGGTTATATCTTTCATAGGTACACATTTTTTTCTTATTTCATAAAGTTTTTTTTATTTGATTTTTTTTTTTTTGAATTCTTAATAGGTACTTATTTCAAAATACAAAATACAGAAAATCGTTTAAGAAAAAAAAATTGCCAAATAAGTCCAATCATCTACATTCTACACGAAAGTAACTTTGCACAGAAGCAAGTTTGTGCGACCTAGCCGTGCCCTTTATTTCATCCGCATATAAGTAAGCAAGATATACAACATAATTAATACTTATACGAAATAATTTATTGAAATAATACCCAGTTTCACCAAAATGCACCTTGAAGCATTTTAGTTAACGGAGTAATAAAATTTATTGGCATTTTAACTTAAAATGGTGTGCACCAAAATTATTAAGTGAATTTTTAAAAATGAGGAAACTTGATGCCAACCCCGGTTTTTTATTCACCACACATGCTTTTCTTTCATTAAAGCAAGCGAGAGGAGAGCATATCAATCGAAAAATTTTAACGTTCTCTTTGTCTTGCATTTTTAAGACGTCTTTAAAATTTATTTGGAACAAAATGGGATTTTAGTTTATGGGCTCTTTTAAAACTGAAAGTGGTTGGTGAAATTGAAAAATGTCATTTTAAGATTTAACAACCCAATAAATATTTAAAAGTGTTTGAAGGAACTGGCCATAAGTGTTTTACAAGTTGACTTCTGCAATTTTTTTTTTTTTTACTAAACCGTTTTTTTCCTCAATGGGAATGAGACCTGTACAAAAATAGTGAAAAGAAGCAAATTTAAAACAAGACTCAATTTTTGCTTGATCCTTCATAAGCTACTCTAATTTATTACAACCGATTTATTTGATTTTGATAAGTGACAGCGCCTTATTTTATACCATACCTTGCATGGATCACAATAATTATCTTTCCTCCATTTCACGCCCCTCATTAAAAGTTCCATACAAATATTTTTCATTAAAAGAATGAATTTGTGTTTTAATATTCCTGCATAGATTTTTTTCATTTCAATTGGATAGGTATATGTATTCATAGTTCATAATTCATATATACTCCGTCTTGCCAAGCCTAAATTCCAAACCCTTCCCTAAACGCGTGTTTATTAATATTTTGCTTGTTTATTATTAAAACCATCCATATACATAGATACAATATATTATTATCTTCATCGACATAATATCGCACTTCTCCCATGTTGCTAGAGCTTTGAAGTAAAGCAATACGTGCCAATTTGTAATTAATTGAAAAATGGTATATGTGATATACGAGTACATGTGAAACATACATATCACTGAAATGAATGAAAAATAGACACGAATTCATTTCTTTTGATGTAAAAAAAAAAAAAATATATTCATACATTTATATAGTAATAAAAATAACAAAGATATATTTACTGGGGCCATTGGGAAATTTGTGATGGTTACGCCTAATGGAAGCGTTTAATTAACGAAGCTGTGATTAAAATTTATCACGCTTAACTTAAAAAAGAACATGGATGTTTACAGGAGTGGAAATGTCATTGTTAATATTTTTCTGTTTTGGGTGAGTATAGATTTATGTTGAGGAAATGAGTTTAGGAAGCAACAAAAAACTATAAATACTAGATCCTTTGTTTCCCCTCATAATAGTTAATTGATATATTAAGGCAAATGTTATAAAATGATGTGTATGTTAACAACTAACGGGTGTTTTTTTTCGAGGTATAGAATTTTAAGTTGGCATTATTTTTCAAGACGGCGACTGGTTTAACAGCTGTCAAGTAATTTATTCTCAGTTTGGTTTGCAATTCATCATGAATAGACTCACGCCTGAACAACGCTTGCAAATTGTGCAATTTTATTTTGAAAATAATGGTTCTGTGAGGAATACGTATCGCGCACTACGTACATTAGCGATGTTTAGCGATGAAGCGCACTTCTGGTTAAATGGCTACGTCAACAAACAAAACTGCCGCATTTGGAGTGAAGCTAATCCTCAAGTGTATGTCAAAACACCGTTATATCCAGAAAAACTGACTGTTTGGTGCGCTTTATGGGCTGGTGGAATCATTGGTCCGTACTTCTTCAAAAACGATGATGACCACAACGTTACAGTCAATGTTGATCAATTACTAACTTTTTCATTCCTGAATTGAACAATCATGATGTCCAGGAACTGTGGTTCCAACAAGACCGGTGCAACATGTCACACAGCTCGTGACACAATCGATCTATTGAAAGACACGTTTGGTGACCGCCTAATTTCACGTTTTGGACCTGTGAATTGGCCTCCAAGATCTTGTGATTTAACACCGCTAGACTATTTTCTGTGGGGTTATGTAAAGTCATTGGTCTATGCGGATAAGCCACAAACGCTTGACCATTTGGAAGACAACATTCGCCTTGTTATTGCCGATATACAGCCACAAATGTTGGAAAAAGTCATCGAAAATTGGACGTCCAGATTGGACTACATCCGAGCCAGCCGTGGCAGTCATATGCCAGAAATCATATTTAAAATGTAATGCCACAAGATTATCTTTCGAATAAATAAAAAATCATGTCAATCGAATATTCCATCGTTGTTTTATTGCAATTTAAAGTTCTATACCTCTTAAAAAAAAAATACCCTTTATAACGATATGACAAAAAATTCTATAGCTAAGGACACTTTTTGTATTAAATTTTAAAATGGTGATCTCTGTACAATGTCAAACAACAATTTCTTGAATATAATATATTATAGAAATACTGGAGCTGATTGTTTACCAGACAAGTTGTTTAAAAGGACAGGAAATGATTTAGTGAAGAACATGATGTATTTGAGGTGGGAGAGGTAACATTCTCCTGAGTATCGCATGTAAGATTTTATTTTGATGGCAGTAGCTTGAACCATTTATGAATAAACTTATTAATTGATCCTATTCTGAGTGGTATTAGACCAGGAAAGTCTACCAGAAAGACAAGCACTTAGGATACATCTAAAAACATAGTTGACTTATTTGACACTATTTAATTTACTTCAATACTGCTTTGAACAAAATTTCTTAAGATGAGCTTTAAAGCCTTTTCACACCAAATCAAAAACACGGTTTTTGACAAAAACTCGAAATTCGTTCACACCGCTCATTTACCCGTTTTTGTTTGACATTTACCCGTTTTTGCTTGACATTTAATTTTGTTTTGTCAACAACATTGGAATTGTGCTTTTAACTAAACTTTTAGTTTCAAATGTTGACAATTTCAATTTATCGTAAAAGTTCTGTTCAACGAGACGCCTTTACGAGGTCGGAACCAAAACTTAAAAAAAAAAAACAACAATTTTTCTAACACTTTCACAAATCTATTTTCACACTTCGGACATACTGAATCCGAATCATGGTCCACAAATATACACAAATATACAATAAAACAATCACGAACAATTTTTATTCAAATATATTCACGCAAAATTAATTTTTCACAATCCAAAATTGTTTTTTTGATATTGAAGCCTTTTTCTCAATTTGCACTTATAATATTTATATTCTATTCGATATCGATTCGTAGCAATCGCATTGAACACAGATAAAATAATTTCTATTAACAGTTCTCTTTCATTTCTCATTCTTCACAATTGATTGAATACTGAATGTTTCACTAATTGCGTTTGATTTGTTCACCTCGCAATTTCAACTGGTTTATTGATAGGTTTTTGCAAAAACGAGTGGTTTTTGTAAACTTGTTGCTTGCCAAAATCGTATGGCATCCCCAACCAACTTGTTCAGCTATACAAAATCAATTTGAATAACTACAGTTCCATCGGAGAAAAAGAAGGATACATATTCAACGCGTTTTATTCGTTGAGCCCTATACAGAGCGATTTCAAAAAAAAAAATTTTTAAATGGTGATTTTGTTATATGGGATTTTTTTCAGGAAACACGTTCAATGTACCCATGCAAAACTTAGTTTTTACACACGTACGTTCACAATAAAAAATTACTATAAGTTCACTGTCCAATTGTATCCGAGGGGTTAAATTGTCACGAATAAAATCACCTGACCACTTTTATTTGCAATCATTTGAAATCTCGTTGAAAAACTTGAAAACAAAAAAAATATTTTGTATTTATTGATTTAAAATGATTTCTTGCAGTCATTAAAATACATCTATAAATTTTATTATTGAAGTGCAATATTGTAAAATCAATTGAAATAATTTGTAAGCATTTGCAATAAGTAAATTAATTGAAAATTCAATGCAATCAGAAAATATTTAAATCAATTTAAAAACTGCTTAAAATTCTGAAGTCATTTGCAACATTACAATCATTAAACCACTAAATTGGCTCGTGACAAATTCCGCGAATGTATTTTGGACGAATTGCGTTCTACGTGAAAGGATTGGCATTTGAGCTAATAAAGATTACGTCAATCGAGTGAACGTTTTCATTTTGCAATATTTTGTTTCGCCTTAGTCATTAAATATTTCTTTTAATTCGCAATTAAAAAATTTTTGAGAAAACCAATGTTTTGTTGTTTGGCATTAATTTTTTTTTGCAATTTTTTCACTTCATTAAATCACATGCTTTAAAATTTCGCGCGAAATGTTAAGGCATGTGATTTGATAAAGCGAAAAAATTGCAAAATAATTGAATGCCAAACAAAAAAAAAATGCCTGACATAAATTGCGAAACAAAAAATTGCAAAAAGAAAAACAAATTCTAATTAAAAAAGTGAAACGAATAAACGCTTAGTAAAAAATGCTAAACAACATAATTGCACTTAAAAATTTGCTGAACTTGAAAGAGCTAATCAATCAAAAAATTAAATAAAAATAGCGAAATTAAAAACGCGAAATGATTATTTGACATATCATTTAAAAAGCGAAACGTAGGTAATTTGCGAAACGTGAAATGCGAAACAACAAAATGCCAAATAAGAGAACTGTGTAGCGAAAAACGGCGAAATGAATCACTGCCAAACGTTAATTTGCCAAACGTTTTTGGCGGAACACACCATACCCAAAATGTGTTTATCATAGAGCAGTTTAGCGTTTATTGCATTCAAAACTCTTACTGATGCTTGAAGTCTTTTAACATCGGAAATTTGTTTAAGAAAAACATTATGCAAAGCTATTCATAAATAAAATACACGACTGGGTCACACAAATTTGCTTTTGAAGTCGTAGTAATAAATAACGGTTATATGGCAGGTACCGTTAATAAGCTGATTCTGAAAAAAATATAACTCATAAAAATCATTTATATTTAATTTTATCGCAATTGATCGTGTTTTTTTTCGATAAAATTAGAAATATCGTTTTTTTGTCACAAAAAAAAAAACTTTTTCAAAAATTACTCTTTTTCAAAAATGTGTTTGCACTATTATTAAAGTTAAGCAGTCGCTTTAGAATACTAAATATCATCAAAATCGGTGCAGCCGTTCAAAAGATACTCGGAGTATTAAAAAACGGTTCTGCTGTGGCAAATACCTTTAATAATCTGATTCTGAAAAAAAAATTAGATGGCGCACATCACTAATTAGCAATAAATCAATCATATTAATTTTTTTCGAAATTGGTCGTTTTTTTTCGAGAAAAATGGAATTATCCGTTACGCTTATATAAAAGGTATCGTTATTTTTATCAATTCAAATAATAAAAGAAACACGTCTGAGAATATTTCTCTAAGAATATGTTTGTACTAAGTTTGTAGAAAATTGGCTTAACCGTTAAGGCTGCAGGTCTTTATACATCCAGACAGACAAAATTGTTGGACCTACTTTTTTCGTCTTTCCTATCATCGTAATGTCATGTTTGATTGTTACCTCAAGATTATTTTTTTTTATTACGAATGCATAGTATCTACCTGCATATGCATACATATGTATGTATATTATAATCGCAAACAGAAAATAAGTTTATTATCATTTGTTTTATTAATTGAATTAAAAAAAAAACATAGAACATAACAAAAAATAAAAAATCTATAATTTAAGTTATTTTCGTAATTTAAGTTGGCTATTTTCTAAAAGCCTTTAAATTATTTTCACAGAACCACGGTGCTGACAAATTATTGTGTAAGAATATTAAATTGATAAATTTAGCTATATGCAGATATTTAAAAAAAAAGTGAAATCTTTTGGCAATTCTCTCTTAAGTCTAGTTAAAAACGGGGACTAAAAATCCTTTTATAAATCCACTTAACAACACTGAATTAATAAAAAAAGAAAATACATTAATATTTCATGTAGCAATAGATTATAAATTTAACTGTAGATAATCAAAATAATCGCATTATTTCTACACCGCCAGGCAGAAATTTCAATTATTTTAATTACATATAGACAACAAATCCTTTGAGCTAATGCTGGATGCCCATCATCCTTCAATCTATTCCAGTAATTTACATACTTTAGAGAGAGAATGCATAAAAGATATCTTTGATGTTCTATGGCAATATTGGCCTGGAAGGCGTTGTTATCGGATTATTACCTTGTGAATATTGAACTTTGATATCCCTATAATAATAATTTATCAAGTTAATGCATACGTATATAGTGTATATGCATAACCAGAAAATTTTACTTAGGTACTGAGGAAGTTGGACAGGACAGAATATAATATATTAATTGATTATGTCCCCAACACTTGATATATCAAAATCAGAAATCTTATATGGCTGGAGGAACGATTCTTCGATGACGTATCTTTTTTTTTAAACAATACACGATATTGATATTGAATCGAGGCAAAATACGACTTAAAGCCTAGTATGCAGCTGAAGTGAAACGAAAAATCCCACACAAAAATGGCACAGTGAAATCATAAACGAAATTTTTCGTCCTCCGCCGTGAAACGGTTCATAACCGGTTCAAGTCTCCACTATTCTCTACACTCTTTTTTAATTGACCGAGATATTAATTGCTCGCGAAATTTTGACGTTTGTATTTTGTTCGTGTTTTTTTTTTTGGATTTTATTATTTTATAAAATGGATTTCTGTTATTTTTATTTGTTTTTTCTTTTGTGTGTTTTGAAAAATATTTTTTTTTGCAAATGGCGAAACTCTAAACAACAATTTGTCCTGTACCGTTTCGTTATCATTTCGTTTGTGCTTTTGGAGACGACGGAAAATTTCGTTTCACTTCAGCTGCATACTAGGCTTAAGAATAAAAAGATTATCTAAAACTGTCCTAAACTGCATTTCGTTTTCAAAAATGCAAAAATGTTGGAAGTCTTGTTTTTTTTATTCTTCGTAATTTTTCGGTATCTTGAAATGGCAAAGTAAATATTTTGATGTAAGTTATCTAGAAACATATTTGATACACCAAATTATTAAAAAATGTTTGTTCTTAAATAGTAAAATTTAATACCAATCAAGTTTACAGAAAAAGCTTATAAAAAAAACTGACAAAATCAATTAAAAAAAAAAATGGAAATGGAGGTCGGTTCACTTAGGTTTAAACATACATATCTACTTAGGTTAAGAAAATAAATAATTTTAAATTTGTGTACTATTAAAACATTATTATATCAGAAAACCCTGGTTTTTGAATTAGTTACACAAAAATATTACGAACAAAAACTTAAAGCACAGGCTTGTTGCTTGATAATATAATATATGAAATGTGTGTTTAATTTTGTTAATATATTTTTCCTTAAAAAAATTTGTGATCAATAATTATTTCTGTTTAAAAAAAAAATAATTTTGGAAAAAAATAAAAAATAAAGTAGATACAATTTTTTAATTTTCGCCCAAAATTTTATTAATTTAATGGTATAACATATACTTAACAAAATTATATTTTTGGCATTGCTGAATATTTGTTTGCCTCATTGAAAATACTTTTCACGTGTGCAAATGTACTGTTAATTATAAAAAAATAAATGCATGTAAAAATGTATATTTTAGACGTAT
Organism: Baccha elongata; assembly: GCA_951217065.1. Taxonomy (NCBI): domain Eukaryota; kingdom Metazoa; phylum Arthropoda; class Insecta; order Diptera; family Syrphidae; genus Baccha; species Baccha elongata. Next base: position 242,310,803 of record OX578272.1, read on the forward strand.
GTTTTAATGAAATTTTAATTTATCGTGGAGTGCTTTCAGTTCAATCTTGGAAATATGCTCAAATCATGTAGAATTAAATTTTTCCTAAAGAAATCAGGGTTTTTTTCAACTTTTCTAATTAATCATAAAAAATTATTTTCTTAAAAAAAGATCGAAAACTTTTTTAAATGTGAACCAACATTTTTGAAGGCATTATAATATATAAACAAGTCATATTTTTGTGATGTTAAATTTAATTTTGCTACATTTAGTACGTTTAAAGTTTCTGCAATGTACCTATATACCGTTAATTATATATAAAAAAAAGTTTATTATGTTAACACGTATACTTTAAAGGAATGTTTTTAATAAAATTTTAATTTTTTATTACCGGCTTGCGGCTAAAGTCTATGAAAGTTCTCGAACTACGCTAAAACAAATTGTTAATAAAATATTAAAGAAATTTCATCTTAGCCAAAATTTAAACAAAAAATCACTTTTTTAATTTTGGCCCAAAATTGTAAGTACTAATTAATGTTATACTATATAAAATGAAATTATATTTTTAGCTGTGCTAAATTTGATTGTGCGTCATTTGAAATACTTTTCAAGTTTGTGCAATATATACCGTTAGTTTTTATATTCAACAAATATTTTTTAAGGCAGCGAAATTATTAAGTTTTGATCACAATTAAACTTTAATTTTTCCAAACCGCCCTACAGATAAAGCTTACAATATGGCTCAAATCACGAGTAATAAAATTTTGCTAAATAATCTCCATTGTTTTTTGAAGTGGTATTCAATTTTTCTAATTTTAGTCTAAAAAATTAAACAACCGAGAATTTAAGAAAAAATACACTTTTTTAACTTTGGCCTTAAGTTTAACTTACTTAACCATTAATTAAAAAAAAATATATTCTTAGTTATGAAATATTTAATTTTGAATCATTTGAAATATATTTTAAGCATAAAAATTGTTCCGTTATAATATTTTGTTTCCTTAAAATTTATGATGGCAACCCTGTTTGCAAGGATTGCTCAACACGTATAGGTGGACTTTTGCTGAAATACTCCCTTAAACTATAGCTGTACAACCCTGTCGAATTTGGTTCCTATTCAAATTATTAAGCCGCTCTATCCACATAGATAAATCTTTTAATCCATGGATAACTTTTTTCATCTGCCAAATAGAATTTGACAAGAAGTTGCTATCAGTGAAGTTCGCCTTTATGTGTGCAACAATAATGTTGTTGTTGTTTTGTGGGGGTTTTCAGTTTCTTTTCAGTTTTAATTTTTTATCTGCGGTTAGCTATGTTTTCATTTCTGCAACGTCAAATTGAAAATTAAAACTTAACAACTTATCTATTTAATCCTAGATAGTTATCTATATAATTTTACAAATGTATCCTTTGTTTTCGTGGAAATGGCAATAAGCAAAGTTTTATTTTACTATAATAAACTGTATTTTGTGATCCTCTCTGATCTGATCCGGATTAGATTTGTGTCATAAAATACAGGCAAACAACAACAACACAATGCGAATTCCAATCTGTTCCGGATCAGTAGGAATAATAAAAAACGGCAAATGAAAATAAAAATAAATGAAATGAAATGAAAAGAATTAGGGCCTTATTGCGAGTGTCGTTTCGTTCGATAAACAACTTTTGTCGATAGTCGAACATCAAAAATTTAATTTGGTATTGCGAATCTCAATTGTGAACGAAAAATTTCGTATAAGCTATCGATCTTTGTCGTTCACATTTTTCTGATCGACTGCTTACAACACGTTTAATTTTCTCACCCAATGTATGTTGATTTCCTTTTAAATATGGTTTTATTGTTTCTAAAATAACAATTGTTTTAATCACAGAGCAATATAATAATAAATAAAGGAAAATAAAACACAACATATGGGTTGGGTTAACAATCACTGAAACTCATCAAGATAATTTTTATTTACCTAACATTACAGTATTACTCTTATAAATATTTCAACAAAGAAAAGATGTAAATTAATAACAAATAACATAAAATAATTTTTTGAAGAAAAGAAGTATTAAAACATTTATTTTTTGTAAGAAAAATACATTTACAGTAATATAGATATCTCTGTCGACCAAGTTACACAATACCAAAACGAAAATTTATCGATGCTTTCGACTTTTATCGCATCGAAAGTTAAACGACACTCGCAATAAGGGCCTTGGTCTATTTATTCGCACAAGTATCTAATCGTTATTGTAAATATATTACACAGAAATGTATTTCGAATATTTACTATTTTATTATAAATTTCTTTTCTTTTATGCATCATCATTTTGGTTATTCCAATTGCTATATACATCTACCGTTATGTAGATGCAGTTTTGCCTTCTATCAATACTAAATAATTTCCATGGCCAAATGACAACCACATATTTATTTATGTATAATACTGGATGAAATGCCTTATATTGTGAACTGCAGCTTAATAAATTTCGCTAACCTCCTAACCACAGATGTCAACATTTGGTTTGCAATTAGTCCGTTTATGTTCGTCCTGTGATGCCCCTTTCTCATCTACATTATAATCAATGATTGACAATAATTAACACAATTCAAATCACAGCATCAAAGTAATTTTCCAATAATTAAGGTATGAATCCTTTTTATTTAGTTAAGCCTATATGAGGATAAAGGGATGGATATGGATAATCCAGAATTATATACCTATCTTTGTATGAAAGTGATTTGCCCGTAATGTAGGTGTGCATTATGGTAAAACAATATGTCAACCTTCTAAATACTGATGACGGATTTATAGACCATTGTTTTTTTACTTAGAATGGTTTGGCTTAATTATAAATTAATGATGTGATCAAGTGATGGTAATCCACAAAGATAACAATAATAATTATAGAAAACAATGGACACAACACATACCTTTATACTGTTGTATTTTTAACAAAATGGGGTCTTTTAATGAATAATTATTATCATACATTCATACACTAAAAGAATTTAGCTTTTAAAAAAAGATTTATGAGATATTTATTTGTCCATTAAAATAAAGTCACTTGATTTGGTATAACGTATAACCTATTTTTATTTGTATAGGTGTAAGATCCGATTTGTACCGATTTGTATTTTCTTAAAAAAATAATAATAATACAATATTAGAAATCAAGTGAATTAGCGGTCGGCAATGAAATTAAAATAATAAAAGTTGATGAAGTAGCTGCAGTGAAAAACAATTGAGTCAGATTTCTTTTGAGTGCTGGATAAAGTTTTGGGTCTAGGTAGATGGATTATATCCATTCTTGATTTTCACTTATTAGCGATGACGAATGTTAATTTTTAGGTCAGTCGGCAGAGACAAAATTTATATTCCATAATGCAACAGAATACCCATCCAATTTAATGCTTGAATTTCGGGTTCCTTAGTATTTCTGGCGTATCCAATAAAAATAGCGGAAATGTAGGGGGCTCGCGTTAGACGCCATATGTTAAAAAACGCGTTTTCCCAAATTACTTATAAGAATAGTAAACAGAAAAAAATATATCTACAAGTTTTCAATAGAAAATATGGTTTCCTTTTTGATGCCTAAGTTTTTTTTTGTTCTAGCTCACTTTAAAAGTTATAGCGTAAAACAATTTAGTTTTTTTTTTTTAATTTTGAAAATTAAAAAAAACTTTTCTTCAAATTTAAAATAAAAGTAATCTTTTATATGTAAAAAAAAAAGAAGTTACCATGAAAAAATAAAAATCATATATTTTCTATCGAAAAACTTCGCCCGATAAGCCATTCTTAAGTTATTTTCAATATGGGAAAAACCATTACAATCCCACCACATTTTTTTTTTTATTCTCCGAGGGGTTTGTCAGGAATGAAATCACCTGACCACTTATACTTGCAATCATTTGAAATCACGTTGAAATCAGGTGCAATCACTATTTCAAGTGATGAAATAAAAAAACATTTGGTTATCGATTTCTGATTTCTTGTTGCAATCATTAAAAATATTTGAAAGCACTTTAAGTTTTTTTGCAATCATGAAATCAAAAATTAAATAATGAAATCACGAATTGAAATCATAATGAAATCACTTGAATTAATTCGCAATCATTTGGAGTCAGTAAATTTATTTAAAATCAATGCAATCACAAAATTTTTAAGTCAATTTAAATACTGCTTGAAATCACCTGAAATCATATGAAGTCATTTGAAATATTGCAATCATTGAACCACTAAACTGGCTATTGACAAACCCCTCGGGATTTTCTTTAAAATCAAGTTTCATATAGGAAATATTGTCCGCAATAATTTTCCTTGAAGGATAAATTGAAATTTTTATTTACTTTACCTGGCCCACCATAATCGATCATTTTTATAAAGAAGCTTAGTTTTATAAAAAAGCTTAATTTTCTCAAAAACGGCTTCAATGAAAAAAATTAGAGATGGTATTTGATTGTGGGATTGTATCAGCACACCACCCACCCCACAGCATGAATGGCTGAAATAATTTAATTCAAATTTGATTTATAGAGGTTGTACATCATTTGCTTCTAACTGGAAATTTATAAAAAAATAAACGAACATAAATTGTTATTTAGTTGAATAACCATAAATGTTTTGTGTCTAAACATAAACGTATTTGCGGAATTTGGCTGGATCTTAAAAGGCGGTATTATAAAAGATCGGGTTTTGTTGGCATTAAAAAAAAACAGTTTTTAGTAAATGCGATTTTAAAAAATTTCTCGGGATTTTCGAAAAACGGTAGGAGTTTCAGACGGTTTTTGGTACGAAATCCCGACTGCCAAGTGCTCCACATAGGAATTTATTCCTCTTTAAGTGGAAACCTGCTCTACTCTTCAATTTGGATTAATTTCCCGCATACTAAAGGTGGGAATTGAACTTTCTAAAGTGGAATTGTTTCCCACTGGCTGTGAGAAATAATTTTACTTTCAGCTTTCACTGAACAGTACCCGGGTGGATCAATTGTACCCCCAACAGTAGAGTTAGATACGGGTGTATGCTGGTGGAGCAGATTCCGACTAAAATTGGAATAAATTCTCATGTGGACCACTTGCCCGTGAAAAACTTTCCCTGCACCCCCCCCCCCTATAATTCTGTTTTTAAAATTCTGCTTTCAAAATTTTGCTTAACGAAATTCTCCTTATCAAAATTCTGCAAAAAATAAAGGGAAAAAAAGCACGTTTTTTAACATTTTAAAATCACTTATTTTCTTTATTATTTGCAGAATTTTGATTATCATATAGCTTACTTTAATTCTTTAACGACAAATTCGTTCAAATTTGATAAAATTCGTTTTAAGCAAAAACTAGTTAAAATCAAACTTCTTTTAAAATTAAATTTAGTGGCAGCTATGAACCCAAGGAGAATTTCAGAACTACAGAACATTTTCTGAATATTAACATCGTAGCGGTAATGTCACAGGCGTATATATAAAATGTTAACCCCCTGTACCCAAAATGTAAACGGTTTTGGAGAATGAAATGTCGTGTTTACAGTATATGAACAAATTTTATTTGATGTAACTGATTTGTACATTTACAAATGTAAATGTTCAAAAACACTTCGAAATAAATAACATAAAAACTAACTTAGGTACAAATCGTATACAGAAAAATATTAAACCATTTATAGGTAAATATGTAATGCCATTTGAAGTCAAATTATTATTATGTATACAAACCAAAACTTAAACAATTTTCTTGACATTATTATTATAATATGGAAGGTATAAAAATAATCAATAATTATATTTTTTGTGCAAGTAAAGGCAAAATATAAAAGGCAAGAAATATTTTCTACCAGTTTTCTAAAACAAGTCGATAATAAGGGGCCTGTAAAAACTTTCTTATTTTAGAAATGATTTCTGATAAAAATATCTGAGACCATTTTTTTCCACAAAAAACATATTTTTTAATATTTTGTAAGATAAAATTCAAAGTCTTATTTCAATCATAACCTAAACATGCTTTGGTTTTACTAAATATTAACAAAAATAGATTTTCAATATTTTTGGTTTTCTAATTTGATAAAAAATGGAAACATTAATGGCCGATCAATGCTATACGTGTTACATTATCTGTAAATGAAATGTAGACATTATAAATTGTTTTAAATCGCGTAGAAGTACATTTACAATTCTTTAACAACGTATACGCTAGTAAAACATATCACAACCAACGACCACCAGATTTTGGTAACAAAAGCATGCACATATGAAGACAAATTTTATAAAAATGGCACAAAATTATAGTCAGCCTAAGTTTAAGGAATTAACGCCACACTTTTTAACTTAATTTTAACTTTGAAACAGTTCTCCAACTTTAAAGTAATTATAGACTCTTTCAGAAGTACGGACAACTAGTGTGGGGTTTAAAACATTTCTCTAACGTATTTGTGCTGAAAACGCCTTAAACAGTGACAGTTCACTGAGAAAACAAAGCAAACACACCTTCCTATCTGTCGTCAAATATCATCATCCCGGAATATGTCAATAAAATGATTATAGGGCTTTTTAGGAAACAACGATGTATCTCTTTCTCATTCGCAGAGCAGTGTCAAAATCAGCAGTACGCGGATGACAGCTGAACATTTATTGGTGGCATTTTGATTGAAAACAAAAGCGGACATGTTAATGTTGTGCTCGAAAATTGTGAATAGTATATTATTTAACTTTTAAGTCACGGAAATCTCAAATTTCACAGGAAAAAAAGAGATTATTTTATAAAATACTTTTACAAGATTATGAGTTTGACAGTTTGAAAAAAGCGCGATACATATTTCAATCGGTCATCCGAGAAGTGTGAGCTCTCATTTTTTCTTTTGACAAATTGGTTAAATTCCCTATTTTCTGTTTAATTTCAAATTTCTCTCTCTTTGAAATTAAAATTAATTTAATTTTTTTAAGAACTTAGAAATATATATCGTTAAAAAGTTGATATTTGCAAAGAATGTAATGCTGTAATGCCGCTTTACGAAACAATTTCAGTTTAATGTCGTCAAACAATTCAAAATCTTCGTCCTCCGAAAACATTTTGCAGATTTTTTTTTTGGCTTATAGAAAATGACAAATTGACAGGAGTCAGAAAGAAGCACTATCAAAATTAAAATAGGGTTTTCATGATTTTAATTTTGATGCAAGTATTTAAAGATAAAGTGTAGTTAAACTTGTCTATAATTGCCAAAAATGTAATTTTAGACTAGTGTCAAACTAAATTTGATTTAGCTTCAAGTTAAATGGACTATAATTAGCTTCAAGTTAAATGGACTATAATTTTGCGCCAATAAATTTATCTTTGGTGATTGTTATAATACATTTGCACTGTAAATGTTTTATGAGTGTAAGTTTTAATAGTAGTTTTACAAAACTGCTAAAAATTTAAATTTTCGTGATTTTGACTGTTTTTGTTTTATAGTAAGCTTACGTTTGAAGAAGTGCTGTAACTTTTTACTGCAAACGTTTTGTAGGAGTAAAGTTTTGATAATGGCTTTACACAACTGCTTCGAATTTCGATTTCACTCGAAACTAAAAGCAATTTAATGTGAAACTTGGTTAAAAATACGTTTTTCCGTATTATAAACGGCATAAACCATACATTTTCTTAATGAAGTTGTCTAACTTTAAAAATAGCAAAACTTCGGATTATATTTTTAATGCAACACACTAAAATCTCTGAGGGAATGACGGCTCACTCTCTTGAAATCGCTTTTGTGGAATGTAACTACACAAAAACACTGCATAAATTCATCAGTGGAATAAATAACTGGAAATTAAAAAAGTATTTATTTTTGAGTAAAAGTTAGACAACTGTTCTAAAGTTGAAATAATGTTAAGTGGTGTCAAGTTAATTCCTTAAATACAGGTTGACTATAATTTTGCTCCAATTTATCTAAAAACACCTCTAACGATATGCAGCAGAATTTCCCGCAGGCTATTATTTTGGCTTGAAACATTATAAAAACAAGTTTAACACTTTTAATAAAAATTTATATGATTTGCTTTGTATTTTGTCATTTATACTTATTTATAAAAAAAACATGCAGTTATTAAATTTATTTTAATAAATTTTGTTTTACATTTACATTTTTAATGTAATACTGCTATACAATAACCTTATAAGTACGTCATGATGTGTGCATGCAAAACCAGGCGATTCAACACAATTATTAATAAAAAGATGTTTTGTTCCTCCTATACACCCATTTGTTCCTTAGACAGATTTGCTTTTGTAGAATTTGTGGGATGATTTTACGCAAAAAAAAAAACGAAAACACAGTGGTTTCCGATGCATATTCTACCGTAAGGTTTGTATATCTCTGTCGACTCTTGACAACACTATCGTGCTATGGGTCCACATCCTAGGAAAATAGCCTCAAACATTCTTGCATAAATGCATATTATGATGATGTGAGAAAAACTCGAATTTTCATGAATATAAATGAAATCATAAACGCGTGTGTATGCGTTTTTTGGGCAATGGATAACTTTTTCAATGCATATGACCATCATAATGTTTTTTTTTTTAGTTAAGAGTTTTGTTTGTGTTTGTCTGCTTTGACTTTTCGAAATAGTTGATGCTGGGTGTACTGTTGCTGGGATATCTGTCATAAACGAAAACGAGGAAGATATTTCCATAATGCTTACATATTATAACCTTAAGTTTGTAGGTTATACAGACAACCAATACTCCGAGTATAAAAAGGCAGACGTAATACCTAGGTTTATAAAAAAAAAGTTCTAACATTTAATTAACGTTATTTTTACTTTTTTTTTTAATTTATTTTGAACAGTAAATTTTCCAAAGATACAAAAAAAAAAATAAAAAATAAAGACGCAACACAACTTCAATTTACTACGAATTCAGAGAAGTTTGTGATATTGTGAAAGTGTGGTAAATTATTACATTCAATTAATCGGATACGTTACGGTATATAGAACTTAGTGATTGTTTTGGTGATCTTTATACAGGGTGATTGGTTAAAGGTGCACCAAAAAGCTTGAGCGTGTAGGTGGGGTTAAGACAAGAAAAAAATCGTATGGGAGGGGGATCTATTTCCCCCTGTTTATGCGGGAGGGGCAATTTTTTAAAAAATTGACTTAAATCAGAAAAAAAATATTTAAAAACAACGGTGAATGATACAAAGCCTTGTTATATCTTTTTGGAAAGCCAAAAAACTACTCTTTTATTTTATTTTCAAATTAAGTTATTTAAGTAAACAGTTTTAAAAAAACTTTTTCAAAAAAAGGTGAAATCTGGTTAATCTGGTTAAAAACAATTTACTGCATTAAGCAGATTTCACCTTTTTTTTTAAAAGTGCTTTTAGTACATATTTTCTTAATTTCTCAAAAACTAAGATATCTACATTTTGGCATACGGTTTTCTATTTTTGATTAAAAATTAATAAGAGCATTGAGTTTTGAAAAAAAAATAATTAAATTTTTTTTTTTAATATTTTATTCAAAATTTTGAGTTTAAGATTTAATTTTTTTAAAACTGTTCACTTAAAGAACTTAATTTGAAAATAAAATAAAAGAGTAGTTTTCTGACTTTCCAAAAACATATAACAATGGCTTTGTATCATTCACCGTTGTTTTTAAATAATTTTTTTTCTGATTTAAGTCAATTTTTTAGAAAATTGCCCCTCCCTCCTAAACGGGGGAAAATAGACCCCCCCTTTCATACGATTTTTTCTTGTCTTAACTCCACCTACACGCTCAAGTTTTTTGGTGCACCTTAAACCAATCACCCTGTATAGTGGTGCACGAATGGATGCCCACGATCATCACACAAGAACGGGAAGGGAAAAATAAAAGGAAGATTCCTGATTATAGAATGAATCCTCACTTGAAAAAGTTGGTGTTCCGGTAAGAATCGCCACACCAGGTTTAAAACATCTAAACTAGCAAGTGACTTCAATGTGCTCTTGAAACAAAAGTTGTGTTTAAAAAAAAAAAAAAAAAAACAAGAAAAATAATACTTTTCCTTATATGTTCGATTGCAAGAGAACACCTACAATTAATTTCCCTTCAAAACAATACCCGACTATGAAGGAAGGATACACACAGATGTTTTTCAAAACTTTCAATTTCCAATAGAAGGAAAACATTTTTGCCTCAATGTTATAAATAAAATGGCAGACTTTTTTTTTTCATTCATAGTGGTTTTGGCTATAACTAGCAGACATCTCAAGATAAAAAGGATAAACACAAGAATTCATTTTATCGTCTGCATGAAATTGACTGAGATGTTTCTATGAGTCTATCGCATAGCGTATGCTGTGATGCCGAAATGTTGTTTGCCAAAATCTATTTTTTGTTGATTTATTCAATCCGATACTATACGTCAGTCAAGAACATATACATGTAGCTATTATATAAAGACCTTTATCTTTCACATAATAATAAGTAAAATACAAATGCAGAGAAAGCTTTTTTAGAATAGGCAAATTAACGAAGCCTATAATGAAGCTTATAATTTTTCTATTTGAGTTCTTGCGAGAATTAAAATTGAAAATTTTCAAGATCAATAAACATATGATTGAAATTGAGTTCTTAAGTAAAGGTAACACATCGATTTTTATGGAATCTTTATTTCTATTGTTTGTAATTTCCTAATAATCAGGGGTAAATATCTTGTATCTACTATTGCAAAATACACGTATTTCCAATCAAAGGTTTTATCTTGAAATGATTTTGAATTTTCGATGGGCTTATCTACTAAACAGTAATAAATCAAGTGATTTAGGTTTGGTTTTAATTTTGGAAATCAAAGCAACTACAAGCATTTCTCGAATCCAACGCCTGTAATCTATAAAAGACAAGACAACAACTACAAAATAAATGACAAAAAAGTGTTCCAAAATTCCTCTTGCATTATATTTTCACGCTAGCCGTTACCTGGCGCGTTGCTGCCGTAGAAAAAAAATAAGGCGGAAAACATTAATTTCGAAAAAGTAAATATAATCATATGTCTGTATGTCAGTCTGTATGTATCAGCACCTCCCAAGTAGCATTTTGTACCTATTAGGTTACAAATTTATTGTATGTCGTTTACAATTCATATACAGATGCTGAAAAAATGTTTTGTATTTTTACATTTACTAATTGGATGATTGGTAAACAAATTGTAACACACAAATGTTGTTGAAACAACACTTCTTCAAACGTAAACGTACTGTAAAGCAAATTTCGTGAATGTAAAACCAATATCACAAAACATTTACATTTGTAGCACTTTTGTAAAGCTATTATCAAAACTTTACTGTTACAAAACGTTTACAGTAAATAGTCACAGTACATCTTCAAACGTAAACGTACTGTAAATCAAATATCGTTAATGTAAAATCAATATCACGAAACGTTTACATTTGTAGCAGTTTTGTAAAGCCATTACCAAAACTTTACTCTTACAAAACGTGTACAGTGAATAGTCACATCACATCTTCAAACGTAAACGTACTGTAAATCAAATATCGTTAATGTTAAATCAATATCACGATACGTTTACATTTTTAGCAGTTTTGTAAAGCCATTACCAAAACTTTACTCTTACAAAACGTTTACAGTGAATAGTCACATCAAATCTTCAAACGTAAGCATACTGTAAAATATTTCATTTACAGATAATGTAACACGTATAGCATTGATAGCGGCCATTATAATGTTTCCATTTTTTATCAAATTAGAAAACCCAAAACATTGAAAATCTATTTTTGTTGATATTTAGTAAAAACAAAGCATGTTTAGGTTTTGATTGAAATAAGACTTTGAATTTTATCTGACAAAATATTGAAAAATATGGTTTTTGTGGGAAAAAAAAATTGTCTCAAATATTTTTATTAGAAATAATTTCTAAAATAAGAAAGTTTTTACAGGCCCCTTATTTTTATCGACCTGTTTTACAAAACTGGTAGAAAATATTTCTCGCGTTCGATATTTTGCCTTTACTTGCACGAAAAATATAATTATTGAATATTTGTATACCTCCCATATTATAATAATAATGTCAAGAACAAGATGGAAATTGTTTAAGTTTTGGTTTGTATACATAAAGTAATATGATCTCAAATGGCATTACGTATTTACCTATACAGTTTAATATTTTTCTGTAAACGATTTGTACCTAAGTTTGTTTTTATGTTATTTATTTCGAAATGTTTTTGAACGTTTACATTTGTAAACGTTTGTATACCTAGTCCAGGAATAGTATCTGTAAACGATTTGTTACTAAAAAGTAGTTTGTCTGGTATGTGTTTTGAAGAGTTTTTGAACGTTCACATTTGTAAATGTACAAATCAGGTACATCAAATAGAATTTGTTCATATACTGTCAACACGACATTTCATTCCCCAAAACCGTTTACATTTTGGGTACAGGGAGTAAACATTTCATATACGCCTGAAACATTACAGCTACGATGTTAACGTTCAGTAAATGTTATGAAGCTCTGAAATGCTCCTTGGGCTAGAGCCTAAACGGCTTAAGCGATTTACTTCAAATTTGGTATGTAGGGTTAGTAGACCGCATTATTTAGAGGAGAAATTGAAATTTTCTTTTAGCTCAAAAATAACGGTGCCTGCCATATAAAATTTTTGGAAAAGCTTAATTTTTTCGAAAACGGCTCCAACGATTTTCTTGAAAAAAATTACTGATGGTTTATGTCTAGTTTCCTTTTGTTAAATTTAAAAAAAAAATTTGGAAAGCCCACGAAACCATTATTTTTTTCTAAAGCTATCTCATGAACGATTTAAACGATTTCAAACAAAATTTTTTTTTTAGAAAGATCTAGATGACTTGAAAAAAATTCAATACCAACATTTTGCAAAAAAGCTTAATTTTAGTTTACGTAATTTATTTTTTTAATTTATTTTTTTTTGTAAATTCAATATTTGGAACACGCCTTGACAATTTTTTTTATTTTTGTGCATAAAATGCAAACAATTAAGAACTTAAAGATGGCGTTCTTCAAATTTGTAAAAAAATATATTTTATAAAAAATATTAAGAAAACATCGATTTATTTAAAAACCGCTCTAACGAATCTTTGTAAAAAGAAGTGAAAAAAATTTGTGAAAAATTCATATGGTTTTTTTTTCCTATGTATAAAAACAAATAAACAAAAAATATATTATTAAATTTAATTTTATTTTCGTGGCAACTTGCCACAAGAACAAGTACGTGCAACTCAGTCGTGCACCACAAGAGCAAATTCGTGCGACCCAGTCGTGCACTTTATTTATTCCATACATTTGTTTTGAAAAGATTTTATTTAAAAAAAAAAAATATTTCAAAATATAAAAAAATATTTTTTTTGTATAAAAAAAAACTGGTCAAATGAATTTTCCAGTCGTGAACACCAAAGTAACGTGCCCCAACCCAAGAGCAAATTTATGTGACCCAGTCATGCCCTTTATTTCATCATCTTTTTCAAATTCTAATAATTTCTGCTCTGTCCAATATAAGTTCTTTGTCAAATTTTAATTATTTCCTCAAAAATTTTATTATAGGTATGACAGTAAGGACCTTCGTCCACTTGAGCAACGCAACGCAACTCATAAGCAAATCCAATCCAATATTGTTCAGTCGAAATATGATCATAAAACACTAGATTGAAGGTGCATCATGGACGTTAATACGAATTAGTTTATGAATGTCAAACTAATTCGTATTAACGTCCATGATACACCTTCAAATTTCCCCTTAAATTTCCCTCTCAAACCACAAGAAACTCATTTCCTGTTTTACTAATAATAAAACCCATCATAGAGGTAAGACGTAATAATGTAATAAATTATTATAAATCAAAATCAAATGTTATTTTTTCTTCACGAACCGCTCTCCAAAATTTGGTCCTTCGAGCCGTATCATTAAAATGTGGCATCCCATTGTTGACTATACTAATGTCCTTGACATCGGATCATCGGAATAGAATGTAATCATATACATATTTTTGAGATGCAATTTAGAATTGAGTTTCACGATCTTCCTTTGCAAACGAAAGCACGCTCGATAATGCAGATTTAAAAAAGACGTTTTAATGAAAGTTGCGTGTATTTTTTTTTATATTAAATTTGCTTGTCAGCTGCGTTTGCATTGCTCAAGTAGACGAAGGCCCTTAAACTAATTATTTCCTTCTAACAAAGTGGTAAAACATGAAAGAAAGTAACACTTCAATTAAATTATGTGCATAGATACAAACTTTGTCTGGAAAAGATATATTAAAGTTCATATAAGTAAAAGACATAACAACGAAAAGGTGACTTGAATGAAGTTGCCAACTAAAGAGGTATATCTTTTATGAATATCATAGCTAAAGTATTTTGTGGAGTTCTTGTTGACCGATTGGAAAAGTGGGTAGAAGAAATTGACCAAATCTTTTCTCTGACATCAATAGTCAAATCATTTCAAGCTAGAAATAAAAAAGTGTTCGCGTTGTTTGTCGATTTCAAAGCAGCGTTTGATTTAGTAAATCGTAATGCTCTAATATACAAACTTACACAGTTAGGTGTTTCAACCAGATTTCTACATGGTCATGAAAAATATGTACACAGATATACTGGGTCCCAAGACATGTTGGAGTTGAGGGAAATGAGAAAGCTGATGTTTTGGCTAAGGCAGGGGCAGAGCCACCCATGATTGGGCCGGAACCCTATTACGCGATAGGTGAAAATGTGATAAAAAATCAAATCAAAGCGGAAGAGGAGGCAAAAAGATCCAAAAACTGGAAAGAACTCCCTAAACTGAGACAAGCCAAAATGCTTCTTGGGAACTATAACCAAAAACGATATAAAGCTTGTATAAACCTGAGTAGAAACAAACTTAGAATCTTAACGGGTTTCCTCAGTGGTCACTGCAAACTTAAAAGACACCTAAACATCCTAGGTATATCCAGTAGTGCAACCTGCAGATTCTGTGACGACCAAGAAGAAACGCCGAATCACCTTCTAGGAAAGTGTGGGGCGATAATGCACAAAAGAATAAAACATCTCGGAAGTTACCAGATAGATGAGAGCGAATTACCCTCTGTACAAGTACTCCAGATACTATCATTCCTTAAAGATATAAAGATGGAGGAAGAGCTGTAGAATGAGTCAATCATCCAGCCCTAGTAAAGGGGGCACAATATATCTAAAGGTCGCAGTGCAACACAACCCCTAAATTTAATCATTCATTCATGTACACAGATACAGCAGCTAACGTTTGGGATGGATAACATTTTTCTGAATGGTTTAGAACTGATTCAGGTGTTAAACAGGGATGTCCGATTAGTGCACTTTTATTTGCACTGTTTATAAACGACATTGTTAACCACCTTCCTGGAGGATCAGAATGGCAGGAATCCAAATTAATGTGTTGCTTTATGCTGATGACTTGGTCATATTGTCAGAATCGAAAGAAAATTTACAATTGATGATTAACCGGCTGTCTATGTACTGTGGAAAATGGGGAGTTGAAATCAACACTGAAAAGTCAAAAATTATGATTTTCTCGCGATCTAATCGGACTGAAGCAGGAAACAATTGGAAGTACAATGGAAGGAGTTAAAAAGTGACAAAGGAATATAAATATCTTGGAATGAACCTTAACCCAACGCTGAATTTTAAAAAGCACCTCGTCGGAAAAGCCAAGGCGTCTCAAAGTCTCATGAACTTAACATGGAGAATATTTTTTTCAAATAACCAAATACATTTGTCTGTCAAATATTAAATCTTCAATTCAGTTATGAAGTCAACTCTGTGTTATGCAGCTCAAGTTTGGGGAATGGAAGAGTATGAAGAAGTTGAGAAACTTCAGAGAAAATTTAATCAAAACAAATTTTAATTTACCAATCAACACATCGAATTATGCGATTTACTTAGAAACCGGCCAACTTAAGATATTTATCAGCACTCTGAAACTACAAGCTGATTATCTCATTAAAGTGTTAGGTTTTCGAGATGAGCGTTTAAGTAAAATGATGATGCTGTACGAAGTAAGAAACAACGACTGGTGGTATGATAAATGGCAACGGATCGCCACTGCATGTGGTCAAGATTTGCAAATTGATCCAAACAACATTCTTGGTGTGAAAGAAAAACTTTATAGAATAATTCAGCTTAATGAAGACTCGATTCGGAATCAACTTGTAGAAACTGCTATCGAATCAAAAAGCCGAATAATATATATATTATGTATATGATGTGACCTTTGGTTTATCAACTTTTTGAATTAATAAGTGGGCTTCAGGTCAAAAAATGAAACAAAGTTAATTTGTGTTCGACGTTTCGTCCATGAATATGGACATCATCAGGAAAGATGTGCAATCTATATTTGTATACATAATTATTAGTTACAATTCACAATAGATATATTTAGCATAAAAAAGAAGGAGACTTACAAATGTTACATTTATATTGCACTTTAAAATAAATATGTAAGCTGAACTTACAAGTAAAATCAAAACTTTATAATGAAATAAGAAACAAATAAAACACATATTCTCCTTGATTGTAGTTGTTAGCGAGCCTTTTTCCCTCTTTTCTCTAACAGATGTTTGTATTGTGGGCTAACGTTCTCCATATCTGTACGTCTGTTGATTGTATTGTCGGCATTAATGATGTGAAGAGTTTCAATTATCATTCTCTTATTTGTACGGTTCACTCCACTTCTAATACACTTTTTAAAATTATTGCTGATGGTGAGGAATGCATTCAAACCATCATGAACAACGATGATAGAGAAAAAGCCCGTGCCATGTTTGCAAACATATTAGACAACTGCATGGAAAAAAGAAAATTTAACGACTTCAACAAATATATAACAAACGTACTCAACGAAACAAAAGTGTTTCTTAAAAAACATAAAGAAATATTTGTTGTTTCGGCCGATAAAGGAAACGTTACGGTAGTTATATACAAGTGTGACTATGAAGAGAAAATGAAAATAATGATAGAAGACAGAAATGTATATTGGCCAATACGAACAGACCCAACAAACAAACTTCAAGAAATCAATAATGAATTTGTCAAATATCTATTTGATGGTAAAATTATTGACAATAGACAAAAACAAAACATGACGACGTACAATCCTGTAGCGCCCAGAATTTACGGTCTTCCGAAAATCCATAAGACAGGAATGCCACTACGACCAATATGTTCCTCAGTAAAAGTTCTATGTTACAACTTAGCTAAATACCTCATTGGTATATTGAAAAACATAACTTCAGACTCCAAATATAATGTTAAGGATTCGACCGAGTTTAAAGCAAAACTTAGTGAACTTAACATCGAAAATGATGAAGTTCTAGTGTCTTTTGATGTAATATCACTTTTTACAAATATACCTCTCAAAATGGCACTACAACTGATTGCAAACAACTGGGAAAAAATAAAAGAACACAATACTATCAAAAAAACCAAATTTCTTGAAATGATAAGTTTCTGCATTATTGATAACAATTATTTAGTATATGGAAACAAAACCTACCAACAAAGAGATGGTATGCCGATGGGAAATCCGGCTTCTCCAATAATAGCGGACATTATTCTGGAGGAACTTTTAAATACATGCCTTCCTCAACTTATAAACCAACCAAAAATACTGACGAAGTACGTGGACGACATATTTGCTATCGTGAAAATGGGAGAAATCGACCAAATACTTAACGTCCTTAATAGCTTCCATGGAAAAATACAGTTTACAGTTGAGGACCTCGACACAGTCGTAATACGAGAAGGAAAACTTCTAAAAATGGATTGGTATCAAAAACCTACGTCGTCAGGGAGACTGATAAATTTCCGATCCCAACATCCAAAACAAACCATATTCAACACTGCCAAAAATCTAATAAATCGAGTACTCCTAATAAGTGACGTAGAATTCCACAAACAAAATCGAGTAAGAATTAAGAATATATTAATGCAGAATGGTTTTCCGGAAAACATAATAAGAAAATTAATAGGACAACATGCAAACAGAAACAGCCAACCACAAGAACAAAATATAATTTACAAATCGTTTACCTACGTAAAACAAGTTGCTGACAGGTTTAAAACTGCCAAATTATTCGACACCGAAAAATACAAAATGGCAATGAAATCGACAAATACCACATCACAACTGTATATAAAACTAAAAGCAAAGACGAATAGAATGGAACACTCTGATGTAATATACCAAATTAGCTGCAAAGGAGGAAAAAACGACAATTGCGACCAAATTTATATAGGGACAACTAAACAAAAACTTAAAAAAAGATTATCAGGACACAAATCTGACATTAAAAACAACGCACCACAGAAGACAGCACTGGCAGCACACTGCATCACACTTCAGCATTCCCCAAACTACGACGAATAATATATAGCCAACTGAATTATAATCTGAGTAACAATAATTATTTCCATGATTATCTTAAGCCCAAAGACATTTCTTTAATCTTCAAAGCAAGAAGCGAAGTATTATGTCTCAACGGACGACCTTACAATGGGAGTTTTAACCAGTTCTGCACACTATGTTATACAAGATCCAAAGAAGTCTGCTTTCACTTAATAAGCATATGTCCAATTTTTGGACATAAGAGGGACGCGTATTTTGGAAAATTTACTCTCTCAATGCAGGAGACAAAACAAATATTGGATGGACCAGACTGGCAAAACCTTTCTAACTATCTGAAGGAAATTTTTTAGATTTAGGAAACTGATCATGGTAGAATATGATTAATCTACATTAGGTATAACTACCTACATACATACATACATACATTAAAAATAAAAATCAAAAATATCAAATGAAAACTGAAAATTAAAATAACAGTATCTTTAAAATCAAGAAATTAAAGTTGTTAGTCGAGCTGACGGCAAAGCCAAAGCTTTCAAATTAAAAAAAAAAACCAATGTAAATGTATCAAAAATTGTAAATAAATGAATTATTTACTTACTTACTTACTTACTTACTAACAAAGAAATTTATGTTTATGTTTAAAGCTTAGCAGATAGAAATTTTAATAAAGAGTCACTTTAAAAGTTGCACATAACCATAATCATTTATCTATGTATCTTCTCCCAGAAACACGTCCCAGATTCACTTAAGGTTTAGTTTCATATAGAAAGACAATTCATTTAATTTAACTGTTACTCTGAAACAGATGCAAATATCTTTGTGTTTTTAATACTAAGCTTTCCTGATATAGCTATTGCATTTATTGGGAACGAAGTAAGAAATAAAGATAAATCCAATTTCACCCACAATAGTTGGTTTATCCTTTATTTATCCAACATGAATTTATTTTATCAACATTGTAAACAAAAAGGATACAAAATAAAAATAAACAATGTAAATTTTCTAAAGGAGCCAAAGCGATTTCGAAAGTTATTTTTTCCAGATATAAAAAAATATAATACGAGCTAAAGGGACATTCCATTTCATCCTGCATAAGAATATATACATAGTGTTATGTTGTCGCTTCAAAAATCGCTCGTCCATACTGCAAACAATTCCAAACTTCTTCATTGCGGAAAAATAAAAACCACCAACTCACTCTTCTGTCTTTCAGTATAATATCTTAAAGAAAAGATATAAATAATAAAATAAAACTCTTTATAGAAAATCCTCTTCTTCCAATATTCAGTTTGAAGTTCTTTTCTTCTTATCGATTGGTGTTGCAATATTCCTTATGCCAGGAAATGAAGAAAAACTTTATCCACACCTATATTTCCATTATTTTCTATTCCTTGACAAGAAAATGAAAAATTGCAGTTTATTCTGATAGTTTTTTATTTTTTTTTTCTAATAGAAGTTTGCCAAGGTAAAATAAAAAAAAAAAAAAAATTATGAATGATAACCGTAAAAATAAGGATGAAGGAATAATAATACTTCGTGGCTACTTCATGGTCGATCATCAATTTAAGAACTGTCAATTGAAGAAACATTTTTGATTAACAGTGCCCAGCAAGGATAACGGATGAGAGTTATAAACACACAAGGCTTAAGGCTGATGTACTGTTCTACTATATCCACACAGCTCTAATGTTTGAGCTGGCTGAATATTACGAGAAATACTTTATACATAATTCTGAAACTGCAAGTTTGTGTTGTTATTTTCTTTTTAAGTTTTAAGTTTTTCCTTACACAAAAAAAAAAAAAAAAAAATTAAAAAAATTGATTATATAAACCACAACATTTTAAAAGTAGGTGTACATCAGGGTAGTATCCTTAGTCCGTTATTTTCCTTAGGGTATATCTAAAGTTCATCATTAAAATGAATATTTTTTTGTGCTGGGACCATTATAAGGGAGGGTCTTGTCTTTTTTTTAATGAGTAATTGATGCATGGGTGTTGAAGTGAAATCCACTTGCATTTTATTTAAAAATTAAAAATAAAAGGGACAACTGGGTTACACAAACTTGCTCTTGAGGCAAAGTTCCTTTCGTGTTCACTGATTCATTTGACCAGTTGTTTTGTTATAAAAATAATGAAACTAAAGGGTTTTTCAATAAGAGGTGTTATTTTGATATTTAAGGACCCAATCAGCAAAGACACGACGTTGTTGATGATAAGCCGGCTTGAGTTCTTGTGTTAACTGAACTTTATAAGCCTTAAGACCCAAGTCTTTATGCAAAATACGGTGTAATGATGTTTGTGGAATGCCTAATTCCAAAGAACGATGAGGAATGGACAAACCTGGGTTTTCTTCAACACTTTGGGCTACAACAGCAATATTCTCAGTTGTTCTTGAGCGACGTGCACGGGTTTTATTCTTCACATCACTAACTTGTCCCAACAGCTCGAATTTGTCCACCAATTTCTGTATTGCGGTCCAACAAGGTGCTTCACGACGACCCAAAAATGTTTTAGTTTTACGCACCGTCTCTGCCAAATTTTCACCAGTGAATTTTAATAATTTCAATGCGTTGTTGAAGCGTGTTTCGTTCCATTTTTATTAATGGCGTAGTTGCTACTTGTCAAATGTCAAAAAATGACAGCTTCAAAAGTGACAGCTACCGATATAGCGGGCTATTCAAAATAACACCTCTTATTGGATAACCCTTTAGTAGATAAGTTTTTATATTTTGAAATATTTTGAAAAATTCAATTACATGAATTTCATCAAAATTGATAGTAGTTTTTCGAGAAAATTAGTACAATCGGTTTTTCGCAAGAGACCGCAAGAACGCTTTGCTGACCGCGTTTCTACCAATCTCTCAACAAGTTCGCTATACCAGCAGCAAGTACAGAAAACCAGTGGAGGCATTGTCAAGAAGCCATCAGAAATGCAACCTCTGATGTGTTGGGTTCCACAAGGTGTCTACAAAGAAACTCCTATAGTTTGATGAAGAATGTAGAATGTCGCATGCAGCGAAGAACTAGGCTTTTCAGGCAATGCTGCAGGCTTGAACCATAGATACTGAGAAAGCAGCCCGGGAGCTCTACGGGCAAAAAAAAAGAAAAGAAGGAACGCCGACTTTTCAGGAAGAAAAATAGCTAGAGAGCATACGAGAAGCAGCTGTACCGGCAGGAATGATGTTAGAAAATTCTACCAAAGGGTAAAAGGTCTATCCAAGGCATTAAAGCCAGAACAGGAGCCTGCCGAGATAAGAGGGGGTGTATGCACATTCAGTGCTAAGGATCTGGAGAGAACATTTTCCTAGACCGCTAAACGGCGAAGATAGCCAACGTTCCTCTCCAAGGCGACTCTAACATAGACGATGATGGTCAACATTTTCGTCAACCCGACCTAAATGAAGTGCCCTTAGCGATTGCCAATCTAAAATCGAATAAAACTAATGGTGTTGAAGGCTTACCAGCTGTATTGTTTATGGCTGCAGGAGATGTGTTTGTAGGTAGCATGCACCAACTCATCAGTAAAATTAAATCGGATGACAGTATGCACTATGAATGGAACCTCTTGGCATATAGTGTGCCCCATCCACAAAATAGGAGACGCTCTGACATGCACCAACTACAGAGGAATTAGCCTCCTAAAGCTTAAACGTCGCGCGTCGCTAATAAAATATTTTCGGCTATCCTGATGTGATCGTTTAAAATCCCTTGTAAACGATCTGATTCTATCAGTTTGGTCTTATGCCAGGCAAGTCAACCGTCGATCAAATGTCCACACTCTGACAGGTTTTGGAAAAAAAACCAGGAATTTCAGATCAATACAGACCACCTCTTTATCGATTTTAAAGTCGCGTATGATAGTGTGGATAGAGACAAATCGTATACAAACCCATGTTGTATCTCGGCATCACTGCCAAACTCGTCCACTTGTGCAAGATGACGATGGAGAAATCTCGTCTTTAATTTCTTTGCCAACAAATTATTGATAAATGAAATTAATTTTTAAATAAATCACAAATCGTTTCGCAAAGTTATGAGCAAGAAAAGAATACTTTTGAATCAGATTTATTCAATAATAATAACCAATTTTCACAAATGAAAGTTACCTATAATATGCATAGCTATTAGACTAATTTGATCCCTTTTATAAGGTTCAGCGATTCTCTTAATCTTTGTCGACACGGAACGTGACAATTCTCACCCTTTTTCAATATTTTCTTAAGAAAGTAGATTAATTTTACTTCCTCACAAGGCGAAACGGATGAGCTTTTACGGAGTTTAACATACATAAAAGATGAAAAAAAAAAATAAAGAGTTTTAACTTCTTCCACATTATTTTTCTCCCTCATAACTTTCATTTTGTGCCAAAAAAGTTTTTCTTTTTACACATTCATGTGGGTAACTTTCTTCTTTATCAAAGACATTTCGAAAGTTTGAAAATTAACTTTCATCATCATAAAGCTACTTTGGCTACACACATACAAATTAGCTAGGTATATTATATCAACCGTTCTTCATAATACTCTCGTTAGCATGTTACATATAAATATGTATAATTGTATAATAAACATTTATATATACAGGGTGATTGGTATAAGATGCACCAAAAAGCTTGAGCGTGTAGGTGGAGTTAAGACAAGAAAAAAATCGTGTAGGAGGGGGGTCTATTTCCCCCCTTTTAGGCGGGAGGGGCAATTTTCTAAAACATTGACTTAAATCAGAAAAAAAAATTATTTAAAAACAACGGTGAATGATACAAAGCCTTGTTATATTTTTTTGGAAAGCCAGAAAACTACTCTTTTATTTAATTTTTAAATAAAGTTGTTTAAGTGAACAGTTTTAAAAAAAATAATTTTCAAACTCAAAATTTTTAAACTAATTTTTTTCAAAATTGTATGTATTTAACTATTATTTTTATTTTCAAAATTCAATGCTCTTAGTAATTTTTAGTCAAAAACAGAAAACCGGATGCCAAAATGTATCTTATTTTTTGAGAAATTAAAAAAATTAAAACTAAAACTAGTAAGTAAAGTAAAAAGTTAACTCGTTTTTTTTTTATTATTTGATTAAAATCGGATGGTATGTAATAAAAAATAAAAAAGGGATAGCTCAAGCTTTTTGGTGCATCTTATACCAATCACCCTGTATACATTAATGTACATAAGTGCAAAAAACGCATTCGTTAAAAATCTAATAGATTTTTAGATTTTTTAGATTTGAAGATTTTTTTTATTGATCGTATAAATTATTTAATAACCTAACAATTTCAATAACACAAAATCATTACGAACATGGCTTTGCCGTCTGCCGATTGGAGTTTGAATATTAATTTTTTAAACAAAAGGGTGACAAATTTGACATAAATAACTATAGACACATTTCTAAATTGTCATGTATTCCAAAGCTTTTTGAACAGGTTTTATGTGAAAGCCTTTAATTTTTTGGTAAAAACATTATATGTAAACAACAACATGGCTTTGTGCAGAAAAGGTCTACTGTTACAAACCTTCTTACCTTCTCGCATAATTTTTCAAATGCATTAGAAAAAGGTAATGAAGCGTATATACAGATTTTTCTAAATCATTTGACCAACTCCACCATGATATTATTGTTTTTAAACTCCAAGCGTACGGTTTCCCTACTCTATTTATTTCGTGGATCAAATCGTACCTTGTAAATAGATCTTACCAGGTCAAATTTAGAAACTCCCTTTCAAATACTTTCTTTGTCCATTCAGGTGTACCCCAGGGAAGCCATTTGGGCCCTTTCTTTTTCATACTTGCTATAAATGACGTTTCATCTTGTATTCGCTTTAGTGATATTCTCATATTTGCAGATGATATAAAAATTTTTAAAACAATAAAATATTCTAATGACCACAATCTTCTGCAGGTTGATGTCAATAGTTTCAGTGAATGGTGTTTTAAAAACGGGTTAACTCTTAACCCTAAAAAATGCCAAACAATGACCTTCTCAAAGAAAAGATCTTCAAGTTTCTTTGAATATTGTATATCTCAAAATAAAATCAGTAGCGTGTTAAGTTTCAAAGATTTAGGTGTAAATTTTAGTGCAAATCTAGAATTTTCTGAACATATTAATTTTATGGTAAATAAAGCGAACTTGGATTCATAAAACGGTGGGCAAAAGAATTTAACGATCCGTATGTTACTCTCTCATTGTACAACTGCTGCGTTAGGCCTCATCTTGAGTATGCCTCACAAGTATGGATTCCTTTTTATGAAATTCATAAGAACCGTATTGAATCAGTGCAGCATAAGTTTATTCGCTTTGCTCTTAAAGGCCTTCCCTGGGCCAATCCTTATTATCTGCCACTTTATGAACATCTGATACAGCTTTTGCAGATTCAATCTTTATACCAACGAAGGGTAAATAATGATTTAATTTTTCTTCATCAACTTATCAGCGGACAAATTGATGCTTCGGACCTGTTAGCTTCTATTGGCTTAAACTACCGCGGAGGGTCTTACCACCTACGAAAATCTGAACTTTTGAATGTTGAACTCCACAGAACTATTTATGGCATGCATGAGCCTCTCACACGGATGAGTAAGTTATATAACTTGAATGAGATCCTGATAGACTTTAATTTAAATAAAAATAATTTAAAAACTATCTTTAGAACCAGTGCTCCACGATCATAATTGTTTCTGTGTTGTATTGTAATAATGTATTTATGTTGTAGTTATGTGCATGTGTTTTTGTTTTTGTACCATTGTGCTTACAAATAACTAACACCTGCACTTAGTGATGAGCCAGTGGGACACATTATATGTGTTGGTAAATCTTTCTTTCATATTCGACGAACCAAATTTTTGCATGATCAAGAATTAAGGCAAAAAATACTACAATGTCCCAAAGGTAGTAAAAATTTTTGGTCATTTGTAAAAAATATTCGCAACACTACCTCGTCGTCGGTTCCAACGCTCGTCTTCAATGACACTCCATTTGTTAGCTCTGTTGACAAAGCTAACCTACTTGCGAGTCAGTTCGCTGCCAACTCAACACTGCCTGATTGTGTCATGACTCCGCAAGTACTTGAGCGCGTAAACGGATTCATGGGACGAATCTTCTTTCGCACTCGTACAGTAGCAAGAGTTCTTAAAGATCTTGACATTCACAAATCCGCTGGCCCGGATAGTATCCCCCCCATCGTTCTGAAGAGGTGTTCTTCCACGCTGGCAAAACCACTGCGTAAGCTTTTTCATCTGTCCAATTCTACTGGTCTCTTCCCGAGTAGATGGAAAACAGCATTTGTCCAGCCTGTCCCTAAAAAAGGCGAATCTTCCTCACCCTCAAACTACCGACCGATTGCACTTACGTCCCTTCTTTCCAAGGTCATGGAAACGTTGATTAACTTTCAACATAAGAAATATCTTGAGGAACGGAAGCTTCTAAATGACCGGCAGTACGGCTTTCGTAGCAACAGGTCCACTGGTGATCTGATAGTTTATCTCACCGAGCAGCGGAACAAATCTTTACATCGTTTTGGAGAAAGTAAGATTGTTGCACTTCCAAAGGCATTTGGTAGAGTTTGGCATCAAGCTCTTCTTTCGAAAATGCGTGCTTTTGGCGTCGATGAATCTCTTCTTCGTTGGATTAGAAATTACCTTTCAAACCGTTCAATACAAGTTGCATTGGATGGATTCAAATCTGAAACCCACAAAATAAATGCTGGTGTGCCCCAGGGCTCCGTTTTGTCTCCGACTCTCTTTCTCATTTTTATAAATGATCTCCTGTCTACAACTTCTAATCCACTCAACTGTTTTGCTGATGATAGTACCCTCAGTTTTTCATATTCGTTTCCTGATTCTCGCCCATGTTCTTCGGAAGTGGATCTTGAACGGCTTAATATGATAAGCTCATTAAATTCTGATCTTGATAGCATTGTCCAATGGGGAATAAAAAATCGCGTAGAATTTAATGCTTCAAAAACACAATGCTGTTTACTTTCATTAAAGCGAAACCTTCCTTCCATGCCACTTTCCATGAGTGGTACTTGCATCGAGGAAACCGAACAGCTTTCAGTTCTCGGTATGTGCATTACAAACCACCTTCTGTGGAATGAACACATATTTAACACCGCTAAATCTGCTGCGAAATGTTTAGGTTTCCTCCGAAGATGCAAGACATTTTTCTCCCCGTCTGATCTAGCCATTATTTATAAGGCATATATTTGTCCAAAGCTCGAATATAACTCCCACATCTGGGCAGGTGCTCCAATAACGTCGTTGAGTTTCTTGGATAGAATACAAAATAGAGCTATAAAAATGATAGGTGATAGGTCAATAACTGATACAATTACGTCTCTCGAGCACCGTCGTAACGTATCATGTCTCACGTTGTTCTATCGTTATTTTTATAAGCAATGCTCAGAAGAAATAGCTTGCTGCATTCCTCCCCTCAAACAATTCAACCGTAATACTCGCGCTTCAAGGAATGCTCATCAGTTTACCCTAGAGTCCAATTTCGGACGTACCGTTAAATACAGAGATTCTTTCTTCAGCCGCACTACACGAACGTGGAACGCATTACCCGCCTCTGTTTTTCCATCGCATTTCAAAACTCAGAACTCCAAACTAATGTTCATCGGCATCTCCTTTCAAACCCCTCCCTTTTTTCCTAATGCTCGTACTGTGTTCCCCATATTAAGGGTAGACTAATCCCTTTAGTGCGCGCTTATTATAAAAAAAAAAAAAAAAATATGTTGATGCTTGCTTTAAGCTTCATTTGAAAATAGATCTGATAGTGTAAAAAAAAAAATATATAGCTTTTATTTTTTGTTTCCTTCATTATTTATTTTTAATTAAAGCAAATTTAATAATAATAAATAATTGGTTAAAATTAATGATAAATCGTTTTTTTATATTTTTGTTTGACAAATGTTTTTTGTTTAAAATGAAGTATTTATGTGGGATTAGAATGCTCTAATCTATCCCTAAATCCGTATTCATCGTATAATTAGAAGCCGCAAGATTAAAATCTGAACACACATCCAAACATGCTATAAAAACGACCGCTACGAAGAACAGCAAGCATCAACCAAGAAGACGCACGAAGTTAAACCCCGCTACAATTAACACGCAACGAAAACGTTACGAAGTCACGGTCTTTTAGTTTATCTTGTCCAATTGATTAAAAACTTAACTTAAATATAAACTTAATTGGAAGTGCTTTTATTTAATTCTAATCCTACTTGAAAATCCTTTCTTTTGTTTTATAAATAAACAATAAACCTAATTTGAATGTTAACTAAAATTATTATTACAACTATTCTTTTTTATATTAAATGAGTTAAAGCTTAATTAAAGCTTAATATTAACGAGTGTGTTTTTATTATTGTGTTCCCCTTTTAACCTTTCCTTTGTCGATAACCTAAGGCTTTTTCGCAATAATTGAATATTTTTTTAACATTAATTTCATCCAGAAGATGAAGTAGGTACTTGATCAGGTGAGAGATCATAGCTTTAGATCATAAAAAAATCATAAATTAATAGAGCAGTTGTCAAGAAATGCTTCATATTCCAGTAAAATCAAACTTCTAAAGGTAGGAGCCGTTCTGTAATTTACGCCAACTGACCATTAGGCGTTGAAATTAAACGAAGGATTACTCTTGCCAAGTAGTGTTACCTCATTGTGCTAAGGAATTAATCAAATAACAGTGAATGTCAGTTAAATAAAGAAACTTTAACTGCAACCAACTGTTAGTATCAAAGTTCTTTCGTGGGGCAGAAGCATGATGATGGAGAAATTCCGACGATAAAATGTATATGTAAAATAAAAATATAACAACTTTGAATAAACTTCAATTTTCAAACTTGATAAACATATTTATGTACCTAAATAAATTGTATTCCACTCCATAAATTACAATTACCATTTTCTGGCATTGTCCCATTTTTTATTTAAATCCATTTTCAGGGATACATTTCAACTAATAATGATTGAAATGTCAGATAAATACATACATATATATATATATTTTCTTAAAAGAAACGAACTATATGTATATTAAACTATATAATGCAGTGAAATTGAAATAGGATGGATTATTATCCTTCTAAAATTTGTGGAAAATGAAGGCTTTCTTAAATTCAATATGTTTTGTGTACTCGCATTATTACCAACTTTCCATTTTTATTCTGATACTATTTTTTAAATAGTAGGTATTTAAGTAAACAAACAGACGATTCAACTTAATTGAAACGGTAATTTGAAACATTTTTTTATGTTGTTTACAGTGCTGCGGCATCGTGGGAAATTCCTATTTCGTATAAATTTTGACCTCATATTGGGAAAAAAGGAAAACTTGCAGTTCCGTGAGAATTTTTCTAGTTCCGAAATATCAACATTAATTCTAAGTCAAAATTAAAAACAAACGATTCATGGAAAAAATTGTTCTAAAATGGGACTTTTTTTTGTCTTACTTGGGAATTCTGAAAATATACATGTCCCCATGGCACTGGTGTTGTTTAATTAATTTATTAACTTATCTATTCTTTTTTTTATTTTTATTTATATACTACAATTTTATATTTTTGTATTTAAGTGCAAAATACCTAAGAGGATTTAAGACAACAGAAAAATAATTTTCGGTCAAGAAATGCCAACAAAATGATTTTAAGACAAAAGTGGAAACACGCGGAAAAGTATTCATTTTAAAAATATTTCGAAAGCATTTCAGTTTTCGACTTAATTATCTCAAGACCATTTTCAAAATGGCACCCTCTTAGTACACGGTTCTGAATTCCGAAAAAAAATTGTTTCTACTCAGGAGGCACCCCTCTACAAACTACAACATATATAAACAAAAAATGTTTGCCAAGCCGATGCAAATACAATTTAAAACTCATTCAATCTCTTTTATGTCTTCGAAATTTAGAACTGCATTCTTTTGATATGAAGGTCACATTTCATTATTTGAAGAAAATATATATAAAAAAAAAAATCGTCCTATTCGTATCTATATATTTTGTGGTAGATTGAAGGAAGAAAAGTTCAAGGCTTAGCAGTAGGAACCTACAAGTTATTTATGTTGAAAAGATGACAATGTATTATTGTCATAGTAATTTATAATTTTGTAGTTTTTTTTTTATAAATACAAATATCTTATTGGAGATACCCCTTAATTAAGGTTGATCTGGTTAAATACAATTAACTGGATTAACCAGATTTCACTTTTTTTTTAAAGTGCTTTTAGTAATTATTAAAATTAAAATTAAAAAAAATTAATTTCCCAAAAACTAAGATACATTTTGGCATCCAGTTTTCTGTTTTTGACTAAAAATTAATAAGAGCATTGAATTTTGAAAATAAAAATAATAAATAAATACATAAAATTTTGAAAAAAATTAGTTTAAATTAATTTTTTTCCAAAATTTTAAGTTTGATAATTTTTTAAAACTGTTCACTTAAACAACTTAATTTAAAAATAAGATAAAAGAGTAGTTTTCTGGCTTTTCAGAAAGATATAACAAGTCTTTGTATCATTCACCGTTGTTTTTAAATAATTTTTTTGCTGATTTAAGTCAATTTTTTATAAAATTGCCCCTCCCGCGGGAGGAAATAGACCCCCCCTCACATACGATTTTTTTCTTGTCTTAACCCCACCTACACGCTCAAGCTTTTTGGTGCACCTTAAACCAATCACCCTGTATAGTCACCCCTATGACAACCGTGAGTCTGTTTCGTTTTCAGTGGCAATCTCTTAAGTTGTTTGCCGAGCAAACTGCGACAGGCGCCTTTGTTTTTGAAAAAAGCTCTTCTTTAGGGCATGTGGTGCACCAAATGAACAGAATAAGCCATAGGCATCACCATCGTCCTTAAATATCTTACTTAGTTTATTCACAATCCATGGGGTCCTCAATTTTGCCGATTTTGAAACATTATTTAATTTTTGCTTTCAAATAAATTGAGTTTAACATGTCTTATGCCCATTTTCACCAAAATACACCTAAAAGCATTTTAGTTAACGGAGTAAAAAAAAAAAATTGGCATTTTAAATTCAAATAGTGTGCACCAACATTAGGAGGTGAACTTCTAAAAATGAGATTTTTAATTCTTTTTATTCACCACACATGGGTCTCCTTCATTAGAGCAAGCAAGAGGAGAGCATATCAATCGAAAAATTTCACCGTTGTCCTTGTCTTGCAATTTTAAGACGCCTTAAGAATTTATTTGGAACAAAATGGGATTTTAGTTTGTTGGTTCTTTTAAAACTGAAAGTGGTTGGTGAAATTGAAGAATTCCATTTTAAGATTTAACAAACAAATAAATATTTAAAAGTGTTTAAAGAAACTGGCCATTCCAAAGATAGCTACAAATGCCCAAAATAAAATAGCTTTCTATTCTCCCACAATTTATCAACCGGTTAAAGGTCAAACGAAAAGTTGGGGGCCAAAGTATACAATAACACACACACACAAAAAACAAACAATAATAATATTATCCCATTTTAAATGTGACCCACGACGAGAAGATAGATATACAATTTTGACAAAACTTTAAAAACGCTTTAAGGCTAATGACAATGAATTCGCCACCATTTAAGAAGCTTTTATGCTATGGCTATGTGCCTTCTGCCATGACATCCTATATCTCTGGGTGGATGTTTAATAAGTTTTTCCTGCTTTCGGGTTATAATCATTTTAATTGAGTGTTTTTGTTGATAATTCTCATCCTTTCAGTTGTCCCATTGTCCTTGTGAAAACTAAAATCAGGATGCCACGAACGGCTATTTTGGACTTTAGATTGACATGGATATTTACCTTTAAAAAGGATGTTCTTCAAAATGAAGATAATACTTTGTAATTTAAACGGATTAACCGGTGTGGGCAGAGATAGAACGATTGGTGTTGTTAAATTTATTTTGTAGGTGCAAAGAGAAATTAAATTTTGCGAGAAAATAATGTCTAAGAAAATCTTTCAAAGTTTGAATTAAAATGTTAAAAGATAATCTTTCTAACTTATTCAATACAAAGAGGAACAATCATGTCTGGAATTTATAATTATTATAGTTTCAGTAAGTTGGACGTTAATTGAAGCAAATGTTCAATTTTATTTTAGTAAAATAATATGGAGGTAAAAAACACGGAATTATCTATCAAGGAGGAAGTGAAAGAATTAATGGTGCCGTATTACATCAGTTCTATAGTCAGGTTGAAGTATACTTAGGCCATAGAATAATAAATAAATAGAACATCAACTCAGGAGGCTCCACCCACTTTTGCCTACAAACTTTCAAAACTGCAGAGATTTAAATCTGTATGCGTGCTCTTGCATTTCAATGGGACTGTCAAATTTGGATAGACCATACATTCTTCCAATTTTGCATTTTGCTGTTCACACACGGTTAAAAATTTTAGCATATTTTTTAATACAGCACTTGTATTACAGCTGTATGCAATACAGTAAAAATTACTTTTTAATATTTCATAAATATTAAAGATTTTTTGTAATTATTTTGTATTAAATTCTAATAGTTTTGTATTAAACTTTTAATTTGTAATACAAATAATATTAAAATGAAATCAAATGGATTAGAATATAATTCTTTTAATATTAAAATATAAAAAAAAGGATTAAATTTTAACCTTTAATATTAAAATGTAATATTTAAAAACTTTATTTTTAAAGTAGTCCTTAAAGAAATTAGAATTCAATATTGAATTGATTAGACTATAACTCGATGTAAACTTGTATTTTAATCATTCCTAGTTTTTTTTTTAATACATAGAGGTATTAAAATTTAATTTGAAGAAATTATTTTTAATACATGCAAATTAAAATTTAATTCAAATTACATCGTCTTTCTTTGGCCCTTATTTCCATTTATTTCCTTTTTGAGAAATAGCTATACAAAATTTTATAAAGGAAATATAAGCCTCACTACTTATATTGGTTTTTTTTTTTTTTAATTTAATTTCGCATAATTTGAATTTCGTCGTATTATATTTTAATATAATTTCATTATAATATAACCCATTTCAAGCAAACAAAGATGTATTTAATCCAATATTTAAGTTTATTTAAAAGAAATACCGGGGAATTAAAATGTAAGTAATCCAGTATTAGATTTAAATACCACTATATTCAATTTTAATACAACTATATTAGATTTTAATTCCGTTGTATTATATTGTAATATAACTGCATTATAGTATAACCCAACTGGATTGAAAACAAATACACACATGTTGAATTTCAAGTTTGTATCTATGTATTCAACTAGCAAACAAAGGACACGTATTGCGTCATTCTCAAAAGTATCGCCATGGAGTTAAGTATTCATTTCGGGTTAGAAGTTAAAGTGCGCAATTTTCAAACAAAAAAAGTTTCATTAAAAAATAAAAAATAAAGATGATAGTTTTGGTGTTTCTTCTGAAGAAAGTCCAAGGGAGGCAAATTCAACGGATATTTTACTTTCAGGTACGTAAAATATTGTAAATATATTACACTTCTCGCAGAGCTTTGGTAGCTTGTGCCACTAATTATCTGCGGAGCTTGTGTGGCAACTACCCCTCGAAAGAAGAAAAAGTAGCGTGAGCTGAGGTTTTATTTTCATTATTTCCCTCCTACAAAGTTCCCGACAGCAAAATTGGCGGAATTGTATGTACACATATTCATATGAAACAAATTATTATCTGTTTTCATTTTCTTTCCGTTTCGTCCTAGGACTTATTCTATAATCCTATTACCAACACCGGTTATCTGCTCAATAAAATAAAAAACACCAACATCAAGCGACAAAAGTGTGAGGGCACATACGGCAAATCAAAGATTTTAAAAGCAAGCTGCAGTCAAAACATTATAACCAGCGATGATTCGGACATAGAGGCGGAAGATAGAGATTTTTTTCGAAAATTGTCTAGCTGTGGAGCAGGAAGACGCCATAAAGGAGCGTCTTATTAAAACTTTGCCCAAAAGAAAAAAAAGGAACAATCACAGTGAAGACATTTCTCAAAAATATGCTTTCTTCTTTTTCAATGCGAATTTGGTAGGTTCCTTTTTAACTTACATTTGAATTAAATTTGATTTATTTCTAATAACTCGAATATTTTTAGATTCTGTTTGACTTCCATCTAAGATATCCAGGGAAAGAAGGGAGTCTTTTAGACGATTGGCATAATTATGCCCCTTTTATCAAGGACATTTACAAGGAAACTATATGTGATGACGCAGAAATAGAAGGTTTGTTACCTATATTTGTTTGTGGAACTACATTCAGTGATAAATATTTATTTTATTTTTTCTGAACAGACTGGAACGGTGAAATAGTTCCATTTTTATTGCTGCTAAAACTGCTGCCCTCTACTGCTCAGGGGCCTAAATCCAAAGAAAAAAGAAGGGATAATTTTCAAAAATCTGTCCAGAAACTTATTTCATTTGAAGAGGTAATTTTGAAAAGGAGGTCTCACAGTCTTTTATATTAATTTTTTTTTTTATTATTTTTAGATAAATACACCGAGAGAAGCTTTTGAAAAACAAAAACAGCCACACATAATTTGTGTCGGCCCAAACAGGCAAGCAATTTCACAGTTCTATATTGTTCTGGACCATAAAATTTTATGTGTTCCAATTAATTTTAATTTTAAGGAAACGTTTGATTTGCATTTCAAAATATTTTATGTTTTCAATATAGAATATGATTACTCTTTGAAAACATTTTTTCAATTCTTTTCTATTTTTATTTATAAAATAGAGGAAAAACCAACCACAAAATCAAATCGATTACTTGAAATATTTTCAAAATTCAATTATAAACAAAATAATTTACAACTTCCAAACAATAACTTATCACTTTAACTTTGCTTTAAAAAAAAAAGAAGGTACATACATTTTAGTTATTTTTTTTAATCAAATGAATATTTTTACTCCTTTTTGTACCTTATTATTTTACTTTATTATTTATTATATTTATTATTTTTTTTTTACTAAAATGAACTACGTTTTAACCTAGTTATTTTAGTTTTAGTTTTAGTATTTTTATTTTATAACATAAAATTGCACTACATTCGAAATTCTGATTTACTTGTAATTTTATTTAATAAAACTATTCCTCTATGTAAACAAGCACTAAAATGGATTATTTTTTATTTTTGATTTTTTCTTCGGAAGAATGTAAAAGATTTTTTAAAAATTGAACATGTTTTATTAATAGAGGAATCAGTATATTTCTACTGCATAGAATACAGTTTTATTGAATTTGATACAAATTTAAATTTGTTTTGTGTGGAAAGTACAAATATAAAAATTTTGATTTCGTATAGTAATTTAAGTATAAAGAAGCCGTATGAAGCTTACTATTTAAAAAATAAGACCTATATTTTAGTTCCATATACAACAATGTAAAAATATTTGACTTGTGATACATAGAATGAAAATATTGTTTTCTTTTGTTTAAGTTTATTCAATGGAATTTAATAAATTTTGTATGTTTGTTATTGTTATAAAAATACTTCCGTGTAATTTATTAATATAAAATATATATTTATTATTATATAAAATAAAGAATCATTACTTTGAATAGCCTTTTTCTTTTTTCAATTTTTGTTTTGGTAAGGATGCAACTTTTACCCTGGTTGAGAATGGATCTGCAAAAGAAACTGGTTTTTATACTTCTTCAGAATTGAACATTAAATACTCAATTAAATCATATATTGCATTTCAATCAATGTTTGAATTAAAATTTATATTAAGCGTTTTATTAGCTTTTAATTCAATTTATATTAAATTAAACGAATACAAAATATATTTAATTTAAATAAAAAAAAAAGTTGAAATGTAATATAACATTTTATTAAATTTTATATAATTTTGTATTAAATTTCAGTAATTTTTTATTAGATTCTAAGAAAAAATGTATTAAATTACATTACGTGTGGGTATTAAAATGTAATACATCGGACATTGAAAACTAACCTATTTTGGTTTAAAGTATAATACATTTCGTATTACTTTGCAATTCTTCAGGTATTAATTTTAAATATAGGACTATTTAAAATCATGAACAGTTTATATTTACTTTTAAGATATCGTGCGTTATATTTTAATACATTTGTAATATTATTTAATTAAAATTATATTATAAATTAATACAGCATTGGTGAATGCTAATAAAGAAAGTATTAAGTTATAATACGATAACATTATAAATTAATTATATTTTTATTAAAATATAATATTTTTGTATTAAAAGTACTGTATATTTTCAATGCAGTTTGTATTAAAATTTAATATAATCTTATTATTTCTTGTAATATGCTTACATTAAATTCTAATATACTTTGTATTAATTTCATAATTGTAATATTTGCGTTATATTAAGTTTTAATAAAATTTTGGTGTTGTCATATATGTAACCCTAAAAATATTAAAAAGTACCCCAAAATTTTTAACCGTGCACGTATTCATGTATAGAAAAGCGCGTGTAAAAATTTGTTTCTACAGGAGGAGCCGGAGGATTACAAGTTGATGATCTGTGACTTAGGCCCAACTTTTCAGTTGCGCGATTATTTCCGAGTAAAATTAACCTTGAGTTAACGCCGATGGAAACAAGTTTTTTAGTCAATTTAAAATCTCGAGGTATCCCAGCTAAATTGTCGAATTAATTATGAGTTAATTGAGAATTTCAAACTGTCTGAAAAACATGTTTTCATTTTATCTGCGGTAACTCGAGAGAGGTTAGTATAATTCGGAAATAATATCACACTGAAACTCTGGGACTTAGTCAACACTTTATAAGGGCTAGTACGACATATTCGGTGCAGGGGCTTGTAAAGAAACAGTTTTATATAGTGCTCTCCACACTTAGAACCATATCTTAGACTTAAAATATCCCTACCACGGAAAAAACTATTGGTACCGAATTACCAACAAGCCTCGGACACGGTTGATTCTAATATTAATGAAGCCAGCAAATAAAAGAAGGACGTCAAATTTCTGACGTTGAATGTACTCTCATTATACAGACCGCGTGAGTTACATGGCAACACCTTCAGACAACGGACCAAGCAACATGAGTCAAGTTACACAGCAACACCTTCAAGAGTGGCATAGAGAAATTATTGATGAGCGACAACATACCCAGCAACATGAGTCAATGAATTGATCCTCTCTTATCACAATCGAAACCAGCGTCGTTTTGTTGCTAAGCAGTGTTTGCAATCAAGGCCAATTTCTCATCTTAATCCAACCCAAGCCAAGCTGTATGTTTTTTTCCACTTTTTTGCTTCATTCTTTCTTGGACCAGCAACGAGTTCTCATATTATCATATAACATAAAATATCATCTTTTAAATATGATTGTATACTTATAACGTAAAGAAAATAAAGAAAATTAAATTATATAAAATAGATAAAATAAACAATTCTATTAAATTGATTTGGGAATTTATAACTCGTGCAGTCGAAAAATATTATATTTAGGCCAGTCGGCAGAGACTTTTTTCTTCCAACCGAATAACCGCACCCAATTTATATATTTTATGGTGTTCCAGGAGTTTAAAAAAAATGGCGGGAAGTTAGGGTGTTTGCGTCAGCTGTCATATTAAGAAACACATTTGTTTAAATATTTTATAATTGCTCTTATAATTTCAAACACTGTCCAACATTGTAAGCCGTATGTTAGAGCTGGACGAACTATACTGCTGTGAGGAGTTTTCAATTTAGCTTCGTACTGACGACGCGCCGCTTCATCCACCCTATATGCTGTCTATGGCGTCATCACGAAATGCTTTGGTATTGATCATTGATTTAAGTTATTTAAACTGTTCGCACCTGGAAAGCACTAGGTCCGTTCCGTTCAATTAAATATCCGGAATAAACCTGAGTGGATTTGATACCCCTTATCCATCAAAAACATATACGAAGGGCTCACTGCTGAATCGAACCAAGTCAGAAAAGTGAATCCAAAAATAGTTAGTAAATTATAAATTAATAAATCATTCTTTTACCGCTATTACTTCGAAATGAAACATTTTCTGACTTATTTCATTCCAGTCCTGAATAGAGTTTAACTTTGTGCACAATATTTAGCAAATTCTTTTAAAACTTCTTATTCAATGACTTGGTTCGGTACAGTTTTGGGCCTTCCATATCTAAACCTCGTTCAAAATATAAAGGGTTTCCAGTGATGGCTTCATCCAGGATATAAATAAATGAGTCCATTTTGAGTCTCACAACTTATTAACCAGTTGACAATCGAGAACTGTAATAAAGAACAAGGAACTCAAGACCCTTCCTTGGTGTACACAAACATTCGATTATGAAATTTTCGTTGAGTCCTATACAGTGCATCTAACTTCTTTGTTTTGACTTGTTCGTACATATCCATGACCTGACCATCCACAAGTAGATGTCCAGAACCACTTATTCCTTTAGGGGCAGATCTCGTGATTGACTATCTAATGTTTTTTTCAAATTCAAATATAAATCGTTTAAGACATTAAAGGGCCAACCATAATAGTCGTAAGCAAACGAAAGCTAATGTCATAGTTCTACGTCAAGTTTCCTTAAGTGCCGCCATTACCTTCAGTCGACCATAATTGTCGAACGCACACGCAAGTCAATTTCACATGTATTTGGCCGGCGGTCAGATTTACGTACGTAAACTGCGCTCTGGGGCGCTCTTTGCGAAGGAAAACTTGCCGAAACTGAGCAATCCGACATTATGTGCGCACTATACAAATTTCTTGTTCTCGCTAATTTCGTACGGCACCGTACGTACTAATTCTTCTATTATGGTTCTGTCTTAAGAAGTTTTTCTATAGTTTGTCCCCTTTATGGATTAGCCGAAACAAATACGCACTGATCATCAGATAGAAGTATTATTTATCGCAACCATCAATCAAATACCCGCTCAACGAACTGATTAAAGTATTTGGTCACCGGTGATAAGTTTGAAGATGAGAACTGAACATTAGACCGATGTCTCCCATCTATTTCCACAACTCGGAGCGTATCCCGTTAAGCTTATTGCAGTTTGGAGCTTATTGCAGTTGTTGGCCGCACTGAATTCTTTGACAGGCACTTTTTCGTAGTTTGGTGCAACTGATGGAAAGTATTGTCTCAAAAACTGTTAATTTAAAATTTCTTAACCAGTATTCTCTGTAAAGAATTTTGTGGTTTATACATCTTTAAGTTGCGCCCTTGTTAATGTTGGCAAGTCGCATTTCGTAAGAAACCTTTGTTTGCATAATCAGCTGGTTCAGATTTTTCTTCCAACTCTCGAGATCAGCTTGAACCAACCTGATCCAAAGTTGCAGCCGTGGAGAAATCGGTAGCTTTTCGAAGTGACAACGTGGCTTCGGCACTTGGAAGAAGGGCTGGTCGAAGGAAAAGAAGATTTCTTTGTGCAAAAGTGGTAGAGAAACTCTCTTGGAGCAACTTCGGGCACAACTGCAGTACTGCACTCTGAAGGAGGAAAGGGAGCGGTGCGAAATCAGCTTGGAACTGCCTGTTCCACAGTAGCAGCTGTGGAGATATCGGTGGCTGGTCGAAGTGACTACCTGGCTTCGGCACTTGGAAAAAGTGCAAATCGAAGGCAAACGGTGGAATAAAAGAGGGCGTCATCCCCTGTCGTGTCCACAATCAAAATGGTCTTCATTCATTGCGAAATACGTCCTGGAATCTGTCATCAATAATCGCTCTAGGGTACAGGTATCTCTGGCTGGGTAGAATTTCCACTTGTAGTAGCTGCTGTACATCTAAATTCAGAATTTTGCTGGTAAATTCCAACATGTGCCGGTCAATGGGGATCACGTCTGCTGTCTCGTATAGAGCAATTTATTCGGCCAGTACTTCCTTGTAAGGGATTTCCGTTAAAGTCCTGTGCAAATTCTCAAGATCTTCCTCTAGAAAAATTGTATCTTCTTTATTGCTGATGGAGATATGGTAAACCAGACAGCAAATGCTTATTAATAGTTTTAAAAAATAAACAATAAAAAGACTAAAATAGCCAAGTTAAATATTATTAAATGCGTATGTTAGAACGGGCCTGATCAACTGCTTGTAGATGAGGAGCTTCGTCTTCTTGCTAAGTCCGTTCGGTCTTTTTTAGCAGAGGGTGAAGAAGATGAAAGGAAAAGTTTTCACGCTTCAGAATAACACTCGCGTGTGTGTTAAACATCATCTTGTTTGTGAAGTGTACTCCATTACTTGATTTTCGATACAAAAATCACCACCCCATATGTTACAGTAGAGGAAATTCCCATAAAAACACTGTAACTTTCCATACCTAACTCATTGCACCGACTGCAAACTTGGCATCACTTTTTATTTTTGGATCCAAAATAATCTGTCAAAACAATATGAAGGCAACCGTTATTTTTGTTAACCTTTTTTATCACCTTGGAACATTATTCGTCTTTGTTTGTGAAATAAAATCTAAAAAGTGAAATTTAAAGGCGGAAATTCGTATAAAAACAGTCTAATTAAAAGTGGTTATTTCATAAAGTTGTTTGAATTTTTGATTGAAAGTGGTAGGAAATCATTTTGTGTGCTTTTAAAATTGTTTAAGCAGAATTATTTTTACAGAATCTCATCATGCCGCGTGGAAGAATTTTAAGTGCGGAAGAGAGGTCAAAAATCACTGTATACAAAGATTGTGGTCTTTCTGATCGTGAAATTGCTAGAAAAATAGGGAGATCCAATACTGTTATTCATAACTTTTTAAGATTAGGTGAAAGTTATGGAAAAATTGCCAACCACGCGCAAAATAAAAAGCTTATAACACGTCAAATTCGAATGATATAGCGTGAAGCCATTAGAAACAAGCTGTTTGCTTCACAAATTAAGACCAAACTTGACTTGCCTGTTTCAACCCGACGCGTTAGACAAATTTTAAAAGCCAACTCCAACCTTGTTTACAAAAAAAAGGTCCAAGAAGCCACCTTTAGATGCAGCCCATAAGTCAGCAAGGCTACATTTTGCTAAAAGTCACATAAACTGGACCGAAGAGTGGAGAAAAGTTGTGTTAAGTGATGAAAAAAAATTCAATTCGGATGGTCCAGATGGATTTCAGTCATATTGGCAAAACAAACGTCTTCAAACAGAAGTGAGAATGAGTCGAAACTTCGGTGGCGGCAGCGTAATGGTTTGTGCAGCTTTTTCTGCAAATCGAAAGACGGAAATCGAATTTGTGCCTGGAAGGATGAACTCCGAAAGTTATGCTGAGTTGGTAGAAGATGTTATGGTTTAGAGAACTGAAGAGTTATGCGGAACTGACTTCATATTCCAGCAGAATAACGCTCCTATCCACGTCTCTCGAAGGATGAGAGACTCGTTTGAGGAGAAACAAATAACATTGCTCGATTGGGCGGCTCGAAGTCCCGATTTAAATCCTATTGAAATTCTCTATGGAATACTAGCCATTCGTGTTTATGCCAACGGGCGCCAATTTAACAACGTACAAGAGCTTGTGGAATAAATGCCGAGGCGCATGATATCGGTCGTAAGAGCAAGTGGTGGCTCTACAAAATATTGATTTAATTAATTACAAATTTCTAATCACTAATTCACAGCTATTTTTTAGGTGTTTTTATGTTAATTTCCTCCTTTTTTCTTGTTTATTTTTGTTTTTTGATAATAATTCTTATTTAATTTTGTTAAAAGTGAATACCTAAATTTTTATTTTTCTTAACAACTTTGAGTACATTTTCTTATTTCATAAAAATGCATGGCTAAGTTGCATGCAGCAAACAAAATATGCGTAAAAAACATGTGTTTTTATGGGAATTTCCTTCACTGTATTTTCTGGGAAAAGCACATGTGAATTATAGAATAAATAAAAAATATATATATTATTATTATATAAATATTTTTCTTGGGTTATTTCATTGCTAACAGAGCATAAATTTATGATTTGGGTATATACACTATACCTACGTCAGCTGGAGTACAAGGGTCGTAATAGTGACGGTGTAAATGGTGTATGTATGGGATAGGGCGGCCGGGCGGCGGTGATTTAAAAGAATGGCAATAGAAGTGTGTATTTTAATATAACAAGAAGGCAGTATAAAATATATTAAAATCTTCAGTTTAGGAAATGTAAGTTTGTAACGCTTCGTTACAGTCTACATTTCTTCCTATACTATGTTACGTTTATAATATTTCAATTTCCTTTTATAGCCTTTTAGTTCATTCAAATGACAATAAATTG
Source organism: Baccha elongata (assembly GCA_951217065.1). Taxonomy (NCBI): domain Eukaryota; kingdom Metazoa; phylum Arthropoda; class Insecta; order Diptera; family Syrphidae; genus Baccha; species Baccha elongata. Next base: position 242,352,292 of record OX578272.1, read on the forward strand.
TCATGGATCAGGATATTGCTTAGCAACAATACTATGATATTAATCCTTTTGTCTAAACTTTCATGCTACAAGCTTTTGTTCGTTCAAAAACCGATAAAAGTATATCCTTACATGGTTCAGACTATAACTCAGGAATATTAAAAAAAAAGTCAAAAGTTATTTTATTTCACAATTCCCATTCAATTGTTCTCAAATTACATTCACATTTTATTTCAATTTTGATTTCAAAAATTGCGGCTAAAAATAACAAAAATTCTACAAAAACTTGAATACCAACTCTAATTCCATCTTTTCAGTTTGCAATATTTAGACGATGACTCTTTTGTTAATGGTTGTTCGATGCGCAATTCTACACGAGCATACCTACTTACCCCCTTTTCCAATCCATTGATTGAATCTGAGTTATTTCATTTCGAATAATGAAAATATTTCCCGACCGAGGGTGGAAGAGAAAAAGCCAATAAAACGAGCTTTATAGACTTCCACCTAAAAAGATTATTGCAAACAGAGGTACCTATACTATATATTGTATAATGCTCCATAAAATTCAACGTCTTACTGCATAAGAAAGAGAAGAGGGGGATGAGAAGTGGAAGGAAATTAAATTGATCGTAAATACCACCACGACCAGCGAAAGAGAAGATGGGCAATAAGCTTATAATATGAGCTGTTAGAAAATATTGTACTTGCTCCTGGAAAATATTCTTGCCAATGGTAATATTCCTGGAATTATAATTGAAAAGGAAATGTTACCTTAAACCAGACTGTGACAGTTAATAAATTTGCATTTGCGTTTCATTATACTCGCACTCAAAGTAAAGGACTTTTTGTTGGCCATTTAATTTGCCGACTATTATATTATACAGGGAAAGGGAGTCCTTGTCTGGATATAAAAAAAAAGAGAGAATGTTCAGTAGAATGCCAAAATAAAGTTTCACAAGGATTTCATAGTAACAAAAAAATTTACATTTTGTAAAGCAAATAAAAGGAACATTTTATACTTGATTCTGTAAAAAGGAATAAGGACACTTGTCAAACTCAAACAAAATTTAACATTTCAAAAGGATCAAGAAGTATAAAAATAAAATAATCATTTCTTATAATCTAGATGATGAAAATCTTTCATAATTCACCCCAAATGACCCTCAGCTTTAACACAACTCATGCTTTAATCATTCTAATTACCCCTCGCCTTCTTGCAGGTCCATACCTTTTGAACATAATCACTGATGTTTATTTATTATACTCCTTATCTTCTTTATATAATCTTGAACGGAAATTACATTTCTCTAAACTGTCCTTACATTTTATTTAAAAATAATTTTAGAGGATGGCATTTTGCCCTCACCACCACCGGAAAGATGAATAATCTTGATTAATATATTTTATCCTAAGAGGTCAAGAGGAAAAATAAAATATGGCTGTCACAACTTAAAATGTCCTTAGGGTGAATGGGGTTTCTTAAATAGAATCGTGGACATTATTATTTTTATTTGTTCTTTGTTTTTTTTAAATAATTTGTTAAAGTGGTTTAACAAGATGTATTTATGCTTGCATTTTAAATGGGCTAATTAAATGGTTATTCTTATATTTGTGTTTAAAGAAAGAGAGGTACAGCTAGAAAATCGAATTCGGTACAGCGAGATAATTAATAAGCTCTAGATAATAATCTACTTTTACATTACGATGAAAAAAGTGTGTCTAACAATTAGGTTTGTGTGTCTCAATCTATAAATCTCTCATGGTTAGACCCGTTTTGGGGTCTGTATACTTGACTGAAGCGTTTATGTAGGCAATTAAAATTCTAAATCAAAAACCAACTGTACAATATCGGTATGAATGTAACATTATACTGGGTCCCAGGACATGTTGGAGTTGAGGGAAATGAGAAAGCTGATGTTTTGGCTAAGGCAGGGGCCGGAACCCTATTACGCTATAGGCGAAATAAATGTGATAAAAAATCAAATCAAAGCGGAAATGGAGGCAAAAAGATCCAAAAACTGGAAAGAACTCCCTAAACTGAGACAAGCCAAAATGCTTCTTGGGAACTATAACCAAAATCGATCTAAAGCTTGTATAAACCTGAGTAGAAACAAACTTAGAATCTTAACGGGTTTCCTCAGTGGTCACTGCAAACTTAAAAGACACCTAAACATCCTAGGTATATCCAGTAGTGCAACCTGCAGATTCTGTGACGACCAAGAAGAAACGCCGAATCACCTTCTAGGAAAGTGTGGGGCGATAATGCACAAAAGAATAAAACATCTCGGAAGTTACCAGATAGATGAGAGCGAATTACCCTCTGTACAAGTACTCCAGATACTATCATTCCTTAAAGATATTAAGATGGAGGAAGAGCTGTAGAATGAGTCAATCATCCAGCCCTAGTAAAGGGGGCACAATAGATCTAAAGGTCGCAGGGCCCCACATTACCTAAATTTATCATTCATTCATTCATCGGTATGAAAAACCGTCTTTCTCGAAAATGGTGCTAACAATAATTTTTATTGAATTTAATATTTGAGTCGTACATATACGGTGAGGGGCTTTTCATTTCATAAATTGTTTTAATTTTTTTTTTATATATTTGAATTATTTAAAAAATAATTAAATTTTGAGTACCCTAATATCAGTTAAGTGATATTAATACCGATAAAATATCCATCGATGAAATTGGTGCCCAACGTGGAGGAGATATCATATTAGAGATCAGCGAGAGATTATAAGAGATTGTAAATTTTTAGAACAACTGAAGCCAGTGAATAAATAGTCGACTGCAGGATCTTATTTGTTGTTTTTGATACTAAAAAAATCTTTTTGTATGAGAGACAAGCACCAAATTAAGTTTCTAGAAATCAGCTACGGAATTCCCGAACCGGAAAGGTACCTACATTTCAAAATTAATTTTTTTTTAATTAAGCATTTTTAATAATTATGACGACCAATCTTAATCCGTCTGTGATCTAACATTTATTATTAAACTAATTTACACGCTTAATGCGTTGTTCGATAGAAGAAATGTCAATGTATTGTTAAGTTTTATCTAGGTTCGTTTTATTAAATAAAACTTATTTCCGTTTTAATAAAACTCACTTTACATCTTCTTACTTTTAATTCCACTTAATATTTCAAAACACTCTTTATTTCCTTTTTACTTTCTTTGTTTTAAATTCAAACTTTATCACTTTCAAATTACCGACTTGTACACGACTGATTTCAAATTCAAACTGATTTCTTGCCGCATGGTGCACTCGTATTTATAGTGGCTGCACAATTCAGAACTCCGCTTTAGAATTTTCTGGTACAGTGCCAGTCAGAGCCTTCTGGAGCTTTCTAGTCTATAGTATTTCGTTAAGAAATGAGGTTTCGGTAACTTTGTTGTGGCTGTCACTTTAAGTTGGAATCAAAATGGTGAGCTTACGCATCGCAAAACAAAAGAAAAATAATAGAACGGAGAACATCCCATTGAACACGTCACAGTATAATGTCATAGCAATATAAATTAAAGCGTTGGTTTGAAGAAGGTTGTAAGTGAATATTTTAATTTTATTTCATGTTACAGAACATGGATACCGTTTTCTAGAAAAGAAAAATCTGGGGTGATGTCTTGTTATAAATCTTCTTTATTTCATACATTTGTTTGGAAAAAAAAATTTTTGAATAAATATTTCAAAATAAAAATACTAAAAATCATAAAATAAACTGATCAAATTAATCTTCTAGCCGTCAACACGAAAGTAAATTGATAGAAGAGCAAAAGTTTGTGCGACCCAGTCGTGCCCTTTATTTTTGTTTATTTTCAAAATTTGCCTGTTAGTGCTAATAATTTGAATTAAATAGAAACCGAACTCGAAACATGGCTTTCGGTAATCAAAAGAAAGGGCATACGTTATAAAAATGTATCCTCTACGGATTTAATTCAAAGTAAAAATATATTAATTACTTACAATGTATTATTCAGGGTTGGGTACGAAATCCTGAATTACAAAATCCCGAATTACAAAATTCGAGATTTTTTAATTGGTGATTTCTAAATATTCGGGACTTACGGCACTAACCTACCACAACCTACCCAAGTAACATATAAACTCTTACAGAGTTCTCCAAACAAATGTTTCAGTACTTAATAATCTCTTTGTTCAATCTTCCCAATACTATTCCCCTTAATGACATGTTACTTAGGTCTTTAAAAGACTTGTTTGTTTTCACATTTAATAAAATATCTTATAAACCTGTTAAAAACTACTTTTATAAATGTATTTATATTAACTCTTTCAAGTACATCTTTAAAACATATTTAAGAGTAGTATGTTTTGAGCAGGTAAGAGTATTTTAATTTCCCTTGTGTTATTGTGTGTTATCCAAATTATGTGCTAATTGTAAAATTATTTACCTACGTAAAATTAATAAATTTTTTATTCGTTTTGAACTCTTTAATGTCTCTTTGACAGGTTTTTAAGACATATAATATCAAAACAAAATGGCTTCCGGCGTTCTTAGAAGTTTCTTAATTCATGTTAAGTGTGATTCGACTTGATATGTATAAATTTCCTTAAATTTCGTTCCTTAAAATTTGTTCGCACTGGAATATATAGTAAATAAATAGAATATCATCTCAGGAGGCTCCACCCACTTTTGCCTATACAAACTTTCAAAACTGCAGAGATTTAACTCTGTATGCGTGCCCGTGCATTTCAAATGGGACTGTCAACTTTGGCTAGACCATACATTCTTACAATTTTGCATTTAGCTGTTCACACGTATTCATGTATAGAAAAGCGCGTGTAAATTTTTTTTTCTATGAGAGGAGACGGAGGAGTACAAGTTCATGACCTGTGTGTGTTTCCCATTTATTCTGACTGAACGCTTTCATTTCAAATGTCATTTTTAATGTCAACAATCATTTTGTCAATAATTTTTGGATTTTTGTTAACTTTTCTCCGAATATAAAACGTTAATTGCGTAATTTCGACATTAAATTATATATTTGGTAAATTTTTTGAAAAAAATGAGTTATCAAATTTTCAACGAAATATCTGCTGTGTTTTGGAGTAACCTAGTGCCCATTTGAGAGGTGGAAACACTATAATAAACCTTCTTTTCTCAAAACAGCATTGAAGTCTAATTTTAACGAATATTTTATATCCAACTCATTCTTAAAGCCATCTGTATTTCATCATTTATAAAAACAATAAAAATGGAAGATAAGCAAATAAGTCAGCTGCGTTTACACTTCTCCCTTTAAATATTTTAACTATTTCGAACAGCTATCCGAAAGCATTACAAAATATTTCCTAAACTTGGATTTTTAATCTTAGCATGATTTATGTATACACAATTAGTACAACTAATGATTCACTTAAAAAAAAGAGACACCCTGTTGGATAAAATGTGATGCGTACCTAAATCAAAAGAATTTTGCGTCATGTTTGCTTCAATGTTTGTTTGATTCAAAAAATTCCTTGTTCGGTCACAAAAGTTTCCATTTTACTTTTATTCAAAGTCTTTTTTCTTTATTCTATACAATGTTTTTGGCCAGTGTACAATTTATTTCGTATAAATATCTTTATGGTATTGCAATCCAAGTATTTCTTTTTAACAAAAATTTATTTTAGTCTACCGGCTATATTTGTAATACTTAATTTTGGATTGTTTTACCATTATTTTTAAATGGAATATTAAATCTACCATCTATCTTTTTGGATACACTCCAAATCTATTGAATCTGCTGTTTCTCTCTTTTATATTTTAGTCAGATTGTTTTAAAATTAAAGTGTCATTGAGTTTTTGGTATTTTCAATGTTATAATAGTAAATTAAGCTTTTTCTTCATTACAAGAATTTTTTTTTCAAATCCTGTAACTTTCACTAAACGACAAGATTAATTATTGCTCGAAAACACGACACTGACGTGTTCTGATTTTTTTTTTTTTTTACTAATGTAAGTGATGTGATTATGAAGAAGACACAATCACAACACACCCTTTAATAATACAAACCGAAGTCCCTATAAACCGTTGGTAAAAAAATCATTAAAGGTTCAAATTTTGTATTAATAGATACATACATAATGCAGGTTATTTACGTTGTTTTAGCTTGGTGGAAGTTAATGAAAGAATCCTTTCAATTTATGCATATATGCCATGAATGTTGAACCACTTTCATGTGGAAGCATATTTGAATGTGTTACATCTTTCTTCATACTTTCGACACACCATCATGGTTTTGCGGTCTTTAATGGGTTACTTTTATGCACTAAGATGACGATGCAAATGTTGTAAAGCATTGAGAATGTCACCTATAATGACACTCCTGTTTAATGTACGCACACACTTTATTGACAAACGTCGATATTAATTATTACTGCCTTTAAATTCAAAGGATTTAGTAGACGAGTTTTTTTTTGTAAAAAGTCAAATATTTATGACTTTGTTAAAATTTAAATTATAATTAAGCAAACGTAAGGAAGGAAAATTAAAATAAATATTATCAGGCAAAAATTAAGGAAACATCTTAAGTGGAACGATCTTCCTTTTGTGGAAAGCTGTCTGCTAAAAAAATTTAAATATCATATTTTGTTTGGTATTTTGGTTATTCAAAAAAAAAAAACACTTTTCTTGAAATTTTGTTTGTATACATAGGTACTATTACAAGTCTAAATATATTTAATTTCGTAAAAATCAATGCAGCCGTGTAAAAGATAGCTATTCGATATGAAATAATCATTCACACAAAATTTTATCAAAATCGATAAAAAAAATTTCGGGAAAAATTAAATTACCTGTAGGTAATGCTATAACACACGAGATCTGATCTCATTTTCGGAAACTTAGACAGCATGGCAGTCAGTTGGTTTCTGTTTCTTGATCGCTTTCATTCCTGCTACTGCAGCAGTGAGGTCTGACAATTTTGGCTGTGCTCTGGTGAAATTTGCTCAAAAAATTATTTCGTAGCGTATATCCTTGACATCACAATTTGGATTATTGAAATGCTTACTATACTATACAGGGTGATTGGTATAAGATGCACCAAAAAGCTTGAGCGTGTAGGTGGGGTTAAGACAAGAAAAAAATCGTATGGGAGGGGGGTCTATTTCCCCCCGTTTAGGCGGGAGAGGCAATTTTCTAAAAACTTGACTTAAATCAGGAAAAAAATTATTTAAAAACAACGGTGAATGATAAAAAGCGTTATTATATTTTTTTGGAAAGCTAGAAAACTACTCTTTTATTTAATTTTTAAAATAAGTTGTTTAAGTGAAGAGTTATAAAAAAATTAATTTTCAAACTCGAAATTTTGAAAAAAAAAACTAAAAAAAAAATTTTAAACTAATTTTTTTCAAAATTTTATGTATTTTTTTTTAGTTTTTTTTTCAAAATTTTGAGTTTGAAAATTAATTTTTTTATAACTCTTCACTTGAACAACTTATTTTAAAAATTAAATAAAAGAGTAGTTTTCTGGATTTCCAAAAAAATTAAATAACGCTTTGTATCATTCACCGTTGTTTTTAAATAATTTTTTTTTTCTGATTTAAGTCAAGTTTTTAGAAAATTGCCCCTCCCGACTAAACGGGGGGAAATAGACCCCCCCTCCTGTTCGATTTTTTCTTGTCTTAACTCCATCTACACGCTCAAGCTTTTTGGTGCACCTTATACCAATCACCCTGTATAGAGCTTCCAGCATCTGTTCGCACGCTTTGTTCCAGTCTTTCCCGAGATGCATATTATTAGACCACGTGTTGATAGACCGTCGCCACTACTCGAACTTGATGACGGTACGAACGTACCGAGGCGCCAATATCGACTCGGATCACTATCTTGTTGGTATGGTCTTCCGAGGGCGGATTGCCTTGCGAAGACGTATTGCATCCGCCGATCAAGTTCGAATCAACACGGCTGCCCTGCGCAATGAAAATGCCAGTAACACCTTTGGTAATGCGTTAGGACTCGCCCTAGAATCGCTTGATTTAGGGAGAGTAAGTCCTGGGGCCAGTATGCTGGGCGTAGATGAGAAGTGGACACGCCTTAAGAATACTGTCATTAGTACTGCCAACTCCATCTTAGGCAGCAGTCGTAGAAATCGGAACGACTGGTTTGATGATGAATGCAAGCTAGCGACTGAACGTAAGAATGTTGCGTACCGAGCAATGCAATAATCTCATAGAACGCGGGCGCGCGAAGAAGAATATAAAGAGCTCAGAAGAATAGAAAAACGGCTTCACAGACAGAAAAAATCAGCCTGGGAGAAGAACTTAATCTGTGAAATAGAAAAAAGCCGAGAGCGAGGTCCGCACCAGGCGCGGAAGTTCTACCAATCCATCCGAAACATGACGCAGTACACACCACGCTGCACATACTGCAAGGACGGAGAGGGAAATCTGATCACCGATCCACAAAGCATACTGGAGCGATGGGAAGTGTACTTTAATGAATTGCTAAATGGTCAACTCACTGCAGAAGTGGAGGCTCCACTGCTTCAAGACGAATACCCTATGTTGCCGTCACCAAGCATAGAAGAGGTTGAGAAGGCTATAGACCGGCTAAAGAAAAACAAAGCCCCGGGAGCTGATGGTATACCAGCCGAATTATTTCAACACGGTGGGCCAGCTCTACGTCAGGCAATTCATGATATTATAGTGCACGTGTGGGAGCGTGAAGAAATGCCAGAAGACTGGCGAAAAGGTATAATATGCCCCATACATAAGAAAGGAGATGTCACAACGTGCAGCAACTATAGAGGTATCACGTTGTTGAGTACCGCCTATAAGATACTCTCCTCTATCCTACAAGACCGGATAACCCCATACGCTAAAACCATCATCGGACAATGTCAGTGTGGTTTCATTCCAGGCAAATCAACAACTGATCAGATCTTTACCCTTAGGCAGGCGATGGAAAAATGTCTAGAATTTAACATCCCAACATACCACCTGTTTATAGACTTTAAGGCCGCCTATGATAGCATAGCCAGGGTAGAACTTTACAAAGCCATGAGAGAATTCGGCATCCCAAATAAATTGACACGACTATGTAGGTTGACCATGACCAACGTAACAAGCCAAGTAAAAATAGCCGGATTGCTATCCAGACCAATCAACATCTTTAATGGACTCCGACAAGGGGATGGTTTGGCCTGCCTCCTCTTCAACCTGGCGTTGGAGAAAGCAATCCGTGACTCTGGCACGGCAACAAGAGGGACCATCGTCAACAGGTCCAGCCAGATACTGGCTTACGCAGACGACATCGACATCATCGGAAGAACCGAGCAAGCTGTACACGATTCCTTCATCCAGATCGAGCAGGCGGCACAAAATCTGGGGCTGCACATTAGTGAAGGTAAAACAAAGTACATGGTGGCGTCGAATGCGAGAGGAACAGTTGGTCAAACAATCAAGGTAGCGGAGCACGAATTTGAAGTGGTGCAATCCTTTAAATACCTTGGGTCAATAGTAGCAGCCGATAACAATATAGAAGAAGAAATACGCGGGCGGCTTCTCAAATCCAACAGAGCCTACTACAGTCTGTCAAAGCTTTTCAAATCCAGAAATCTCACCATAACTTCAAAACTACTGCTGTACAGGACCATGGTCCTGCCAGTACTCACATATGGATCCGAGACTTGGGTGCTTAGCAAAAGGCACTCTGACCTCTTAGCCGCGTTCGAGAGAAAAGTCTTAAGGAGAATTGTTGGCCCCATATGTGAGGAAGGACGATTCCGGAGACGGTACAATCATGAATTGTACGCAATCTACCTTGAAGCAGATATAGTGACAAAAATTAGGCTCGGTAGACTTCGGTGGGCAGGGCACCTAGCTCGCATGAGCGAAGAGGAACCTGCTCGGAAAGTTCTTTGTGGTACATTCTATGGCAGACGACAGCGTGGTAGACCATGCTTGCGCTGGAGAGATGGCGTAGACCAGGACGCCCGGAGCCTTGGGGTGCGCAACTGGATGGCGTCGGCTCGAGACCGGGATAGGTGGAGAGACTTGTTGAAGGAGGCCAGGACCGGACCCCGGTTGTCGAGCCGATGATGATGATGATAAGTATTCTACGAGTTTAGTATAATTTTATATTTTTCTTCCAAAAATCTGAAATTTTCACTGACTTTAATTGGCTGTATTGACAAATTTTGGCCTTGGGCTCAAGTTTTATAAGCAATTTCAGCTAGTTTGATATCTATAGTCTGCGGTCTGCAGTCACGTAAGCTAAATCGTTGAAGATCAACTTCTACTTGATCACTTAAACAAAGACGAAGTGTGCTTTAGTTCCTCGTTTTTTCTAGTCTGATTAAAGATTATATGGGGTGGTTCTTAGGAGTTTTATTCGCTTTATATTATTATAGCCACTTCTAGGGTAAATTATGTCGCTGTTCATCACGTCAACAGTTCGTCATTGTATCTTCTTTTCCAGATATTGCTTTCTTATTTATCAAAATAAACAGACCATAAATATTTCGTACGATTTTTCCCTCAAATACATCAGAAGTGCTTACATCTTTTAATGAAAGGGTCCACACCATACTTCTGAACACAGCAGTATCTGATGAGTGTTTTGCATATAAAGCTTTCTTTATTCTTCTCTATAGAGCTTTATTATTCCACAATCGCTTATGCACAGAGGCGTACTGAGAGGGGGTGTGGGTGTGTCTCACCCCCCCCCCAGAATTTCCAGAGTCGGTCAAGTCGGCAATTTTGAAAATTTTAAAATTTATAAAACTGCAGTCGGCATTTTCAAGATAGTTTCAAACTAAGTTCAGCAAGTCAGCATTAATTAAAGGTTTTTAAGTTTACAAAAGCAAGAAAGTCAGCATTTTCAATTTTTTCCAATTTAAAGTGTGAAAGTTGGCATTTTCATAGGTTTTTGTACTTATTCTAACAAGAAAGTCAGCATTTACAATTTTTTGAATTTATCGTGTGAATTGCTGGTTTTTATACATATTCTAAGCAAGAAATTTGGAATTTTCAATTTTTTCGAATTTTAAGTGTGAAAGTCGGTATTTTTGCAGGTTTTTATACGCATACCCTAGCAAGAAAGTCGGCATTTTCATTTTATTCCAATTTTAAGTGTGAAAGTCGGTATTTTTGATTAATTAATTAACATTAAAATCAAAAACATTCATTAAAAATAATAAATATTCCCTTGTTTTATATATATGTATTATATAAATGTATTATATAAATCTAAATTCATGACACTATTTCATTATTATTTTCTTCTTATATAAAATACTGTTGCATTAATTATTTATATATTTATTCCATTTATATTATTGAAAACTATTCATAAATACAAATTATTTTATCTAGATACATATTTATTAAAATAAATACATTGCTCTTAAAAGAATTCTCGTGTTATATTTTTTCAATATTACAGTTGACAATCAATATTTTAACATAGTTTCATGGAAATTTATTGATTATTCAAAGCATCCAGTATTTTTTTTACTTTTTAGTATAGCGATGACTGCAGTCGGCAAATTCCCAAAATAAGTCGGCAAATTCCTAATAAAAGTCGGCATTTCAGTAAAATCACCCCCCACGGCTCAACCTCTCGGTACGCTCCTGCTTATGCATTCCAAGAAAATAGCGATCAGCAAGAGTTAAGCTATATCTTATATCTGAACTGATATTGTAACAATATTATTTAATGGCTTTACAATTTGCAACCTTTTCTAGTGTATCAAAACATAAATGAAAATTGCTTTCATTTTTAAATCTTTCGGTAGGAAAGCTATATTCGCTTTACTCACAAATAAAAAATGCCGATTAATTTGGAGTACCAAAAAAAAACCCCTATTCCACTTGAGTTTCATCTTAAGCCTTCCTGATCTTTTCCCTTTTCTCTATTATGTATAGGTATAGGCATTATTTTAAGGATTTATTATAAATTCCATATGACTAAGTTCATCAAGTTCTTGAATAGCTGATGACTTCGTGTTCTTCTTAAAAAGGAGTGCAAGGCTTCAATAAAATGTTGACTTCAACATTTTAAATTAATCCTTCAATCTTTTTGAATATTATTAGTAAAGATTAACCCACATTTCCATTTTAAAATTATCTCATCACAAAAAAATTGTTCTCATTCAAAGTCGCATAAAATGAATGTCTCAATTTTTTGACTCATTACATTACAAAAAAATGATATAACCGTTTTTGGAACAAAATTGCTTTATTGTTAGAAGAGGAGTGAAAAATAATGAGAAAATGAACGAAAATAAAAAATTCTAACAAAAGGCGAGTACTTACATCACTCTTATAAAAAAAAAAAAAAACACGAAACTATGAAAAAGTTCCACTTGCCATTCTCCCAACAGCAAAATTGCTAACCTGAAGGATAATGCGGTTGAACTTGTGATTTATAAGGTTACAAAAAAAAAAAAAAAAGCTGTCACAACATAAAAGGAATGCGCTGCACTTTGCCAAGAGTAGATACGATAAGCCCTTCGTGGTGATGAAATTGCCCTGGCGATGCAATGGCGGTGGTGGTGCAGCGTGCCATCAGCTATATAGTAGCGACCGTCGAGCGATGGGAAATGATGATGAGAGTTTTTACTGCCGCCATGAGTTACTATCATAGACATTTGGTTTATGATGGAGTGGAGATTAAGTAATGATGATAGTGGTGGTATAGTGTTAGCTGAAGGTAAGCAAGATGAAAGAGCGAGCTAAATTACTGATGCAATGTGTAAAGCAAAGGAGTGGATATAATAAAGGGCGACTAACATACCTCCTCTGTGGAATAGAATATAGGAACTAACATAAAAGAAGGTTGTGTTAAAATTAAAAACTGTATCCAGAGTGTGTTCATTATGATATGCAAAAATATATTTTTTTTTTTATTAAAAGCATGGTTATGTTTCATTAAAACAGTTTTGTGTTTTATTTAGGAATAGCATACAAAAATATTTTTTAATGAAAAAAAAAATGGGATACACAGCAGTAGGTATTTACATTTAAATTGTTCTATTTTATACTTTTAATTTTCTAAATTACTATAGCTCTTTTGAAATATTAGCTACACTTATTTTATACTTACTTTTCAGCTACCCATTCTTTCTGGCCGACTTCCGTCAAATGTCCTTTATCTATGGCCCTCTACTGCCAAAGTGCCAAATAACCAGACAAAGACCTCGGGCTATCGTACCTCTCTTCCGTGTCGATTTCTCACACGCAGGACCAACTTAAAGTTAGAGAAAATTTTTTTCAAGAAGACCTTCCTCTTACTGCTAGTTATCCAATACTGATTTAGTATTTCAGTTTAATGCCAAGCTAGGAAGAAAACGTCTTTTGTGGTATAATTACGGTGACCATTTTTGCGGAGGAAAAGAAGAGGACCAACTTTTTCCATAAACGCACAAAAATTTAAGAACAAAATATAACTATTTTAGATTTTTTATTCTTTTTACATTTCATAATCAGTTCACAGAGTACCTACTGAATTTAGGCAAAATAAGGAGTCACCTTGGAAATTATAGATAATATGCTCGAAATTCGTATACAACTTCATATTGGCGTTTTAAAAAGTGTCTGCCAAGTGACAGCTCCGAAGAATCACGGCCTAGTGACTTACATCCAATCTTTTTGTTTGCGTTGTTGTTCTAAATGGATTGATGGGGACCTACAATTTTTCTTCAAAACCGAACGACTAAGATGAGATGCACTTTTTTTAAAAATGATAAGTTTGGAAAATTTGTCACTTCCTCGCAAGAGGCAGGACCTTTGAACCATGAACCCAGACCTACGCAATATTAGTTATTCAATGTCAAAAGTAACGTGTTTCGCGATTATCTCGGTTTTTCTCAACTTAGTGTTGTTGACACATCTATTATCAAAATTGAAAAGCATACTATTTGCGACAAATTTCGTCAAAAATATTTTTTTCATGCCCTTAACTGTTTTTGAGATAGAGGGCGAAAACCGCATCGCACTCTGCTATACATACTGTAATGAAAGGTCGTGAGTTAGAAGGGACATAAACCATTCATTCGAAATACTATCCGGGCTGCTAAAGGAGTTAACAATAACATACTAAAAGACCTGATGTCTAGAAGGTGAACCGGGGAAATGGAAGGGTCATAAGAATCCTCTTTGTTGGTTTTCGTTTATAGCAAAAAAATGAAGCGTCGCATTGGAATGTTCTGCGAGATTAAATTACAGCAATTTACTACAAATTTTGTTACGCGTTTTTTTTTTTCAATTCTCAACCGTTTTCGAGCTACATGCATCGCTTAGGAGAAAATTCTTACTCAGAGATTGTGAAAGTAATTTCTTTATACTTAAACTTAAAAATCGGTTTGAAAGGGAAAAATAGGACATTGGGAGGACAATTTAGTAAAAGGAGGACAAAGGAAGGACTAAAAAAGAAGAGAGGACATGGTACCGAAAGAAAGGACTGTCCTCTCCAAAAGAGGACGGATGGTCACCGTAGGTATAATTACAAATTATAGCCACAATATAACACCATCTATTGTAACGGACTCAGGTTAATCGATTTTGATGCGGGGCGAAAAGTTGTGGTCTGTAGTATTCTGATCAATCATCAAGTGTCGACCCGATTGACCACGTTCAAATCGATGCAAGGCACTTTTCCAAAGTCATGGATGTCCGAACGTTCGAATGAGCCAACAATGACGCACGTTCCATCGTTGTTGATATTCATATAATGCTATACGGATATCCAGAAAAAAAGCTAAAACACAGAAACAGTGTGAGGATGCCAGTGAGCTACAGTCACAGAGGTCGCTAGGACCTTTTCCGATTGAGTTCCTTGTTGGAACATCTGTGCCGCGCCACCTTCAATCATCGAGAACCAGGGAAAAATTGCCAAATATCACATGATGCCGGTTTTGATGTGCTGAAAGAATAGAATTCCGTCAAGTACATGCAGCAGATATGCAAAAAGGAGCTGCATTGAAGGACTATACAACAGATCGTGAGGTCTACGCGCAAAAGATGAGAGAAGAACATCGGTTTTTCAGATGGAAAAAAAAGGATCTTGAGAATACAGTGCGCAATAGAGGAAGTACAGGAATGAAGTTCGGGAATTTTACAACAATATGAAAAGTATTTTCCTACGTTAACAAAACCCGACCCAATCAGGGAAACTTAGTAGTAAAAATTGCAGCCGTTGCTGGGGATATAGGAAAATCATTTCTGTCAATATTTAAGGCGAATATGAACCAACTTCCGCTGCCATGCAATTGTATCATTCTACCATTTTCTCTATCAAACAGCATGTAAACCGTGTAAGTCGGTTCAGTGATTGCTGAAATACAGACGGATTAAGATTATGGACGTTAAAAATGCTTAAATTCCGCTGATTTTTATTATTTTAAATTAATCTTTTCGGTTCGGATTTCTAGTAAATTTAATTTGTTTTGGTGCTTGTCATTGATAAGCATATTTTTCTTTAAACTATTAGCAACGCCATCTCTACATAATCATTTTCAAAACTTAAAATGAGTTAAAAGTGAACATAGCCATTTTTGTTTGCTATGTAATTTTTTAGCGGGTGGGATCGGTAATTTTAAATCGGTAATTTTAAAGCTCATTTCGATGCTTGCCTCTACGCTCTACTTATCCATGTTCAGTATTCAAAAAACATTGAACCAGAAAGCTTTCCCCAACAATAATGAACCATACTGGCTTTTATTATAGAGAGTATGTTAAAAATCAACCGATGTAAACAGCAATGGCGTTCGCCAAGAAGCCAAGAAAAGAGAATCATTTCCGTATTTTAGGAATGGAGCTGGTAAACCATCCAGACCCAAGCAAATTTATTGTACTTTAAGCTTGCTTAAAGCTATAAGCTTACTTTTTCTAAACCTCCCGAGTGCTGGAAGAGTGGAAGAGGTATTTTTTTTAAATGGAAATGGGTCGCCATCTTGCCATATTAATTTATCTATATTTTGTCAATTCAAAATTTGAAAGAAATACTGTATGCGTTCTGAGCTTTAAACTAGCAGCCAACACCTGACTTATTTTAAAATCTTCCATCTTTTCAGGTTGGAGGCTTGGTTATTTATCGCATGTTTGAAGATGTGCATCTTTTACAAAGGCTTGCTTGCTTATGTATCACTGGAACCATGAGAACCTGCTCTACAGCAGCAATGGAGGTGATCCTTCATTTATCTCCACTACATATTGTCGTTGGAAGTACTGCAAAAAGTGCAATCTTGAGATTTACAAAAGAAGGAACTGGACCAGGTAAAATTATAAGTGTCAAGGAGAAAGACTCTCTTTCTAAGTCAATGCCTTTAATAGATATACCAAGAGATGACATGGTCAAGAAGTACAACTTCGAAAAACAATATCGAAGGGACTGGCGCAGGCATATTTGGGCCAAAAACCAAACTCTCTGTGCCAATGGGACAGTCCTGTAGTATATTTTAAGCGGAAATAAACGCCATAAGAAAGTGTGCAGAGCTAAATATGGAAAAAAAACTACCGCAAACGAAACATTGCAATAATGTCAGATAGTCAAGCTGCACTAAAAGCCATAAACTCGTACGCCATTAAATCCAAACTGGTATGGGATTGCGTAGAACAACTAAACGAGTTAGGCAAACTGAACAAAATCACCCTTGAAGGCCATGAAAGTATCCAAGGTAATGAAGAGGCAGACTCTTTGGCAAAGATAGGGGCAAAAACGGCACTCATGGGGCCAGAACCCTACTGCGGTGTTGGTGAAAATGTGATTAAAAACAAAATCAAAACAGAAGAGGAGTCCAAAAGAAACATTACCTGGAACGGACTTCCTAAGCTAAGACAGGCCAAAATGCTACTTGGGAACTACAACCAAGCAAGATTCAAAGACTGCATTGGCTTAAGTAGAAATAACCTAAGAATTATCACGGGCTTCCTCATAGGATACTGCAAACTCAGAAGACACCTGAGTTTCATCGGTATAACAGACGATCCGATATGCAGATTCTGTAATGACCATGAGGAAACTCCAGACCATCTAATTAGAAAATGTGGGGCACTACTACAAAAAAGACTCACACATCTGGGGCGTTACCAGATAGAAGAGAGCGAACTACCCTCTCTGAAGGTAATCCAATTACTAAAATTCATCAAGGCCATAGGACTTGAAGAAGAGCTGTAGTATGAAAATTCTCATCCGGCTCTAGATGGGGGCACAATAGACCTTAAGGTCGCAGTGTATCTAACCCCACTATTAATTCATTCATTCATTCATTCATCTTTTACAAAACTTTTTACTTGTACAATGTACGCACTTATCATCATTATACCTCGGCTTCAATCTATGTGGTGGTTTCGGCTACTTCTTTGATGATATCGTGATACTGAACAGAGATATTGAAGCTCAGTGCAGAGCTCATATTTAGGGTAGGGTTTCGAGATCATCTGTTTTAAAGAGAACACCTGTTGGTTACTCTGTGAATAATTCGCCCTCGAAATTTAATGCTACATATCATATTACAATATATGAGGTGTTTGTCGGAAAAGAAGAACAAAAGAAGAAACAGCAGTTGACTAAAGCGAAATCTCACAGAAGATAATTGCTGTCACATTTTTCACTAGATTATATAAAACTCAAATTTCAGCATAAAGTTAAATAATTCTACTGAAATTGTCAACTAATCAGCTACAAATGATAGTAATTGAATTATTTCAGAAAGCCACTATTCAATATAATTGTATTTCATTATGTGTGTAATTCGAATTAATTGGCTTGTGTCAATCGAATCCGTCTATCCTTATTATTGGCTTTGGTTTTAATTTAAATAAATCAGATTAATTTTTGTTTAACTGGTGTAAGTGTGTACACCATGCACTTAATTACATACATCAGTAGGAACAACTGTGTTCATATTAAAATACAGATAACAATTAATTTGGCTCATTAAGCTTATAGATATATTGTAACTGTTCTTACTTTTGTTGATTTAGTATGTTATTGTAAAATAAAATGCATCACCTAGTTGAGTTGCACCAATTTGCTGCTGAAGCAAACAATTCTATAATAACAGTAAAATTTTAATGAGATCCGAAAAATATAAAAATGGCCTAAATTGTAAGAACGCATTAAACGATGGGTAACGAACGAGTTTGATGGCAAAGGCTATAAAAAAAATACAAAATTTTTTTGACTATTGGAATGCAATTAACTTGGTAGTATATACATATCCATTATTCCGCAAATAAATTTCCGAAATCAGATTTTTTCAATGCCTTATAGCCTTTTCACACCGAATCAAAAACACGGTTTTTTCGAAAAATCAAAAACCTGCATCAAAAACACATTTTTTCCCATACGTTTTCGGCAAAAGTAACAAGTTTACAAAAACCACTCGTTTTTGTAAAAACCTATCAAAAACCAGTTGAAATTGCAAGATGAACAAACCAAACATAATTAGTGAAACATTCAGCACTCAATCAATTGTGAAGAATGAGAAATGAAAGAGAACTGTCAATAGAAATTATTTTATCTGTGTTCAATGCGATTGCTACGAATCGATATCGAATAGAATAGAACATGTTATAAGTGCAAAATGAGAAAATGGCTGTGCTGAAATGTTCTGCTGCTTCATAATTCTTATCAGAACAGTTCCCAACCGTTTTGGGAAAAATTTTTGGCTGGCCTATAATTTAGAACAGTTATGTCTTGCGTACACCCAATCTGTCATCGGCCGATGTTCACTCGGGCAACTTCTCCCGAATTTGGCCGATTGAATCAAACATACATCCGTAAAAGAATGAGAGCACAAACATATACACTTAACCCCTTTTAAACGGCAACGCTCGATGATGTGCTTTGATTACTGATGAACCAAAAAATCCAAACTTGTTTGAATTTTCTGTCAGTTTGCCGGTTATTTTATTCGATTCAACATCAAAAAAACAATTTTTGATTGTGAAAAAATAATTTATTTGAAGAAAAATAATTGTTTGTGATTGTTTTATTGTATATTTGTGTATATTTGTGGACGATGATTCGGTTTCAGTATGAACGAAGCGTTAAAATAGTAAAAGTGTGAGAAATATTTTTTTTTTTTTCAAGTTTTAGTTCCGACCCCAGAGCGTCTCGTTGAACAGAACTTTTACGATAAATTGAAATTGTTAACATTTGAAACTAAAAGTTTAGTTAAAAGCACAATTTCAATGTTGTTGACAAAACAAAATTAAATGTCAAACAAAAACGGGTAAATGTGAGCGGTGTGAACGAATTTCGAGTTTTTGTCAAAAACCGTATTTTTGATTCGGTGTGAAAGGGCTATATTAAGGTCACCGATAACAGATCTAGGGTTCTGATCGATCGAATTCCTTTTCAAAATTATTTGGGCCTATTCGGCAAAATCTGTTATTCTGTTATAATTTTCTGTTATGAATCATAAAATATAGCCACCATAAAAGATCTTTTATAATTGGTATTCAGAAGTTCGATCTTTTATAAAAATCTTCTATGGAACTTCGAAAACGAAAATCTTTTATAATCCAAGGAAACAGAACTAAAATCATTTATCAGCTGTCATAAAAAAATATTAAAACAAAACAAAAATTGTGAAAAGTTTATTATTTGGAAGATTTATAAATCAATTAACTAAAATATACAGAGCTGGATGAATGCTGGAGAATCTAAAACTCATTCATCAAACACAGGTTAGTTGGGATTAATGATTTTTTTGCACAACTCATATCAAATTGTTTTTCTTTCAGATACGCAACCGAGAATCAAATACCAAGCCAGGATCCTCAGCACATTTTCAATACTCTAGGTGACAAGGATGTGGTAAGGCGGATTCTGCCCATGCATTTCGTCCGACTTATAGTAAAGTTCATGATGTGCTGCAACTTGGAATTGTTATCTATTTCTTTTTTCACTATAATAAATACATCTTAATATTTATCTATTCTTTTTTCAATTGAATTATGGTCAGAACTATAAGAGATTGCAATTACAATGTATTCTTGTTAGTGCTTTTGGTTTGTCCAAAAGAATGTCAGTAAAGGGAAGATACGACAGCTGCATCTCAGTTTGGCTGCAGCAAGTAGCTTCGGAATAAAACCGTGCGTCGTATTCATATATGATGTATATAGCAATTTGAAGAAATTTCTTGAATTTTTTTTAAATTGGATGATAAACCACCTTGTGATTCCCAAACTACTTGCTTCATTTGGATAATTGAAACTGTTTTGAGTTTCGAATTAATTTCTCAAACTTATTCTTGAACCCAAATTAAATTCGAAAAAATATTTAAAAAAAAATTTATAAAAAAGTTATTTGTCGTTTTTTGAAAATTTAAAAAAGTAAAATTACTTCTTTATGATATTTTTTTGAAATAGTTTAGCAAATTGAAAACGGTTTCCAGAATAAGTTTCAGAACTTAAATTGGAACTCAGAACAGTTTCAATCATCCAAATAGAGCCAGAACTTTTTGAAAGACAAGATGGTCAATCAGCCAATTTCTTAAATTTTGAAGAGATTTCTTGAAATTGATACTTATACCAAGCATTAACTCCGAAACTATTTGCTTCATTTGGATAATTAAAGCTGTTCTGAATTCCTATTTAAGTTCTTTAAATTGTGCTGTAAACCAATTTAAATTCGACCAACTGTTTCAACAAAATTTCATATAAAAGTTTTCTGAAAATTAAAAAATAGTAAAATTACTTTTAGATCATTTTTTTTTTTTAAATAGTTGGTCAGATTTGAAATGATTTACAGAATAAGTATGAGAATTCCAACTGAAATTAAGACAATCATCCAAAGATGCAAATGAAGCAATTAGTTATCGAATGACCAGGTGGTTTATCGGACGATTTCATAAGATTCCTTAACATTAAAAGACTTTTTTTTAAATTGGTAGGTACTTATACCACGGTTTAATTCCAAAAGTAATATAAAGTTTACAAAAAAACACATCTTTTTTTATGAAAACTTAATTTAATTCAATTGCAGATGACTTTATTAAGATTCTTCAGACTTTGGAGGAAAAACACAAGTGCAATCTGAGCTTTTTTCACCTAAAAAAATTCGTTGTTCAATATATTTAATTTTTATATATTTATTTTAATATAATTGCTTACATTTGTCTCCTTTTAATCATTTTGTTGACGAAATAAAGGGTAAATATCAAATTTTAATCCAGATATCTACATCTTTATTGAAATCTTTTATGATAAAAGTCAGAAAATCTTTCTTTTATTCTTTTATGATTTATAACAGATTTCATAACAGATTTTTACATGCTGAATACCAAATCTGTTATTCATAAAAGATTTTTTGAATTTTCGAATTTTCGACAGTTCATAACAGATTTCATCAAAGATTTCATAACAGATTAAGCATGCCGAATACCAAATCTGTTATTCATAAAAGATTTTTTGACAACTTAAACTTTTGTATGGAAATTCATAACAGAATAACAGAATAAAAGAATAAAAGATCTCGCCGAATAGGCCCAATTATTAAAATATTAATTGAAGATTATTAAAAAACAGCGTCTGCGGCTATACAATAGCTGCTCAACAAACTCATGGTGAGTGACATAAGCTTGACTTATTGACATCAGCTTGACTGAACGTTTATCCCTTGCTCTTTTATATTAGAAGTAGAAAACTTTCCCTTCACTGTATTTGGTCACCGATGATAAGCTTGCAAATAATAATCGTGAGGCATCGAAACCTGATTATGTCTCACATTTTTTTTCGTCTATGGGTCTGGCGAAATTGTTTCTGTCTTTTCTGGAATTCTTCACAGCGCCGCGCCGCTCTGATTTTTTTTAACTATAACACATTGTTTGTCACTTCTTTGTAGTTTGGTTTCATAAAATGGAAAACTATACATTTAAAAGTCCTAGATGGCAACACTATTGCCAAGTGTGAAGAATTTTGTCGTCATTCAAAAGAAAGAGGCCTTGAACTTTGTTTATGAACTTTTGTAAATAAATTTTTTGAGCATAAATCTTTTCGCCCGGTCAGCAACCACTTAAAATGCAAATGAAAGTCTACTTGAGGTTTTTCAAAATTTCAATTTTTAAAAAGATTAATAACAATTTAATCAACTTCAGGTGGAGTAAATTTCGTGAGTGCAGCTCAATAATAGTAAATTCATAGAAAGTAATCTGAAAATCTTAAGGAAATATATAAATTCAATGTTTTAATAAACTCATTTAGGCAAAATCTACAATTTTCAAGATTGATTATAAGATCCTTTTCTTCACAGCTTTTCATATCAATGCCAAGATTATGACAAAAGGCCTTAGTCGTATGTAAAAATAGCATCATCTTCATCATCGGCCTCCTTCAACAAGTCTCTCCACCTATCCCGGTCTCGCCATCCAGTTTCGCACCCCAAGACTTCGGGCGTCCTGGTCTACGTCATCTCTTCAGCGCAAGCATGGTCTACCACGCTGTCTTCTGCCATAGAATGTACCACAAAGACCTTTCTGAGCAGGTTCCTCTTCGCTCATGCGAGCTAGGTGCCCTGCCAACCGGAGTCTACCGAGCCTAATTTTTGTCACGATATCTGCTTCAAGGTAGATTGCGTACAATTCATGATTGTAGCGTTTTCGGAATCGTCCTTCCTCACATATGGGGCCAACAATTCTCCTTAAGACTTTTCTCTCGAACGCGGCTAAGATGTCGGACTGCCTTTTGCTAAGCACCCAAGTCTCGGATCCATATGTGAGTACTGGCAGAACCATGCATGGTCCTGTACAGCAGCAGTTTTGAAGTTAGTTTTGAAAAATAGCATGTGTATTATTTATTCATTTATTTAATGCATGCGTATTATTTATTCATGTATTTAATATTTATATGGATAAATCAATGATTCTTTTCGGTAAATATTGAATAACAATGCAAAATCTGAATGTAACAATCAGCTTTCTCCTCCTTCGCTTCCTTATAAGTAAATATGGAATTTATGAAAGCTCGCAATCAAATCATCTTTTACCATACAAACAGCATATACAAATACGACTATTATTGTATTTCTTTATCCTCACGATGTCAAAACGTGCATGCAAAAGAGAAAAGGAAAAAGATGCGTCCTGTAGAAAAAAAAAAAGAAAAAGCGACAATTTTAAGAATTTTAAGCAAGGATTTTATTGATTTCGTTAACAAAATAAGACCCAGAAAAACCAAAATTTATGTGTGTGAAAAATTTAATTTACTGAAATTTGTACGTTGAAATGTGAAAAAGTGTCCTAAATATAAAATAAAGTTGTATGGTAGCTATCATTAAATGGCTGTTAAGGTAAAACATTAAAATGCCATCTTATTTTGAATGCTTTCACTAAGTACTCTACTAAATTAAAATAAAATCGGTTCAGCCGTTATCAATTTATGGCCACATTTGTGAAAAGCCGTTAACACCGAATCTCCGTTATGTGCATCTTTAGCCAAAAACCTGAAATGCAGTTATATAAGGACTACTTAAAATAATTGCGAGACAATTGGGAAAAACTTAAACGGGGTGTACCCGTTATAGCCGGGCTAAAACAAAAACTCGAATTTCTCCTCTAGAGAATCACCAAAAAGTACTACACACGAAGTTTGAAGAAAAACCGTCCAACCGTTTAGGCTGTAGATCGGGGAACAGACAACCGCACATCTGCACAGACAGACCGACGGACGGCATGACAAAACCTACTTTTTTGGGCTTCTCTATCATCGTAATGTCATGTTTGATTAAAACCTGAAAAAAAATTTTTTTACACGAAACCAATACTTGCCCAATTAAGCAAGTAAAAATTGATGAATGCACTTTCATCTTATTGATGATAGGTTCATATTTCATCAAAAACTTTTCATGAATTTACGCATCTTATGGATGACAAGTTCATCTTATTGATGATTTTCAGTTGATGAACACTAATATAAAAATTAATTTAAAAAGTTATTTTTTTATATTAAGAATATTCAACCAAGTAGAAGACTTACGGTATTATTATTTACTCGTTAAATCAAAATGTAAAATTCAATCCAAAAATTAATTCTTCACTTTACTCATTTTTTACCCAAGTTTAATATTGTTTGTTCAAACAAAATAACACATAAGAAACAAAGATTCTAAAACAAGAAACAATCAGAAAGGATAATTTTTATATGAAAATAAACGAAAAAAAGAATAATTTAAATCCGTATTTAAGATTTAAATTACTGAATAGTATGGCAGTTAGCATCAGTTTATTTAAAGTGGACTCTGCATTATTATTCAAAATTAAATACAACCCCCAGTTGAAAATTATTGCAACCGTGATCTTGCTGGTATAGTTCACATTAGCTTTTTGTAAAAAAAAATGTATGTAAGCTGAGCTAGAAATATCTTTAAATCGCGTAATGACGTTTTCTTGTACTTTAGGCCGCTAAACGCTTTAATTTTGAATAACAAATTCTGGATAGGCAACAACTGCCTAAATTGAAACCGATAAAACCAATAGATATTAAGTTTTGGGTAGTCGTTTTCAAAAGCTTAGTTTTTGTGCCTGCATAGAAATATCTATTCATAAAAATACATCAATTAATAATAATTATACTCTAAAACAAACAATGCAAAAATGAAAACGATTAAATTTACCTATTTACATGCCAAACTGAATAAACGTATTAAAACTCTTACGTAACCGTTATTATGAGCTATCAAAAGCTTTGTATTCAAAATTTACATAATGAACTTATAGAACTCATTTCCTCTTCTTTAGTGTTTCCCTATTCTTTGGATTGTTGTTATTTTTGAAGGAAGTTATTATAAGTATAAAAAATAAATTAAAATTACCACACAAAGAGCCTTGTGTTAGAAGAACATGCGGTTTAATTAAAGAAGAAAGGAAACAATAGCCTACGATGACAACGAAAAAGAACGGCAATGTTTGCATTTTTAATTTCAACCAATAAAGCAACAAAATTTAAGAAAAGAATATCTACACAAAATAATTAGCTTTTTTTTTTTAATTTGTCTGATATTGAGTTTAAAAGTACAGTTGTTCATATTCATTTTTCTTATGAAAATGGATAAATACTATACGTAACTCTAATATCTATCAAGCATTAGAATTCTCAGAATTACCTATGAAGATATGGAAATATGTAAATTTCTGGCGTTTTTTTGCCAATTTTTTGTGACAATCTTTCCGAAATTTCAGGAGCCAAAGGGAACATTAGGATCTTGGATAACCTCTGGTAGAAAACAATGAATGGTACGATTGGGATTGGCACAAACTTGTGCAATGTGCATGTCGCAATTTTTTACTTGCGATTATATATAGGTAAGTACTAAAAGGCACGTAAAAAAAAAGTTTTGAGATAACAATCAAACATGACATTACGATAATATAGAGAAAACCAACAAAGGAGGTCCGACAATTCTTTCTGTCTGTCTGTCTGGCTGGTCTGTCTGGATGTATCGACACCTGCAACTTTATACCGGTTGGCCCGATTTTCTTCTTTATACCAACTGTTTTTAGAAAAATATCCCCGGACGGTTTTATTCTAGGTATTGAAATAACGATACTTACACCACCTTAGTGTTATTTTTCTCGAAAAAATACGATCAATTTCGATAAAATATTATATGAGTGATTTATTGCCAATGTTGACGTCCGTAATCTAATTTTTTTTAGAATCAGCTTAAATACGGTACCTGCCCTGCAACAAAACCGTTGTTTATTATTCCTATTCCTACTATCCTTTGAACGACTGCACCGATTACTGCTAAATTTAAATAATACCTATGCAAAAATAAATTAAAAAAAAATATCTTTTTGAAAAAGTTTTTTTTTTTTTTTTGAAAAACAGATACCTAATTCTAAATTTTTCAAAAAAATACTATCAATTTTGATATCATGTAATTGAATTTTCACATACAAGTGTGACGTCTTTTATAAAAATCTTTTTTTTTTATTCCATAAGTAGTTATAGCTATTTGTCTTCGAAAGATTTTTTTTTAGAAAAAAACAATTTTTCAAAATATGAAAAGCTGATTTTTCTTTTATAAAAAAATGAATTTTCCAGTCGTAACTAGCGAAAGTAACTTTCTGCAAGAGTAATTTTGTACGACTCAGTCGTGTCCTTTATTTTTTCGTGTTAGCGACTAGGAATACCGTCACAATAAGCAGTGATACAATATTCAAGAATCTAACTTTTTAGAAATTACTTTTATCCAAGCTATTTAATCGAAGTATTTTATAAAGCTTGTAGAATTTTCAGAATATAAAATTTCGTAGAAAACCGTTTAAAAAGTTAATCGGTATCGAAAAAGTAGTTATCAATACCGCTTGGATGAAAGCCATCACTGTTGGCAACAAATAAGTCATACAAAATTTTATCAATATGAATCAAACTTTTTTTTTCC
The DNA here is from genome assembly GCA_951217065.1 of Baccha elongata. Classification (NCBI taxonomy): domain Eukaryota; kingdom Metazoa; phylum Arthropoda; class Insecta; order Diptera; family Syrphidae; genus Baccha; species Baccha elongata. The sequence goes on from OX578272.1 coordinate 242,378,612, forward strand.
GAATGTATAACTTATTTCATATAATCGCAATTAAAAACTGAAAAATGACTTTTGAATTGACGGAACATAAACCAACTTGTTTGAGAATTAATGGCAAAATTTCTGCTCTTCGTCTTAAGTAAGTCCGGTTCGCACAAAATCACGGTACACCAAATCAACTTCGTAACATCGTGGTTGCAGTTGGCTGTTATACCTTTAATTATACCTTTATACCTATACTTTGTTCTATTGAAAAATATTTCTAAATATATTTTTTGTCTGCTCAACCTTTTTAATTTACAAAATTATGCAAAAATATTGGGTATGGTTAAATAAACTACATTATAAAGATATGTAAGTCATACAAATGTATGACTTACATATATGTAAAAATAATAAAAAAACAGCTAACTCTTGAATGAAATTTTCTCCTTTTATGTACGTAGTACCTATTTTAGGTTAAAATAGAATATTTTTTAAATCCTTATAATTTCAAGTAAAAAAACAAACTCGTACATATATGTATATATTAGGGGTGTATGATGTGAAGCATGAACCATAAAAACAGTCAGTTAAAAAAAAATCATCTTCAATGGCATATATTACCAAATAATATGTGTATGAAAAAAAAACACTTTACAGTTGAGTTGTTATGTAAGAGTTCCATGCAACTCTTGTGTTAAAAACGGATTTTTTTTTTGTTCAGCTATAAAGTGCTCGTGCGTGTGTGCACAACATTCTCTTGTTGAATTGTTCAACTTTTCATGTTATTTTAACATCATATTTTGATGTCATGTATAAGTTGAAATACGATGTTTGATATGAATATGACATCCGTTAATGAGATCCCTTATACATATCGTGAAGTAGGATGTAAGAGTATACCTACCTATGTAAATATATATAAAATACACCACTCTGTGTCGAATATTATGGAAATATTTTTTTAGTTGTTCGAAAATCTTTGTAGTGATTCTTTATTTCCTTATTAGGTCAGTCGGCAGGGAATTCTATCTTTCAACTGAATACCCATCCAACCTTATGATTGGATTTGGATATGATTTGTTAGTCTTTCTGGTGTATCCAACAAAAATCGCGGGATGGTAGGTCGGTTGCGTTAGCCAATCGGACAAACAAAATTATTCAAAGTTTTTCGATGGAAAATTTTATTTTATTTTTTTCATTTCTACAACTTTTTTTTAAGGTAATGGCATGTAAAAGATAAATTTTTTAAACGATTTTTTTTTAATTTTCGAATTTGAATAAAAACGAAATGAAGGCGAAACGCAAAATTAAAAGCTTAAAAATTTAATTTCATTCAAATACGCCACTTAATAGTATTTAATTTGGATATTTTTAGTGTTTTATTTTCAAATAAAAAAAAAATGTATACGCTCCTAAACTATTTACCTACCTACATATAAACAAAAAAAAAGTAGGTAGGTACCTGCTTTTAATAATATTTTTTCGTCCAATAACCTATTTTTAAGTAATTTGAGAAAAAGCGTTTTTCAATATGGGGGCTAACGCAAACATCACACCATTTCGAATAGTTAACTTGGAACGTACTGTGAAGTATATAGAGGTTCAATCTTTTGTTTGCTAAACAAAAAAGTAATGCTATATTCTTCCTTCTTATTCTCTCTCATAAATTTCTCTTACAAACATAATGATAGATACAGGGTGATTTACATAAGGTGTGCCAAAATGATAGAGGAAGTAGGTTGCGCTGCTAACAGGAATCGAACGCCGGGCATCCAGAGCCATATAGTATGATTCCATAGAATTTTCCCGTCCGACTCGCTGGCTATTGTACCATGGACACGAACAAAGTTTTCTCCGTTTTTTTTTTTTTTTTGTTTTTTTTTTTTTTTTTTTTTAATTAATTTTTTATTTTTTTATTTTCTTATATCTATCTTAATGCTAGACAAAAAATCTTAAACAACTAGCTTCCATATTAACTTAACTAACTTACTGGCCCCATGCGGGCGCTCTAAATTATACTATAACTATATTTAAAAAATGCCTTTCAGCGTAAAAACTAACTTAATTAAAATTCAATATTTCTTAAAACTAAACGAGAAAATTCTTAAAAAACTTGTTTTTCTATGTCATTTATTTTATAAAACACTTAAAATTACCCTTTACCTAAATAAAACTAAATTAACCTAAATAAAACTAAAATATACGTAAATATACGTAAGTAACTTAAAACTACTTAAAATACTTTAAATAACTTAAAACTAGAACAGCCACCAGCAGCATTTTTTTTTTTTTTTCTTTCGCAGCAGCCTATGCATATGCGCACACGCTTATTAATATGCATATATTCACATATGCATGTGTAACAGCGCCAAATGCACATACACCGCACAAACAAACAATTTTTTGGATTTTTTAACTTTTTTTTGGTGCCACCGTCACTGTCCTACTTAATCTACCTAGTTATACCTTAGAAATACGTTGGTCGGCCAAGGCAACAACTTCGACTAACCATCAATATCAAGGTGGTCACCCAACCACCAGTATTTTTTAACTTGCTTATCCAAGTCCTTTTTGTCCCGAAGGGGCACGGCTCTACCGTCCGACTCGCTACCCATTGTACCATGGACACGAACAAAGTTTTCTCCGCTTTGAAGTGTTTTAAATTACCAAAAATTGAACGATAAGTTCTCGTAAGAATGTACTTTACTCAAGACAAAAGGGCACACTTAGAGTGTTTCCTCAATTTTTATCCACACCACCCATTACCTCGAATTTTTGTTTACCATAAATCCATAACTTACCTTAAAGAACCTCGCAAATAAAAGTGTTTTTTTTTTTATTTGTTGTTGAAATTGTCGAAGTAGATATAATATTATTTTTTCGTTACTAAAGATACTCCATATAAATGGTGTTTTTTTTCGAGGTATAGAACTTTAAGTTGGCATTACTTTTCAAGACGGCGACCGATTTAACAGCTGTCAAGTGATTTATTCTCAGTTTGGTTTGGCAATTCATCATGAATAGACTCACGCCTGAACAACGCTTGCAAATTGTGTCGAATGGGCCCAAAACGAGATGGCCGTTGTTCCCGATTTTCATACGCGAAATTTGTTTAGCGATGAAGCGCACTTCTGGTTGAATGGCTACGTCAACAAACAAAACTGCCGCATTTGGAGTGAAGCTAATCCCCAAGTGTATGTCGAAACACCGTTACATCCAGAAAAACTGACTGTTTGGTGCGCTTTATGGGCTGATGGTGGAATCATTGGTCCGTACTTCTTCAAAAACGATGATGGCCACAACGTTACAGTCAATGGTGATCGGTATAGAGCCATGATTACTAACTTTTTCATTCCTGAATTGAACAATCATGATGTCCAGAAGCTGTGGTTCCAACAAGACGGCGCAACATGTCACACAGCTCGTGCCACAATCGATTTATTGAAAGACACGTTTTTTGACCGCCTAATTTCACGTTTTGGACCAGTGAATCGGCCCCCAAGATCTTGTGATTTAACACCGCTAGACTATTTTCTGTGGGGTTATGTAAAGTCATTGGTCTATGTGGATAAGCCACAAACGCTTGACCATTTGGAAGAATACATTCGCCGTGTTATTGCCGATATACGGCCACAAATGTTGGAAAAAGTCATCGAAAATTGAACGTCCAGATTGGACTACACCCGAGCCAGCTGGGCAGTCATATGCCAGAAATCATATTTAAAATGTAATGGCACAAGATTATCTTTCGAATAAATAAAAAAATCATGTCAATCGAATATTCCATCGTTGTTTTATTGCAATTTAAAGTTCTTTACCTCTAAAAAAACACTCTTTATAAGTTGATTTATGTTTTGTCATGATGGAAAAATTAAATAATTCCATTGTTCGCATAAAAAAAAAACTGTATAGACTTCTTGTCTTAACCTACAAACTCAAAACCTTCTTTCGTTGTATGTTCTTCAACATCCTGAAAGAACTTCATAGCTACATATCCTTTTAATTTATTAAAAACATAAACTTAAGTTTTCTTTCGAAATAGAGTCAAAAAGGTAATTTGTTATTGATGCCGTTGTTCATTTTTTCTATCCTCGCCATGTTGCTTTTTTAGTCGGTCTTCATTTTTGTTAAACATAAAGTAGCGTTTTATGCTATTTTGCATGAAAGAAATTTAATATACATACCCTGAATAAGTGTATATACACTAGCATAGATTGAGAAACCTACTATTCATGGCCAAATTGGATGTGAACAATGTCTGGAGCAAGAAGATTGCAAGCCATTCTAAAGGAGTTTAGGGTTGTAGCAACGAATATTGTGTTCATTCAAGACAAAACTGATTAGGTCCTTTGAATTTGTCGTCCATGGATCGTCTGCTGATGAAGACGACAACTACCTTTAAGGGTGAACAGGTATTGTAAATGTCCTAAAGTAAATGTATTTAAATGCAATTCAGGTGAAGTGGATCTGTTCGTAAATTCAATAGAATTGCCTGAACCTTCCTAAAGTGCACAAGGTATAGGTACAAAAGATGAAATTGATTGAAAATTCTTTCAATTTCAATGTAAAATTGAAGAGGTTTATTTAATTCAGAAAACATGCAATGCTGTTAAATTGATGCAAAAATAATATATTTTATGAGGTTTGTGGTTAAAATAACCAGGTGCCCATGTTCTGTAACTTAGGCGATATCTTTTCGCGTCATTAAAAAATGAAACGATTCATTCCTCCCTCATCGCGTTTGTAAACTCATCCAATTTTGTAAAACGGTAAAACAAGGCGAGACCTTCGATGGTCATTTGGTGTCGTTTTTATTGAATGTAAGCGCGCTATACAAATTAAATATCATATTTTTGATTAAATTCTTGTTTTCATTCAATTAGGATCCAACGTGACTGTAGGATTATTCGAAAAGTCTATGAAATCGTTGGAATATACTTGAAAACTCCACCAGAGATTTTTATCTACGTGAATGTGATCACAACAGTAAGAATTTCTAGTGTGTTGATTCAATGACACCACTTGAATTTAACGATATAAACAAAATATGTGAAACAAATATTCAGTGTTGAAAACGGTGATGAAGATGTTTCAAACAAATAATTATTGTTATATTAATTTTGTTGTACCCACTTTTATAATGATACTGCATATACTTTAAGATTGTTTAGCAAATGATGGCTTGGTACACGTTTGGTATTGAGAGAATACCTATTCACCGACAAGACAAAAAGATAGTGGAGCGGCCTTACTACACTGAAGATAACAGTGTCGTGTCGTAACAAAAGTTTTACAGACTCTTAATTTTCTGTTCAACATTGCAATGTTCAAACAAATTATTTATGTAACACGCATTTGTAATAGGTTCATATAATGTAGGTATATGTACCTATATAATTTGTCTTTTTATTAAATAAGAAATAAAGAATACATTTTATACTTATAGGTACGCCTAGTTTAAAGTTTCATTAATTTTTTGTTGAAGAGGTACGGCTGTGGCACTGCCACACTCACACCCACTGACTCTTTGATGACACTATAGAGCCCTAGTGTTGATGATGCGTTGGTTGGGCGTACTAGAAGTCTAGGGCGAAAGTCTAGGGCGAAACGCAATGCTTGGAGTAAAGGCCACAAAACCTTTAATGAAGATATAATATGTAATGTTTTTTACTTAATGCTCACAAAAGCAGCTTCTCCTCCGAACGGTAATGTAAATGGGGCTGTGACGGCTTTTTCGAAACAAATACATTGCCACACAATGGACACTTCACGATGATTCAGTGGACACTTGCACTCCGATGTATCGGTATGGGCATGGTCGTTCAAGGTTAAAAGTTTTATATAGGATATCAGCGTTAATCATTTTAAGCAAATGTGACACTCCAAAGAAATTTTTATATACATGCAACTTTATAATATGTTGCGATGACTTCACAATAGACCCACTAACTCCCTTAAGGTCTTATTCTTCAAATTGCTGTTGGTGAACGCAATGATGATATTATTATATATTATAATTATATCATTTTATTATATATTTTTCATAAAATTTTGTTCATAAAATTTTCTTTCCGCCTGCTCGGTAGTGGGTGATAATATTTGACGTTAAAAATGAAAAATTTATCGCCTTTTGGCCATACAGAACACCGTTTTATCGCACTTTCCAGTATTTTCTTACCATTATGTTCCAAGCTATAAAATTATCGATTGTCATAGTTACAGAACCTCATTGAAGCGATAAAATGAGTTTCGTTCCAATTTTCATCGTTTCTCGATAAATTATATCGATGCGATAGTTACAGAACATGGGTCCAGATGACATTAAACATTTAATTGCAAAAAAAGTAATTAAAACTTGGCCAAGATCTAAAGGTTGGGCAATGAATTTGCTTTATTGCATTACCCAAAGAATTAAACTGGTTGTGTCGTCGGATTTTTAAGTAACAAAGAAGTTAGTCTTGAGGCCTTTGCTCATTATTACCGTCTCACGGTGAGAGACCCGAAAGTGACTCAGTTGTCCTTTGCTGACGATGGAGCCATCATAAGTAAAAAGATTCATCCTTGCAACGTGCATTTGATGTACATATACGCGTGGATACTTATCAAGGAAACAGGTAACGTATAAGCGCCAAAAAGACAGAATATCTATGCTGCCCATTTTCTGATCCATCCAGGCCTATTCTGGCTATTTATTTGAATGGAACAGTGCTTCCCAAGTGCGAAAAGTTTAATTATCTTGTATATATATATGATCAACAATTAAGCATCCTGTGATGATGACATCAACCATCGCGTAGGCGTTGGGTGGAATATGTGGCGTGAGAACTCTGCCATCTTCTGTGACTGAAAAATGCACCCTTACGTGAAAGGAAAGCTCTACACTGCAGTAATAGGTCCAGCACTTACATAAAGTTCACAATTTTTGAATGTACAAGAAATATGAGAGCGAAGTAAAAATATCCGAAGAAGCCTTCACTTGAAAAACTCAGTCACGTACTGAGAAGAGACGCTGAGAACCCCGTCCAAAAACCACTTTCATATAAAGTTCCGGTAGAATCGCAGAAGAGAGGCAGGCCCCAGAATTCCTGGAAAAAACAAATGCAGCGACACCAGGATTCAATTGGCCTTAAACATGGAACAATCCATAGTCGGGAAGCTTGCCGACATTTTCTGAGGTCAAACCGACGAACCCCACAAGCAGATAAGTAGGTTAAGTTGAAGAAGTTGGAAAGTTGTGATCCCACTCGAGGTCATAACTTTGTCGGAAAAGGCGAAGAAAGGCGTGAAGATGAAGAAAAAACAAAGATTTTAGTATTAAATAGGCTCGTCCTATCCCCGAAAACTTTCAGTATTTCATTCGCTGGACGGGTTTTATTTTATCAAGTTTGGGTAAAACTCTGCGTTTTTAGTTGACGGTAATATTGAGCTTATAATGATGGCGAAGAATGTATCGATGAAATATTTGGTTCTGCTGAACCAAATGAAAACAACGGAAATTTTACGAGGGTTATGATATTAGTGGTTTACCTCTTTTTGGTAATGTGTTCTTGATGCTTGATTTTTCCAATGAATTCGCTTGAATAGTAGTAGTATGTGATTTTATTAATAAATTCTTTAGGTTAATAAAAGTTTGTACAGGTTTCACAATAGAGCATTGGCTTTTGCCGTCAGCCGAAAAATGAGAGTTACTTTTTTTTTTTTTAATTAAAAGATAATATCTTACTTTTTGACTAATCAATCACATTGTAGTATAATTATTTTGATTATTTAAAAAGCTTCGTTTATTATTTGTTGTCGATAATTAAGTGCTGTTTTTACGTAAGTGTAGAGGTGGTTCCAGTTTTCTCCGTTTAGAATTTGTATGGCTTCTTCGGCTGATAGAGTAGACTTTCTCCAGACCGCAATTCGAATCTCTTTCAGAACTGGGCATCTTATAATAAAATGTTGAATGTCTTCCCTCTCTCTAAGATTGCATAAAGTACACGTAGAATCTATTTCGGTTCTATATGGCATATAATTTAAAGGTAGGAGTTCTCCTCTGGTCTTGCAGATGGTGGATATCATATCCAGACTATTTCCATCGAGGAAGTAATTTTTAGTCCCGAGGTTGTACTGGAGTAACTTGTAGGTATCTCTTGTAAGGCTCTCTTGGCTTTGCATGCGCAAGGCCGTTGCTTGGGAGTTTTCAATTTTTTCCAGTAGCTCCTGCTGCTTACTACTCGACTCTGCCTCGCTAATTTCCATTATAGTAACATTGTGTTCTCTGCTAAGTCTCGACCACTCGGTGAAAAACTTCAAGTTTCGTTCTTTGAGGTGTTTGGCGATTTTTAACGTAAGGCGGTGTGTCGGTTGCGTCAGTACCTTGTGGATGTAGTTGAAGTGTAGTTTATGCCGGTTTCGATATGAAGTATGTAGTTTGGTGTGCAGTATGGAAGTCTGAACATTTAATGAAGTATCGGAGGAGCTTCTTCACTTCATCAAATTGCCAGACACCCCAAACTTGAGCCGCATAGCACATGATTGCTCTCATCACTGCTTCAAACACTCTATACTTAGCGCTCGGCTCAACTTCTTTCTTGTAAAGTATTCCACTCCAGCTGCAGTTTATTGCTCGTTTTGCTTCTTTTAATTTTTCTTGGAAATGTTTCCTAAATGAGAGTTGGGGTGTAATGAGGACCCCCGAGTACCAATACTCTTTCACTTTATCTATTTATTCGTTGTGCCAGGTCCAATTCTCATTTCTTGCGTATCGTCCCGTTCCATTTCGAAAGATCACTATTTTTGATTTCGCCGTGTTAAGAGTAAGATTCCACAAAGTGCAGTATACTTGGAGTTTTTTTTATCATTAGTTGCATCGTATTTGGATTTTCGGCTAGTATAACTATGTCATCAGCGTACATTAAGAGCTTAATCTTTATTTCAGCGAATGTTACTCCTCCGGGCAGGTAGTCCGTAAGGTCATCCAAAAACAGCGAGAATAAAAGTGGGCTAAGAAGGCAACCCTGTTTAACTCCTTGAGTATATTAAATAGTTTTTAAGTTGGAGTTTTAATGATGTTAGGCGAGAATATGCTTAGTATATTTTTACAAATCCAAGCATATTGTACTGGAATAAGTCCATAGCCTTATTATCGCTTGTATTATTTACAGAGCTTTTCAATGTTGAACTTCCTAGAGACATTTCCTTGTTTATGGAACAAGATATAGTTTCGCAGTGTGGTTAATCTGTTATATGGTTAATTGATGCGCTGAACGCCATGTTGCGAAACTATAATATTTGTTGATCCATCGACGGAAAGTTACTCCAACGTGATGAATACCGAATTTCTCACTATTAAGATACATATAGTTGCATTATTTCTGCTGAGCAAGTTTACCTATGTTTTTTTATAAACAAAAAATAAATAAATTTTACTAGGCAAAAGTAAAATTACCAGCAACAACAAAAAACTATTGATTTAGCACTGATTATGTTCAGTAGAACAAATTGCATTACTGGAATATCAAACAACTCAGCAAAATAAATAATTCCTCCTCCATCAATTAGAAAACTTTTCATAACTTGCTCTCTCATTAGGTTTAAAAGAAAAACTTTATTTTTATCGAAGTGCAGAAATAGAACTTCTGGGTGATGGAGTTCGTATTCGTTCAATAGTTTCCCTCAGATAAAACTGTCTGAATATCATTCTTTCTTTTCATTTAAGATAAGGAAAGATTTGATTTTTCTATCTTTTTTCTTAGGTTCTTCTTGTCGATTCGTTATATTTATTTGATAAAAGAAATAAGACATTCATCAGAAGTTTTCTTTTCTTTAGTCAGAATGTCAATTATAAAAAAAGCTCATCAGCTGTTAACCGAAATAATATCTTTTCGCATCATCGATGAATATTTACCTGATTTTATAATTTTTAATAAATATCAAAACGAAAAAACATTTATTGTAGTAGATTTGCAAAAAGGACATTCGGCCATACTTATATAAACGAAAAAACAAAATGAAGGCATGCAGAATTGAAGAGTCACCATACCCACACTTAAGTTATTTATTTATATCTCCAAATTAATAAGCAAACAAAATTAATATAAAAATTGAACATAATGTATGTATGATACACATTTAAATACAAAAGAAATTCTTCATAAACCATTTTAAAAACAAAACTTCAAAGATTCATTTCTCATACTCACTTATTTTTGCAAATCCATAATTGGAGCACACTCATCTAAAGTGACATGCAATTAAATTAATGACGTGCAAATGTGATGTTAGCATACAGACGAAGGATGTACTATACATATCACAATCATTTGTGGGTAACACACTGAAAATGTATTCCCGTTTTCAATTAAAAATTATGCAAACGAGGAATTTTTAGAACCGTACAAACAGGCCTTGTTTGAGGAATAGGATCATTTAAACCACCCCCTGTACCTACTCCTACATCAAAGAAAAATAATTGTTTAGTTTTTTTTTTTAGGCAAACGCTTTGGCAAGAGCTATAATTTATAATTATATTTGAAAAGAAAGCATTTGAAAGTTCTATCAAACCTCTTAAATTTCTTTTTGGTTGCAAGCCAATCAAATTAATGAATTTTTTTATTTTACCAGAAATAATTATAATTATAATTAAAATACAGGGCACGACTGGGTCGCACAAACTTGCTCTTGTGGCAAGTTACCTGAGGATTTAAAGTACAAACAGAATATATCTATGAAAAAATCGTATGAAACTTCTTTAATTGATCTAAATCCATATCTTACAAAGATTCAAAGCAGAATCAAAGTATGCAGAAAATTTTCTTTACTGAATATAAGTTTACAAAAAAAAAAATTTGAAAACCGTTGGACAGGTTTTCGAAAAAATCTATTTTTTAAAAATATTTTTTCGAAAATTTTTTTATAAAAAGAAGTGAGTGTGTAGGCTATTTAAAATGAATTTATTACACCTTAAAACTTAATTTCATAAAAATCTGTCAACTTGTTTTTGAAATATTGAATTCACAAAAACAGTTTTTCAAAAATTATTTAAAACTTAACAAAAACATGTTTGAAAACAAAATTTTTGCCATGTTATTTAAAATAGGTAGCACATTTTTAGTAGTGAATTTTATTTAAATCACTTCAGCTGTTATCGAGATAACCGAAATTTAAAAATACCATTATATGGCAGGTTTACTGTTAAACGAATTTTCTTGAAGGTTTGGATTCCGTTTTTTAATAGATCTTCTTTCTACACTTTATATTACACATGTGAAATTTGGTTGAAATCGTTAGAGCCGTTTTCGAGATAAATGAAGTTTTTGATAACCCTTATATGGCAGGTATCGTTATTTTTTGACTTAGAGGGACCTACAAAAAAACTCTAGGCATATTACCCTAAAAACCATACCTATACCAAATTTGATGTAAATCGGCCCACCCGTTAAGGCTGTCTTCTCTATCATTCTAATGTCATTTTTGATTGTTATCTCAAAATTTAAAGAGGAACTGGATCTCACAAACTTGGCAAGTTACCTTTTCGCTAACGACTTGGAAATTAATTTGACTATTTTTTTTTTCAAAAAATACTTTTTTGAATTTTTTTTTGTCGAATATTTATCAGGCTTTGCAGGACTATCTGAATACCAAATTTTATCAGCAAAAACGCTAAATAAATTAACGAGATAAGCCTAGTCGTGTCATCGCACTAGTATGCAGCTGAAGTGAAGCGAAATTTTTCGTCGTCTCCAAATCTCCAAGAACACAGACGAAATGATAACGAAACGGTACCGAACAAATTGTTATGTAGAGTTTCACCATTTGCAAAAAAAAATATTTTTCAAAACACACAAAAAATCTTTATAAATATAATAATCGCAAAAAAAAAAAACGAATAAAATACAAAAATTACAAAATTTCGCGTAAAGAGCGTAGAGAGTAGTGGAGAATTGAACCGGTTATCAACCGTTTCACCGTGGTGCTGCGTACCACACAACGAAAAGAAGGAAGGAAAATTTCGTTTATGATTTCACTGTGTCATTTTTGTATGGAATGTTTCGTTTCACTTCAGCTGCATACTAGGCTATACTCGGTATAAAAAAAACGGTTCTATGGAAGGTACGGCGGCGGCGGCGTTTAAAAAACTTTTTCGACATTTTTTTTAAGATGAAATGCTTTGCATTTGGCAACAAATCAATCATGTTAAAATTTTATCAAAATTGAACGTATTTTTTTTTCGAGAAAAATCTGATTTTCGTTTAAGTCTAGTATGCAGCTGAAGTAAAACGAAAAATCTCATACAAATTATGAGATTTTTTATTTAAAATTGAGTTCTGTTTTTTTTATTTGTTTTTTGTGTGTTTTGAAAAATATTTTTTTTTTAAATAGTGGAACTCTCTACATAAACATTTGTCTGGTACCGTTTCGTTAAGATTTCGTCTGTGTTTTTGGGGACGACGGAAAATTTCGTTTCTATTCGACTGCATACTAAGCTTTATGGCTGGTATACCGTTGTGTTTTAGGTAAATGGACCAAATTCGAACCCAATCGGTTAGGCCGTTTAGACTGTAGGTATACTTATAATATACCAGGCTGACAGACAGACAGGCTGACTTTTTTGTCATCGTAATGTCGCATGTTTGATTGTTATCCCAAAATTCCACTAAATAAAATTATATAGATACGTCTTCAATCTAAATTTATATATATGCATTAAGATAACGAATTCTAGCTTTGTCAATGAATATTATCTAAGAATTTTTTTGTTTGCATATTTTTATTGAAATCATGTCATGAATTAACACGTTCTCCTCATCAAACATACGTCACATAAAGATTCTACGTCATATCTTCTTCATACATGATGGTATTCAAGCAAAGGTATATGAACATTGAACAGGTTCATTAGTACAACACAACGAGTTGTTGATTACTACTAAACCTACGCAGATTTTTAGCCACGTGGATGTGGTTGTGTAGAAGCTGTTTGAAGGTGACTCTGATTCTGATGAATGTATCAAAACACACGTAGACGCAATAGATTACAATTGAAGTGAATTTGAAATTACTCCAAGGACATATTCTGCATTGTGTGAGAGTTAAATAGAAAAGCATAAAAGCAAAGAAAGCATATGTAGGTACAAAGCATCAAAACAAATGTGGTGATGAGGTAAAATTTGTATACTGATGAATGCTTTCGATTTGATAGGCTTTGACTGAAGGTCGGTTCGGTACAAATATTGATTGCAAATGTCAAAGGAATTAGATATTTTGAATGCAAAGTTTTGACTTTTGACAAACTATATAGGGATATATGCAGATGCGTTCTCGTTTTTGATTGATGAAAGATTAAAAACAAGGCAAGGTTGTGAATGAAAACATATTTTCCATTTTCTAATTAAAATCTTTGACTAATAATCTGACTGAGGGTTTCATTGATTTAATTTTAAGGAATGAATTAATGATATTAAAGAATCTCTTGACGACAAAGCCTGTAGTTCACTATTAGCTTCTGCACATACGATGAGTTTTTGCTCGATGCAAAATCGTTTGGCTTGGTGGCTTAATGTACATTTCTTAAACATGCTATATTTGGAAGGTAATACTCAGTATTTCAAGTCATATAGGAGATATTTACAAAAAAAATAAAGAGAATTTAAATTAACTGAAATTTTTGACCATAACTGATTCTTAAATTCAATAGATCAATAGTTTAATAGTTAAATAGTTTAATATAAATCAATAGTTTAATTGCACAATAGTTCAATACCTCAATACTAGAATTAGAACTCAAAAGCAAATAAAAGATAAAGCTACAGTAGAGGAAATTCCCATAAAAACACTGTAACTTTCCATACCTAACTCATTGCACCGACTGCAAACTTGGCATCACTTTTTATTTTTGGATCCAAAATGATCTGTGAAACCAATATGAAGGCAACCGTTATTTTTGTTAACCTTTTTTATCACCTTGGAACATTATTCGTCTTTGTTTGTGAAATAAAATCTAAAAAGTGAAATTTAGAGGCGGAAATTCGTATAAAAACAGGCTAATTAAAAATGGTTATTTCATAATTGTTTAAGCAGAATTATTTTTACAGAATCTCATCATGCCGCGTGGAAGAATTTTAAGTGCGGAAGAGAGGTCAAAAATCACTGTATACAAAGATTGTGGTCTTTCTGATCGTGAAATTGCTAGAAAAATAGGGAGATCCAATACAGTTATTCATAACTTTTTAAGATTCGGTGAAAGTTTTGGAAAAATTGCCAACCACGCGCAAAATAAAAAGCTTATAACACGTCAAATTCGAATGATATCGCGTGAAGCCATTAGAAACAAGCTGTTTGCTTCACAAGTTAAGACCAAACTTGACTTGCCTGTTTCAACCCGACGCGTTAGACAAATTTTAAAAGCCAACTCCAACCTTGTTTACAAAAAAAAGGTCCAAGAAGCCACCTTTAGATGCAGCCCATAAGTCAGCAAGGCTACATTTTGCTAAAAGTCACATAAACTGGACCGAAGAGTGGAGAAAAGTTGTGTTAAGTGATGAAAAAAAAAATCAATTCGGATGGTCCAGATGGATTTCAGTCATATTGGCATGACAAACGTCTTCAAACAGAAGTGAGAATGAGTCGAAACTTCGGTGGCGGCAGCGTAATGGTTTGTGCAGCTTTTTCTGCAAATCGAAAGACGGAAATCGCATTTGTGCCTGGAAGGATGAACTCAGAAAGTTATGCTGAGTTGTTAGAAGTTGTTATGGTTGAGAGAGCTGAAGAGTTATGCGGAACTGACTTCATACTCCAGCAGGATAACGCTCCTATCCACGTCTCTCGAAGGATGAGAGACTCGTTTGAGGAGAAACAAATAACATTGCTCGATTGGGCGGCTCGAAGTCCCGATTTAAATCCTATAGAAAATCTTTGGGGAATACTATAGCCATTCGTGTTTATGCCAACGAGCGCCAATTTAACAACGTTCAAGAGCTTCGAGATGCAATAATTGAACAATGGGGCGCGATTACAAACGCGGAACTGGAAAAGCTTGTGGAATAAATACCGAGGCGCATGATATCGGTCGTAAGCGCAAGTGGTGGCTCTACAAAATATTGATTTAATTAATTACAAATTTCTAATCACTAATTTACAGCAATTTTTAGGTGTTTTTATGTTAATTTCCTCCTTTTTTCTTGTTTATTTTTGTTTTTTGATAATAATTTAATTTTGTTAAAAGTGAATACATTTTTATTTTTCTTAACAACTTCGAGTAAATTTTCTTATTTCATAAAAATGCATGGCTAAGTTGCATGCAGCAAACAAAATATGCGTAAAAAACATGTGTTTTTATAGGAATTTCCTTCACTGTACTAACAGAAGGAGATACATGCAGATAAAGATTATTTAATAGCAACAAATGAGGGGAACGGATTTGGAAGGTTTGAGGTCAAATCCGGAAAACCCAAAAGACCGAAACCAAAACACAGAAGACCGAAAACCCAAAAGACCGGAACCCCAAAAGCCTGAAAACCTAAAAGACCGAAAACCCAAAAGCCTGACAATCCAAAATACCGAAAAAAATTTCCAAAATCCCGAAATGAAAATTTTGCGCAAATTTTTCATTTTGTATAGTTTTTCGGGATTTCGGGAAAAAAAATTCGGGTTTTTGGGTTTACTTTACTTTTCAAAGAAAAATGGGTAAAAACGTTACATGTTGAAAGAAGCAAACCTTTTAAAAAAAAAAACTTTGAACGAGAGCTCAAATTTGATTTTCACAATGTTAACTTTTCTTTAGTATAAAATTCTTATTTTTCAATTATTAATTTATTTAAGAAGTTGTTGAAATAATAAATTTTCTATAATGTAACTGATGCACTTCTTGGTATATCATTATCATCCAAATGAATACAAGTTGCATAAGCTAAGCACACTCAACAGATTCATCAACATTAAAATATCATACCATGGTCTTAAGATATTATATCAGTAAGTTATCTCGATTGTGGTAATATTGTGTCACATATAATAGAAGTTGCATCATAACCTCAACCTAATTCATTGTTCATGGAATGACAAAAGTTTTAAGAAGAGCTCAAGAGATCAAAGAAATATTTCAATTACTTTTGTAAGAGAACTTTTTGTACCAAGATGTAGCTACTTCAGAATAAAAGTACACTTCTTCAATGAGAACAAAATTCATACAGTATAAATGAAACAACAGTTTTGGTTTCATTATTTTAAGGATGTCTTTTGCTTCATTTAAGACAATATTTTGTTTTAGTTTGGAGAAGGAACGGCCATTGTCTGGAATTCAGAAGCACAAATAATTAAATCTCCTGTTGACAGTCATGGGCGGCAATGGTACAATGGTATGGAGTGCTTTGCTGCGTTAACAAAGAGGTTGCCAGTTTAATTCTCACTCTTTTACAAAGCATTTTATACTTATTCGATTAAAGGTACTACATACACAGCTGGTTAAAGTAACAGGTGTGCAGGAATTTTTGAGGGATGCTGTTGTTCTGTTGCTAGGCAGGTAGGTAGGTAAGAATTGCTGTTTATTCTAAAAACTAGAATAAACCCAATTAGCGCTAGGTGCGCCGTGTTGATGCCAACAACTCATGAGACCTATTAAGTATATGGGTTTAGGTTGGGTAATCGTGTTAACTAGGGTGTGATATTGGGAGTATGTCCCTTTAATGACATCCGGCCCAAGACGGAACGAAAGATCATCGGATTCCAAGCTGAGAAAGACCGTTCGTGTCCCAGCCAGTTGGTAAGTCCGGCAGTTAGCTCTGCTATGTCTGGCTTCGCTTAGTGCCTATCTGGACATGGTACTGGATGGCTGAGGGCATGTCGGCCTCCCATCCAGGGTGTCCGATTTTAGAGAACGATGTGGTTCACGAAGCGACCATAGTCTGCCTGCACGGCTTTGACACATGGTTGCGACGGAAGTTCAAATGGTTCTTTGATCTGTTTGTCAGTCTGAGAAGGATGTAAACGGGTATGTTATTCATTGTTAGGGTATATATGTTACTTGGGAGTTAGTCCCTTGTTTCCAAGTTCCATTAGAAAACAAGAGATCTTTGTATGCCTCACCAATGGCTAGTGGCTCATTCCCCCCACCAGACTTTATACCAAGGCTGTTAGCTCAGATTATGGCTGTCTTGGGTAAGAAACACTTATAGGCAGGTTGCTGGATGGCTTAGGCTAAGGGCCAGTTTGCCTGTGAGATCACTCAATTTGAGTGTAAAACATAGTTCCCGCAGTCGCCGTAGCCCACCTAAACGGCAAAAGATATGGCTTCTGTGGGGAACATGTTGTTCTCTTGATCCCTTTTGATGTCCACTGGAAAAGGAGAGATATTTTTAAAGCCTATTGCGTTTATAACCATTTAGTTATATTAAGGAATCCAAGAAGATTTCCTATACTCACTACTGAGAGTTCGCTAAGGTCAGCTACAAAGAACTGACCGAAGAATTGGCATCTTGGACTAGCCAAGGCAGGGCAATGGCAGAGATAATGAGTGACTGTTTTCCTTTCTCTTTCATCTCCGCAGCTAGGACTGTGAGTATTGTGCGGAATGCCCATTTTTGCCGTATGCTCTCCTATCGGCCAGGGACCCGTGCTGACTGCAATAATTCTGGCATAAGCAGGCCACATCTTCCTTGAAATGACACAAGTAGACAAACCTTTCCATCTGCGATTGGACTCGGATAGATAATGTGACATGATATTGCCCTTCACAGCTCCTAGCGGAATTCTAACTGCTTCAGCGAGCGAGTTGTGAAGGGCTGATCCTTGCCTAGCAAGCTCGTCAGCCCGTTCATTTCCATGAACACCACTGTGACCTGGTACCCAGACCAAACTAATATTCAAATTAACATTAAGGCTCGCGAGCTCGTTTAAGCATTGTTTCACGAAATTGGAGGATACGGTGTCAGCGTCAATAGCTTTGATTGCTGCCTGACTATATCTATAAATATGGCGGTATTTCGACTTTGATTTAGATCAAGTTTCAATATCTTGCATGCTTCTCTGATTGCCAATAGCTCCGCCTGGAATACGCTCGCGAAGCTTAGAAGTCGAAAAGACTTGGACACGTTAAGTGTCTCCGAAAAAACACCAGCTCCGACACCACATTCCATCTTCGATCCATCAGTAAAAATAAAAGTGTCATAATAATTCATTACATCGTCATCCTCCCACTCCTTACGGGTAGGAAAAACAAAGCTATAGCCTTTGCAAGGATTACGAGAGGGAATGCAGCAATCGGAAGTTGTCGAATTAAAACTTGGTGGCAGTAATTTTGCACTGTTGCAGTGACCAAATAGTCTTTCGGTCCAACACCCAATTTCTCCAAGTCTATATGCAGTGCAAGATACAAAGTAATGTATATGTAAATCGAGAGGAGGAATATTTAAAATCACGCTTAAGGCATCAGTAGGGCAGGATCGCAGTGCTCCTGTAGTCCCCACACTGGCTGTTCTCTGTACCTTTTTGAGCTTATCGATATTATAGGCTTTGCTTAGAGCATTCCACCAGACAATCGATCCATAGGTTAGTATGGGCCGTACAACTGCGGTGTACGTCCACAGAACCATCTTTGACTGGAGACCCCATTTTTTTCCAAATGTTTTACTGCAGGCATAAAAAGCTATGCTGACTTTTTTGACCCGTTCTTCTATTTTTTGTTTCCAGTTAAGTTTAGGGTCGAGGATAACACCCAGATATTTAGCCCGGTTTGAGAGTGAGAGAGTTTGACCATTGAATTCGGGTATGTGACCAGTGGATTCGGGTATCTTGTACTTGTTTGTAAAAAGCAGCAGTTCTGTTGCTAAATAACGGTTGATTTTGCTGCAAGTACTGCCTCAAAATATTTTTTTGTGAAAAACAGCGTTATCCTCTTGACAATGACACCAAATTTATTTCGTTTCTGAAGTGCAGTGATAAGCAGTTGATTCAATTTTGATTCAATACGATTGGTTGTGCTTTATAAGTTGGTCAAAAAAAATTTTGTGGTCCAAATAATATTGCAGTTCCATTTTTGTAGATGGTATTAACTTTTGAGGTGGGTTGTATTTTATCATTTTACTATATTCAACCAATAGTTTTTTTATTTATTACTCTTTAAATATGAAGAAAAAAATTTCGGTTTTGCGATTTAGAAATTAGCCCAAACATACAAATTTATAGCGAAGACCGGAAGAAGATCCCAACATTTCGTAACAAATGCTTTACACTTCAGATTAGTGCGCGAAAATAGAGGAAGGCCGAAAAAGATATATCTTGTTGGAGATATTAAGGAGGCTGATACCTCTGTAGTTGGCGGTCCTCCATGTTTAAAGACCATCAAGCAAACATAGCCTGATGTTCCATTCATCGAACATGTTTTTCTCCGACCATATTTTGCCTTTTCTGTTTACCAGACAGATAATAAAATGCTGTTTGGTTATATTCCTTTGAAAAAGATTGTATTTCGGTGTTAATAAAATATATTTTTTTATACAATGCCCTTTTGGTTTCTTATATATTTTTTTCTGGCTGTAATAATGTCCGTACCCGTATTTAAGACTGTAATTTTTTGCCTTTGTCTGCTACAAAAACATATCCAACTTTATCCCAAAAAAATTAAATAGTAAACCCACAAGAAAAGCCACAGCTGTATAAAAGTATTATCATCAAAATTATTCTAATAAAATATCAAAACAAAACACACATTGTGTCAAACTTGAATTTAACTTTGCTGCCCTAAGCCCTCTGATGTAGATATTCTTTTTTTTTTTTTTTGCTACGCAATTTCAAAGCAGCAATATTCAACTTATAAGCCCAAAAGCCGAACTCCCATCACGAAAGGCGAAATTCTAATTCTCACATGAGAACTAAAAGTTCACCTGAGGTTCTGGTTCCCCCGTGTCTGTGTTGAAAATAATAGTGACATGGGGCGGGTGGTATATATATCCCACCATATGATCATCATGATAACTTCCACATGTGGCTTAAAAAAAAAAGAAGAGGGAAACAATATTTTTTGGCAGGAACAGTAAGGATAAACAGAATAACAAATAAAAAACTAAACTTCTCGGATAGTGGGATACCTAGCATCCAGGGGTGTATAGCTTAATATGTGTGCTCAAAGTTTCGCTTACCACTTATGTAAATCTTTCATTGAAATGGGAATTTATTGCAAAAGTTTTGATTTTATTGT
This sequence comes from Baccha elongata, assembly GCA_951217065.1. Classification (NCBI taxonomy): domain Eukaryota; kingdom Metazoa; phylum Arthropoda; class Insecta; order Diptera; family Syrphidae; genus Baccha; species Baccha elongata. The sequence continues at coordinate 242,398,752 of OX578272.1, forward strand.
TAACAAGATTCTTTTTCTGTCATTTGTTTGCTCTTCAAAGAACTTCATGTTGTTGTAGGTCCTTAAGTTGACGAAATAGAATCTTTTGATAAAATCAACAGTGAATTCTCTCTTGATGGAATTTCAGATTTATTTTGCCATAATTTAGGTTTTGAAAGAACAAGTTATATATTTAAAAAAAACAAATCAAATTTTAGATGTTAACGAAACAAAAGCTAGCTTGCGATGCAAAGGCTATTAAGATACAATAATTTCAGCATATTGAATGAAATGGTAGACAAGAAGCTCAAAAAAATATTAGTGTATATCAATTGTTTTGGAAATAGTCGTTTTAGTCGAAATCATAGAATGGAAAGTTGGAAATATGAACTAATGGAAGAGATGATGAAGAGTAAGTGGGACATCTTGTGTGTCAAAAAAAAAGGGGCACGACTGGGTCGCACAAACTTATTTTTGGGGCAAGAAACCTTCCTGTAAAAGACGGAAATTAGTCATCTTTTCACTGTCAACAACAACACTCACATAAAATTTTATTAAAGATCAATTTTTTTTCGAATTTTTTTTTTTTTTTAAATTACATTTTTCCAAAATGTTTGAATGCAGTATTAATAAATATTAAGCGGCCTGTAAGAATATAAAATTTCGTCAAAATCAGTGCAGCTGTTCAAAAGATAGTCGAAGTAATAAAAAAACGGTTCTATGGCAGGTACCGTTAATAAGCTGATTCTGAAAAAAAATTTCAAACGAAAGACATCAAAATAGGTAACAAATCACTCACATAAAATTTTATCGAAATTAATGGTATTTTTTCGAAAAAATTCGAATTGTCGGTTTTGACAAAAAAAAAACTTTTTCAAAAATTACTTTTTATCAAATTTTTTTATGCAGTTTCACTTCAGTTTCGCAGTAGTTTTTGAATATTAAATTTCGTTAAAATCGGTTTAGCTGTTTAAAAGATAGTCGGAGTAATAAAAAACGGTTCTATGGCAGGTACTAAGCTTACTCTTATATGGTACTCTGATACCAATGAACGTGATGGATAGCCTTTGGTGATAGTGGGTTGTGGTGCCCGTATTTGTCATGATCATGAATATTATGAGTCTTTGGGCTTCTTTAAAGTCATTACATATGATGTTCTTCCATATAGTGTCCTTTTTTGGGCCAATACGAATTCAAGTCCAAAATCGAACAATCCGTTCTTGATATATGAATTGACACTCGTACGGCAGTTTCTTTTAAGTGAACCTTATAGGCAGTGTTTGTAAAAACAAGGCTGTATGAGTGCATTTGTTGGACGAAAAATTTCAACACTTTTGATTTTGTCTGATGACACATTATATGTGTATTATGACTGAAATCGTTTGACTGACCGCTAAAGATGGAGTAACTTAAATTCTAAGTTTCGGGGGAGGGGAGGGGGCTTCAGCCCCTAAAGCCCCCCTTTGGCTACGTGGCTCAACTCAGGACTTAGAAATCTTTTTAAACGAAACAGTGCTTTCCAAGTGCGTGAAGTTTAAATAACATGTATCAATGATAGGTACAGAACTTCTGAAACATTAATTTTATGATGACGCATTAACCATAGCATGAATGAACTTGCGTGAGAACTGTGGAATCTCCTGTGACAGAAAAACGCCCTCTAAGGTGAAAATAAAGCCGACTAAAGCTTAACACTACAGTTATTGTTCTTGCCGCATTTACGGATTATACGCACTAACACAATAATAGACAATGTACAAGAAGTATGAGAGTAAAATGAGGGAAACTAAGATGACAACATTAATCGTGTTTTGTTGGTAATTTTTAGTAAGTCAGCACTGGAAAGAACCAATAAATCGCTATATTCACTTTTGTATTAATTTTTTTATTTTATTTCAAAGTTGGTATTCTTGACTATATGCCAAGCCGAAGTTTCAAACAATTTTATGCCGAGTTGGTCAACTTGTACCCCACCTTCCACTACAAACAAATAAAAACCGGATAAATTATCATTATTTAGCTTAAATATTACAATTAAATTCAAAATTATATAATTTTATTTAAAAAAATCTGCTTTAACAAATTTTTATTTGTTTTTAAGCGAAAAGCTCAAAATCATCAAAACTTTTTTGCAACTTTCGTAGGTTGAAAGCTTCTTACTTCTTCCGCAAAACGCGGGCCTAAAGGAAAACACAATGAACTCAACCATTGGTAATCATTGTATATGGAGTCCATGTCTTAAGCTGTCATAGGTGCCACCAACCTTTAGAAAAAAATGTATTGACATTATATTTCGCTCCAAAAATTTCCAGGCATTCCAAGATTTTATCTTCACTTTTTTGTTCACTTTAATTACTGACCAATTTATCGCCAATTTATCGTATCACATACACAATTTTGCTAAAGTGAATAAACACTTACCAATAAAACACGCCTATTAGTGACAAAGCTTTACCGAATTAGAACGACGAAAATAACATCGTGAATAAAATACAGCACGACAAACTCAGTGTGTATTGTTCAGGTTCTGTCAGGTGCGTTCCGCTAAAATCGCGACAAAGACGCAAACCCAAAAAATCCTGGAAAAAAAACAAATGCAACAGTCTCCATCATTTAGTTAGCCTCAGATATATGATACAATCCATAACCAGGAGGCTTGCCAACGTTTTCTAAAGTAAATTCTAGGAATCCTATGAAAACCAAAAAACAGATCAGTATTTAAGTCGGAAATAATAATGTGTCAGGGAAACTATCCGCTTTTCTTTTTTTAGGAGTACGTTTATTTGTTTTTCTTTCTGTAGTTTTAAACAAAAGTTCCTCTACATTAATTTTTATTTTCAGTTGTAGTGATTTTTTTTTCTGTAACTTTGACTCTGAATTTTCGTTGAAAAGCAATTAAACATAAAGTTTGATGGATTTTTATTTTACCTGTTATTGAAGATTCTGAACAAAAATTACGAAATGTCATATGTAGTCACATTTAGACTTTATTCTTAGTTTTAATCTTAGGTATTGTAAGCAATGTTGGTACTGAAATTACATTCAAAAAGTAGTCTTAGGCAACACTCCAGTATTCGAAATCCATCTCACACCCTGTAGGATCTTCTTAATCACATAGTTAAAAAAAAAAGAAATGCCTAATTGTTGGTGAACGAAACTTTGAGGGCTCTAGCCCGACTTAGGACTGGCTAGACGCGACATGTTGGTTAAGGCGCATGTTCAACAACAAAATAATTATAAATGTCATTTTAAACCTTTCTCTCGATTTTTCTCATATTTTATTTCACAACGAAATGATTAACAGAATAATCGTTTGAAATAGGAATTCCAATACCATCCTTGAATTTGTAAATAAGATTGAGTGGCATTATGCATTGAATGTATTATCTGCATATCTATATCATAACCTTCACGCGATAACACATTTAAATCAACAATGTCGATGATTCAAAATAAGTCACTTGACGTGTCCAATTTATTTTTTTGTAATCCTCTTGCTGGCATAATGTGACTGAAATATTAAAGAAAACCATCCTTTTTTTTTAAAGTAAATTCCATCAGACTTCAAATTCTTGTGCGTATTCATATCTTCATTTGTATTTTTTTTTTTTTTTTTATTATTATTATTTCTCAAAACCCAGTTCAGGTGAAGCACATAAAAATAAGAAAAAAAACACCTTCTTACAAAAAAAGTGAAATCATTGAATTAAAAAAAAAAATATACATACCTACGTATGTATGTAGGTAGGAAGGACATGTTGGTATGTATAGAATAAATATTGTTTCCCTCCTCCAAAGTCATTCTAAAAGAAGAAAAAAAAAGCAATTTAAAGGAATAAATATGAAGACGTTTGTAAAAAAAAAAAAACTTTTACCATGCAACAGCACATTTCTTTACAACAAAAAAAAGGAGAAAGTTGGAAAACGAAAGGACATTAAATTAAATAAACGCAATAAAGGAACCTCGACCACCTGCTCTGACAAGTCAAAAGGTATAGTCGAGAACTTCTCGCTGAGAGGATTGAGCAAAGGAAAACAGATTATTTCCACATCTAAGAAGAGTCTGCCTCTGTGAAATGAGTAAAGCCCCCTAAAAACAAAACCGAGAACAGGTAAGAAAACAAGTGTCAGATATTCCCCCAAAGGATATCCCCCATATTCCCCCCGTATCTTTTGATCACTCCCACACAAAAAAGAAAAACAGAAGCGAGGAAGGCAAGAAAAAAAAACTTTCCAGGCAATGCGGCGTGTTAAGTTTATTGGCAATATCCTTTTTAGTAACAGAACGAAAAAAAAAAAAAAAAAAAAAACACGAACGGATGTACAAACAAAAACTTTGGATCCGATATGAGTTCAATTTTCGCCTTTTTTATTTTTTTGCTCTCTGTATAGAGTACATGCGTCAGGATAAGCCACTTTTGCACAGGATTAGGACATGCCACTTTTGTTTGTGTACTTTTATGAGCCTAGTATCACAGAATGAGGTAAATGGGGATTTTATTTTTCTTTTTGCATGCGGTATAGGTTCTATAGGTATAAAGTTTAAAGGCGACGTAATGGATTTGTAATAAATATCAAAATATGATATAACGATGCTAGAGAAAAAAAAAGAAAAAAGAAAAGAAATAAATTATGCGTTCACATCAGTCAAATTGAAAAAAAAAAAAAAATTGTTTTAGATGGTTACATAAATGTGGGTATCACCCTAAGGGGGTAACGTTATGATATCTCACAAATAAGAATCTCAAATAAAAATTATATGGCTTTTTTGAAATCAAGAATAATGAAATTTCGCAAGCTTAGAATCACGCTTTTCATAATCTCGCATGCACAAAATCCCACTTTTAACAATCTTGCATTTACATCTCTCACAGAATAATGTTTTAATATTCAGCCAAAATCCTGCAAGCTAAAATCTCACAAAACAAATACTATAAATCCAAAAAAAAAACAGGAAATACTCAAACTCTCACCCACTCCCCTCCCAAGAGGGTAGCAAGACCCCCACATCAAGCTCGCTGTTTTTTCGTTGTACACTTAAACTCATTTTTTAAGTGGTAAATTTTAATTTTCGGTAGGTATTTTAAATTTGCGGGTTTTTGTAGTTGCGAGATTCTAATTGCGAGATTATAAAAAAACGAGTCTATAACCAAGCCCCTGACGCAATAGATGCTATAAATATTGCAAAATGGCGGCAAATGTCACTTCTGCTATTATTTACTCCTCAAGATCGTTGAATATACCTACTTGTGAATTTTTTTGAACGGAAATTTAAATTCATCAGTGATTTTTGGTATCTTTTAAAAGTAGAACTGGAATATCAATTATGAAATGTTTCGTTCCAAATTGATAGAAAGAAGTAACTTTATTTAGAAGTAGACTTTTTGTAAGGAAAAATTAAGACAAAAAATTTGCACAGTCTCAACGAAAGAGACACGACAATTTGCTTGATTCCTTCATATGATTCTAATTATGCAGAAAGATAAACATGATGCCATACCAAAGGAAAATTCTACGAGCGAAGAATAAGAGTGACCCAAGAAAACGCCTTTTGTAGGTACTCACGTTGGAATAGCCCATACGTCATCATTTCTGACTACGGGCAATCAGTTTACAAAATTTAAAGCTGGCGAATAATCGATTACTTTGAGTGTGCTGAAGCTGAACAGCAAATTTTTATTGTCTCTAAACCCGCAAAAGAAAAGTAGTATTATCCGTATCGTTTAACATCCAACAAAATCGATCATCGACAAATGAAACATTTATCGACAAAAAAAAACTAGTGTTTTGATGATCTTCAGCTGGACGGTATAAAGCCAATAAAATTTATTGTTCGCAATGTGCAAAGAAACAGCGGAAGGAGATTTTCTTAGTCCGTACACATACAAATTTCAAAAAAATCACTTCAAATTCTTTTATTATTTACTAGATAGCGTTAGTTTATTTGTGTTTCTATGAAATTTTGTTCACAAAGAATTGTATTTTTGAACACCGATAGCGCTGACTGTAAGCAATGCGAATATACAGAAAAAATTCTCACATAAACTTGAAATCATGCGAAAACCATGGAATTTGTTGCGTGGCAAAAGAGGTGAAGGAGTAGAGAGAGAGAGAGATAGCTATAGAAGAAGTTAAAGATAAGGTAATAGAAGGATGGGGGCAGAAAAGGGTTTGAAATATCTAGTTCAGGGACTTGGCCTGCTTGCGATGCTCAGCTAAGCTCGCCGGACGGGATGAGATCTTGTCCCCGAAACTAAACCTCACCAGCAACAACACACATATCAGGCCGTAAGAAAAATTTATTTCAATAAAACAGACATCAGATAGACTTTACCACACCTAGAGGGCGCTGCTGAAATGGAAACCATGAAATCATGGATTAAACACTCTGACATACATTTTTATAAATTACTAGCTGGTACCTGGCACTTTGCTGCCACAGGAAAAATAATTGCGGAAAATAGTTTTTGAAAGAGTTATCTTGTTTAATAAAAGTTATTATAGAAATAATAAAATTAGTTTTATTTCAAAGTTGTGGGCAATCATGTCAAATTGAATAAATTATTTCTTCTTAATTGTAAACATGTTTTTTTTTCAAGAACAAAGTCATTTTGTAATGGCAGCAAAGGAAAACATGGAGATTAATGGAAAAAGAGATGAGAAGCACCTACTCGGAAAAAGCGGCATGAGCGGCCATGGTTCGTTATTTAGGTATTTGATTCTCAATATTTTTTTTTTTTTTATAAACTGAGCTCGTAGATCAATACGAAATGCAAAAAAAAAAAATTATTTTCTACCAGCAAAATGTGGCAAATTTCTAATATTTTTCACCGTAAAACCCCTTATAAAGGGTTTGAATATTTTGAATAGCCCGCTATATCGGTAGCTGTCACTTTTGAAGCTGTCATTTTTTGACATTTGACAAGTAGACGCCATTAATAAAAATGGAACGATACACGCTTCAACAACAACGTTTACCTTCAACGAGACGGCGCTACGTGCCGGACCGTGTTATCTCTCGAAGAGGTGATCACAATTGGCCACCGAGATCTTGTGATTTAACACCTTGCGTCTTCTTCCTTTGGGGCCACGAAAAAGATAAGGTCTACGCCAACAGCCCAGCGTCGATTCAAGACCTCAAAGATGGAATTCGTGAGGCTATCGAGGACATAGGGCAGCCACTTTGCGATTTGGTTATGGAAAATTTCATGAAAAGGATATGGTCCTGTAAGCGTGGTCGTGGCGGCCATTTGGCTGATGTTGTATTCCATTATTAACGACATACCTTCCTATTTAAAATGAAATAAACATCCGATCATTTATCTCAAAAAATGCCATTTTTCTTTGAATATCAAAATAACACCTCTTATTGGAAAACCAAAAAAAAAATATTGCTATCATAAATAAAAACATAGCTAATTCAAATCCCACTTTCCGTCGATGATTGTAAATACAAATTGAATAATTTTTTTTTTTTTTTGTTTGTACAGTAGGTATCTATGTTTTCCTTGTATAGGAGCGCAGCCGGCAAACCACAAACTTTTAGTGAATTGTACTAAGTCTATAACCGTTTCGGAAGTTCAAGAAATAAGTTGACAAAAATGTATTGCAATCGGATGAACGGTATGGAAACGCAGACGGCCACAAAATGTGCGCCACCTACTGTAAAGAAATTCTACTATGCACGAACCATCGCTCTAGTCCAAGAAATAGAGGCTGATAAAGTTTCATCGCAATCGGATTATGGCCGCGCATAAAGAACGAACAAACAAATTTAATTTTTGCCTAATTATCAACCCTATAATGTTGTATGGTGCTGGTGCAGAAGCACATAATTGGATAAAAGCTCATTTAAGTTGTACCTAAGTTAAAGTCATACTTTAGGACGTTTGTTTAGCTAGCGCTGACACTTATCGTCATGCACTTACGTGTTGCCCTATAGCCTATTGAATCACTATATCGTCGGCTATAAAGACGCAAACCTCGCAAATCCACTTTTTACCAAAAATGAGAATCATCTTGGCATTGCAATTTGCGTTTGAATTCAAAAAAAATATATTAAATGTCTCAATAAATCGGAAAAAAGACAAATAAGAAAACCTTTTAAATCCAAGTAGCTTTATTCAGATATGTGCAAACCACGTAAATCCACAGTGTTCAAAGCAAAAGTGTTTTGAGCAAACGCAGTGAAGCTAAAAAGTCATATATTTATCGCTAAAAAAGTGTTTTTGTGAAATGTTTTTTTTTTTTGTAATTTTAAAAAGGGTTATTGATATTTATTGAAATCTGGTAAAAATATCAAAGTTTGTATAGGTAATATTTTTTGCGACCACCATCGTGCATTTTATTTGAGTTACTCTGGCAACTCTTTTCCCGATTGATAATGTTATTGCAGTTATGCATTATTATTTTAAACGTTTAAAACTACATTTAAGTCAAATATATTTTCGTGCTTAAAAAGCTTACCAAAGTTAGGTAATTTTTTCTGGACCTCGGATGGCGTATCTCTAGTTCTTGGCCATTTTCGATACCCATAATTGTTATTCATTACATTGAAGCAATAACTGGACAAAATTTCCTATTGCTTGAAAATCACATTTCAACTTTAAAAAACTATTTAATGAGCGAATATGTTCAAAGAAAACCCCCTAAATCCTTCATTACTTTTGATTTTGGAAGAAGAAAACATCGCAATTAACACAATAATAGTAAGTAGTCATTTTACCAAAGTTCTGTTACTATAAGTTTTTAGGGCGCAAAAAATTAATCAAAGGGTATAAAAGGAAATATTAGTAAATTGAATTTTAGAAACCACATCCCTGCACATTTTACAAAAATGGATTTACGAGGTGTGCATCCTTAGCCGACGATATACACACATAAACAATTGTTCAGGACGCTCCTCTTTTTTGTATCTTCGTTTTTCTCAACAACAGCATTAACACGCACCTTACTCGTGCACCTTAAATTTTTGTTTGCATCAACCGAGAGGATTTGGTTGGAAAATATTCTTTGGTAGTGCGACGTGCGATGTTGCCTCCTCTTTATGTCTAAAACAAACTCGCAAGTGGCGGGCGTATTGAATTAACGCTTGGGGATTTCTGGCTTCATCTTTTGTTAAATTTAAGTTTTTTTTTTTTTATTTTTGCTAAACAAAGTTCGCCATGCGAGTTGTTGCTGATTTTATTTTTTATTTGTATTTGTATTTTGTTAAGAACTCATTTTAAACACGCTTAAATGACTGTCTCTTGGTAGTATGTATTTTGATTGCACACGAATTGCCAAATTAGAGTTTATAAACTTTTGAATTTGATGTGTTTTTCATTGATGGATATTTTAACTTTTATGGTTTTAAAATAATTGTTTTTGTTATTGTTCAAGGATATAAGAGAAAAATGTACACGTAGATAAGAGATATACTTTGAAACAAGTTGGTTGCGACTTTCAATTGGAAAAATTAAATTGCGGTTATCTTTTATTTTGTGATTCAAATTGGAAGTCAATTTAAAAAAAAAAATATTGTTTCAATTCATTAACTGCTTTTTAAATGTTTATTAAAGAATTTTGTCTTTATTTCATATTTATTTGCGGTTTATTATGTTTTTTTTTACCTATTTTATTTGATACTAGAAGTTTCTCGCTGTAGGAATTTTTATTTTTCATTTGTAATAATAATGAAACATATTGATGTTATTGTTGACAAGAAAACAATGACATCAACATTGAAAATTGCTTTCATTTGTTCAAGGATTAAAGAGGGTATCTATTTATTTATTTGCTGCAAATCAATTATTATTTTTTGATAAACAATTGTAGATACAATAGTAAATTCATGAAACAGTGTTCTGTGTACTGTGTGAACTAATATCGTATATTCTGCCATTGGAATATTTTAATTGGTGTTAGTGACGCAAAGTTATATTTTTTAAATCAACAAAATAAATTGGATTTTATTTGAATAAAATTTTGAAACGTTAAGTGGTTTTTATTCCTATTTGTTACTATTCATTATTTTCGTGTTAATTGAAAAATTCACTGGATCGTACTGAGAGTCAAAACCATAACAGATTAATTTCTGGGTTCAATGCTCTGGACACAGAACGTACCTTTACCACCAATCCTTGAGTTACAAATAAATTCATGAAATAATATTTATATTAAGTAATGTTGTAATATTTAATATTATTATTATAGTTAAAGTTGTGTTTATTGAATCTGATGAATTGATGAGAGTTATTCAGAAACGGGAAAACACTTCGTAATTGTATCATGTATATCTGCGAACTGTATGTGTGAGTTATCTCGCCAGAGGTCTGGTTTAAAATCCTGATGTACCATTTAATGTACCTGATGTACCATTTTTGTGTTTGCTGTGTGGTGTTTTCTTGTGGTTATTTAACTATCATTACAAACGCAATTGATATAGTTGAGCAGTCTGATGGTAGGGATGTGGGTCTTCGTTCTATCTTAGATACATTTTGCAAGCAGTAAATGTGGATTTCATGTGTGTCACTTAAATGCACAAAGCCTGCACGGGAAAATAGACGAATTTCGTATAATTTTTGAAAATTTTGATATAGATGTGATATGTGTGACTGAAACATGGTTTACACACCGACTTCACTTGATATCTGTATCGGATAGCTAAATCTCTGATATCTATACCAGAGCATATCTTTTTCTTTGCTGGGCAATTCATGTCTTGACATTTCATTGATGAAAGAGAAGTTGACGTGTCAACATTGCGGATAAACGACAAATTTCTTTCGATATTTTTTTTGCTTTCCTTAGAAATAATGGTTTTTACTTTGTTAGTTAATAATTTAGATAGATAAATTAATGTTTTAGTTACTACACACTCATATAGTATATTTTATTTTTAAAGAAATGATGTTTATGTAATTTTAATTTTTTTTCAGCTAGGTGTGTACAATGTACATGTTCCTACTTAATGAAATTATTATTAAATGCATTTCCATAAATATATATTTCTATGTCAATCAACTTTTTTACTTGAAATGTACAAAATAACAAAAAATACAACCTAAACGCAAGAGAACGAAGAGCAACGACCAGCATGAGAGACAAAAAATAATGAAATAAAATTGTCATCTACCTAGAAAAAGAAAAAAAAAACTCATCTGTCAAATTTATATCAGACATCTTCGTCAAGAAGAAATCTTAGAGAGAGATATCTGATATCCCAACATAACGAGAAACAACGCGACTCCATTGAATATTTCATTGCAGGATACACATTCTGAGAGAAATAATAGCTCGTGGAGTCGGCCTGTTAAGGAAGAAATAAATGATGAGATCTACAGCCTAAGTGGTTACAAACTCTTTCGTGTTGATAGGAGATCTCTAGGTGGAGGTGTAGCAATATAATGTCAAACAATGTTTCAATTGTAGAATTTAAGTCGAGTCACCTGTTAATAATTCAATAGAGTTTTGCTTTTTGGAAATATTTGCTGGTACTGTAAAAAGTTAATAGGATGTGTCTATTGCCCTAACTCTAACATCAATTTATCCAGCTTTTACAACGTTCTCAAAGGGTACTCATCTTTTTATGGGGAAATCATTGTGTGTGGCGATTTTAATTGTAACTTGTTGTCTGATGAGATGTCTATATCCTTTATTTATAATCTTAAAAACCTATCCTTAGATCCAGTAAATATAACAAAACCAACTCATTTTACGAATACTAGCAGTACATTACTTGGGCTCCGCGAAATAAGGCCCCAGGAAATAAGGCCCCCAAAAAAAATTAAATAAGGCCCCAAAAAAAATCACACAAAACAACAACAACGAAATTTCTCAAATTTTGGGGTGTTATTTCATTTTTTGGGGCTTTATTTCATTTTTTTTGGGGCATAATTTCATTATGAAATAAAGCCCCAATGAAATAAAACCCCAACACTAGTTTTGGGGCTTAATTTCATTTTATTTTAAAAACAATTTGGGGCCTTATTTCATTTTTCATAAGATGAGTCAGATCCTTTGCCATTTTACACATCGTGTATTAATGGAAGAAGGACAATTTACCAATTGTTTATTTTCATCCCATAAAACAACTAAACTGATTGAAGAGAACATTCCACCGACCAACAGAACCATCTTTATGGATGGAACTTTTAAAATTGTTCCTCTAAGGATGTTTCAAGCAGCTGTTGGTTATCTATATAGAATATTTTGACGAGGTAAAATTAATTTTTAATGCTTAAATGTAAAGATAGTGCTGCAAACCATCAGAGGTATAAGCAGCCATTTTCCTGTGGGGAGGAAATTTTTGAAAAAGATGAAAGTGAAAGCCCTGTTGTTATCGGTCCAAACATTGATGAGAATATTTGCATCATTTGTAAGGATTTGCGGGCAAATATTGGTCTGCTGCCTTGTAGGCATCTTAAAATTTGTAGTGAATGCAACCTAAAAATTCAAGCGAACTATATTGCTGAAGGGCAGGATAACTATAAATGTCCTTGTTGCAGGGAAATTGTGCAGAGGATACAATGCAAGTATTTGTTTAACAGTTTGGGGTGATATTTCATTTTTTTAAATAAAATTAATTCTGAAGAAAGATAAATTGGGGTTTTATTTCATTTTTACAAAAAAAAGTCAAAACAAGTTGGGGCCTTGTTTCATTTATTTTTGGGACATTTTTTCATTTGGTTGGGGCCTTATTTCATTGGGTCATAATTTCATTATGAAATAATGCCCCAATTTGGAGCCTTATTTCATTTTTCTTTTGGGGTCTTATTTTCTGGGGCCTAATTTCGCGGAGCCCATTACTTGATTTGTTTCTTGTTAACAATTTGGAAAATGTTCTGTTTTACAGTCAATCGTCGGCGTCATGTTTTTCGCCACACGATTTTATTTTGTCCACATTTAAAGCTGTTCAAATAGTATACAGAGACTTTAAAAACATTGATTACGAGCGTCTTGAAAGAGATGTTGCTTCTATTGACTAGCAATCAATTTATTTTATACCTTCGGCTGATTCCCAAACAACTTTTTTTCAAGAAAATAGTAGGCAGCTTTTTAATTCACACGTCCAATAAAAAAAGCGAATTTTTAAAAATTCTGTTCCTTGGTTTACTTTAAAAATAAAGCATTTGATAAAAGAAAGAGACTTTGCATACAAAGATACAAGCTTAACGAATTCTACTGCGTTTTTCGTACCCTAATAAAAGTTGAGTAACGATCGTACTATTCTAAGCGGCAGTTCGAAGTCCGCAGTGTCTTGAAAGTTGAACCAGACAAATTAAATAGTGAATTCAATGGTTTCTTCAAATATTTCTATTCCTTTTTATCATCATGAGTCTTAACCTATGGAAAACTTGTTTTGTTTTTCAAGAGTAAACGACTGTGATGTCTTAGGTGCTATCTTAAAAATCAAATCTAAGTCTTTTATTAAAATTATTCTTCCTTACATATTGCCGTTTTTAACTCATCTGTTTAATACCGTCATAATAACGTCTTCTTTCCCTACTTTATGGAAAAAGGTAAAAGTCCATAATGGTTCAGTTTAGAGTAGAAACCGAAAATCGATGATCATCGATATTTAATGATCAAACATCGATGTTTTAACATCGATGTTGGTATCCATCGAAGCAGGTTTCACAAATAAATATGTCTTTTATGAACCGTTTTCTCCATTTTTGTTTTGATCATTTATTGATTTGTGGCTTCACTTATGTAAAATGGCGGTTTCGCAAAACAACTGTTCCGAATTAAAACCCAATTACCGCCATGAAGCTCCACCGTTTTGGTAAAGGCTTCACTTACATTCAATATTAATTTTTTTCTTAATTTGTATGTTGTACAAGTCGGCGCAAAATTAATAATCGTATCGGAAGCTGTTATAGTTTTTGTAAATGGAGTCGTACGACAATCATATATTTGATATTTGTGAAATAGACAGCTGCAGAATACAAACACACAAGCAATATGGAGCGCTATAATTTTACGCAACAGCGTGGAATAACTGTGTCGATTTGTATGATCAATAATCTATCGGTGATGTTAGCGAAGCGTGAATTTCGACTTTGATTTCCTAATCGTGTCGCGCCAAGTGGGCAAACATTCCGGTGATTAGTTATTCCGCTTAAACAGATTGGAGCCACAAAAGACAAAAGTAAGACAAAAAATCCTGCGAAAAGACATGGAAAATGAAATATAGAACGGGTAAAAATTTGTATCAACTTTAGCAGCAGCCACTTGACGGATATCATCTTTTTAACCTAACAGAAACAATTGTAGAGGTCCAACAAAGATGTTCATCAATCATAAATAAAATTGGATTAAAGCTCGGCACCATTAATAAGGGGACTGTTAATAGGTATTGCCACTCCTTGAAATAACTATATCTCCAGCAAAAAATAAAAACGAATACTTTAATAAAATTTGTTAAAAAATTGGTAGTAGCACCTTTAAGTTGTTGTTCAAAAATTCAATGAAAATTGACGGAATAACAACAATAACTTTTTTTTTTGTTTAGTAAAAAAATAATTAAAAAACAAAATACGATGATAAATTTTACGCCACATTTTACATACATAGGTCAAACAATTTTACTGATTTGTATTTCAGTATTAACATAAGTGGTATACAGAAAACATCAATGTCAGGTATAATATCGATGTTTTGTCTGCTTTTAATATGCGGGAATCAATGTGTGGCTCTCGATGTTGACATCGATGCCAATATCTCTGATTTGGAAACATTGATCATCCCTAGTAAAGAGTGTAAATCACTAAGCCTTAGTTCTTCGGAGCTATCATGTCAAGGACAGTAAATTTACTTATTTATATAAACAAAACGTTTCTATGACAAGTAAAGTCAGTAACCGTTAATAAGCTTTTGTGAAAAATAAATTCAGTATTTAATAAAATATTTATGCAAGCCATGATATTTGCACAATAAATCACTTATACAAAACTTTATCAAAATTGATCGTACTTAAAAAAAAAATAGGATTAGTTATCAGTTTTTGGACTTTTTTTTACAAAATTTTGCTTATAGTCTTAACTAGGTTTGGCAGAATTTGTAGATAATTACATTTCGTTAAAATCAGTGCAGTCTTTAAAAAAAAGGTCAGTTTTGGTCCATAATGTCCCTATAGTGTTCTAAGGAAAGTGTGCGAAAAGTCCCCAACATTGACGAAATGTCCCCGGAACTATCACTTCTGGAGAAAAGGAGTAAGTGGCAAACTTGTAGTTTAAGCAATTTCAATCTCATATACATTTTTTAATCAAATTAACCTTTTTCATTTTTAATCAATCGCTAGCCTAAAACATTAATGGTTAAAAAAAAAAAAAAAAATAGCTATACCCATAGCATGGCGTTGCCTGGCATTGATTGAACCAAATTTTCATCAAAAACGATCTAAGAGGAAAAGTTGTAAAATGAGAAATCAAAATAGATCTTTTTAGGTCGCAATCTCGCAATGCATAACAACAATTAAAATTCATTAATTCATCCATTCGTTTTCCATATTATGGGTTATTTTACATAATTTCGTCAAAATTAGTTCTAATTATATGTTAGAATGTCCTCTAACATTATTTAAAGCGGCCAGTCAAAACAATAAAAAAAATAACAATTTTATAGCAATTTAAAAAAAAGGTGGTCAGGGGACTCATATTTTGTTACCAGGGGACTGATAAAAACAATTAGAAATTCCTTATAAATTATCAGTTAGGTATTCAAATCAAAATATGACTTTTTATTTAAATTTATTTTGATAAGATATAAGCATTATCTTGGACCTAGTTGACTCTGAAAGTGCTTCTAAAATAGGTTTTTATAGCTTCAATAACGCCGTTTAAAAGTTATGTTGGATCATCGTTTTAAGATTGCATATACCAAACCCTCGGCTAAACCCTTTAAAATTCTTCTGGAAATTCTTCAGACCTCTGAATAGAATTTTAGTCTCTTTTTTCATAAAATTTCCCGGGAACTGCATCCAGGGGTTATTATTGTTTTACTTTGCCTTTAATATAACGTCGCCCTAGTATTGAAGTGCCGTAAACGCGTTTTTTGAACTGGATATGCAGTCTTATGTTTTCGGGTGCGCTCTTTTCAAATCTGTTATCTGTTTGTTCCTATCGCTTCTAATTGGTGAGATATTTGACGATAACGAAAAAATTGTTGGCACAAACGTCAAATTTCCCAAGGAGTTTATATTACGTTTTTAGTATTGAAATGCCGTATGTTTTCGATTTTTTGACGTACGTGTATGGACCAAAAAGAAACTGTTGATTTTCGTGGCGTATACGGCAAACTCATTTTGAACAAAAATGTAAATATTTTTAAAACTAAAACATGCGGAAGGTTTCTGATAACAACTATTAAAAGAGGATTTACAAACAGATACTGTGTAAAAAAATTGAAAAAATCCTTCGGTCAGTTTTTCCACACTAGACTGCCAAACCTTTAAATGCGATTTCTTTTAAATCACATTCTTTTTTCAGGGTTTCAAATTATTGTCGCGGACATCGAAAATTCCATAATTTGTAGAATCAGCCATTATGTATTTATAAGAATATGTTAGGCAAATATAGGGCGATTGGCATTAGCGTTATAGGTTAGCCGTTATTATACCCAGAGAGCATTGACGTATTACATATGGACCGCCAGTAGCCAACTTCACGCGTGTTCCAACATAACTAGGGGCGGCATCAACTACTAGCGAGGTATCTGCGTAACAGTGATATAATTTTTTTAATTAATAATTATTTACTATTGAAATATTTTGGTGGAAATTGTTTTCAAACTACTTTCATTTTACAAAACAAATCCACTCCCTATGGCAGGAGTTACTTACAGATGAATATACCATCGTTTTCATTTAAATTTTAATGGTGAAATTAGTACACGTATTCAACACTAAAAGATGATGGCGTTTTTAGGCTGTTTTTAGCTGGAACAACTTTTTTTTGGCTGTTTGTATGAAAATTTCAACCGACTGGCGGTCCATACGTATAGTACGTCATTGCCAGAGAGTGTCATCATAGTTCAAAAGGAAGGTGATTAAAATTGCACCCCTGGTGTATGGGTTCGACATCATAACTGGTCTCACCTGGTTTGATTTTTCATTAATTAGTCACCTTTTAAATAATCTCATCTCAGGTTATTCAGTATCCTATCAATTATATAAATGTCTCCAATTTAGATTTAAACTAATTTATATCCTTCTGTTTCATTTAAAATTTGAGAGCGATGATCCACAACGATTTTCGAGTTACATTTTGTGAGACAAATATCGATTGCGGATTTCCAAATGCAGTTTTCTTTTTAGCTAATACCATCCACTTATAGCAAAGAAGGAACTAATCACAATAGAAACTTCTATCAAAACTTGTATCTGTTTCTTTTAATAAATGCTTGTTTTCTGTTTCGATTGATCAGATTCTAAAAACCGAATCCAATCATTCTTTATACTATATCTACCTATATAAATATACTAAAATGATTAATACAAAATTTAATACCAATAAATATAATAAATACAATAAACCAGATTATAAAATAATAATTAAAAATTCCAATAAAAGAAAAACAACGAATTACTCATAAAATCCATTTTGAAAATCCATAAACCGTGAAACAAATCAATCAATTTCATTGTCAAGAACGGAATAAAATAAAATTCCTCATTTTAAATTAGTTTAATTAATTTCGTATTGTTATTATTATGATACACGTTTTTATATATCCTTGCCATGGCCTTGGGTACCTATAGTATTTATTTTTATGTTCATATACCATGTCGATAATTTTTTGTTTTCTCTTATTTTATGGACCACATCACGTATACTGGGATTGAGTTCGTGATGTCCCAACATTCGTATATTCCTTACGAACTATATATGCATCCATCAATAAAAATATATATATCTTTTTCTCTGGAGGAATGCCATCACACAAAAGAGGAACAGAATGAGTGTAATTAACGCAGAAATTTTATTAAACGATTACTCAATCTGCACGCGCACTGATAATGAGTGTGTCCTTTCAGTACGCTTTAATCGTCCAATAATCGGATTCCGTTTTGTTGTGATGTTGATGTTACTTTCTGTGTTATCCTTTAGAATTTGTTGGACCAAAGATATATAATAAACAAAAAAAGAACACTATTATAACCCCATTCCAAGCTCAATTTATATGAAGCCTGAGGCAAATGAAGGACATTTGTGTTCTGTATTAATTATGATCATATAGGCACGTATGTAGTTGTTCATTTTTGGTTCCGGTTTCATCTTAAAATTATGCAATTGGAATTTCATCACATTTTTTTGCTTGTGCGTGTGTCGTTGGTATGATATTACATTTTGCCCCCAAAGATCTCGTGCGAGACTTAAGGTATATAAATAATGATTATAACCATTATCGCTATATTGACAGGATATATTGAAAAACATGTTCAAAGAAATATAGCTTTGCAGGGACAAAATTTATACGCCCACCAAGTGATATAGTATTTTATAAAAATAATATTATAACCGAAACACATGGAATAGCATGATAAAGCATGGGAGCGGTAGAAAATCAACCCATAACACCCTCCAGCAGGACTTTGGACATTATTGATGTTTAGACGCTATTACTTTAATACTACTACAACTCTCTCCTCAATTCAATTGATGTCATTTCAGATGCTGAAGGGAATATCACAGTTAAATTGATTATTGGCAATAAAATTGTAATGGATGTAATTTAAAAAGAAGCAAGACGCAGACGTTTGAGGACTCTGTAGCAGGACATCCTGAAAATGTGGAGAAGGACAATGAGAGGTTGTGTTTCTATACTTAATACTTATGCGCTACCAAAGAACAAAGAAATGAAGATAGAAATGCAGAATGACAAATTATTCGGGAATCGGGACACTGAATGCGGATGTGTTGAATTCTATTTACTGAAAGGTAAGAAATCAACTTGCGACTTGCAAGGAGATGTTGATAGTGCTGTAAGATCTTAAGAGAGGGAGAACGATTCAGTTGAATTAAATGGAGAAGGATATTACATTGGTGTCTTACAAATAGTTATAATTTATCAAAAAAAAAATTGATTTATTTGAATTAAAAAGGGATAACCAAATGTCTGTAATATTAATTTTAAAAGATTTGTTGTTTTGAATAAAAAGAAACTAGAGAATGAATAAGAAGTGTTTTTTTTTTTTGCAGAGTTAAAGGTATTTATTTTAATTTTTTGTATAAATATTATTTACTTTGTAAATTTACATTTGCTGGCCTAAAATTATGCTTTAATATTAAAAGTGAGTTCAATTGTTTAAGGGGACCAATACAACTGGGGTATTTCATTAAAACACTCGCTATAATAGACCCGAATATCTTCGTTATATTACGAAATTATTATATTTTAAATGTCGTAAAGATTGGAATTTAGTAAGCTTATTATTAAGTTTTATCAGTATCATTCAAGTTCCATATCAGGTTAACAGAATAGTGAATCCGCAGAAAAACCCAAATCCAAATTCATTTAATTTGGGCCTTTTTGTTCGTATAACTTTTTTTTTGCAGATTGGTAATGCGTCATGCTTATTTTTATATAAAAAAAAAAACGTTAACATTTATCGTGGTAAACATATTATATGTAACCCAATAAAAACATAACCTCCATCCTATAAACCCGGACTCTAATTTCTTATTTAACTTGTATAAAGAACTATGACAGCTTACAATTAGAGCAGGTGGAAGACTATCTTGCGTTATAGGGATGCTACAAACACCCAAGTCCACTTGAACATGGGTGGACCATTTGCCAGGCAATCCCGACTGTCAAAACCTCGAATGAACACATCAGTCCCCACTGCCGAAATCTCGACTGAGAAAAGTATGAATTAAAATACATATATTATTATCGAACTTGAACAAAAAATTGCATAAACCCAAACTCTAATCCATCCCAAATCCTATAGTGAGCACAGAAAGAGGGCTGCAGGCAGCAGGATGCCTATCCGCCATAGCTACCTTACTTCTTTTCTCAATCTCTATAATAGCCTATAGAAAGTTTTTCATTAAGCTGTATCAGAACGCTCTTATCAGTTTTACACTTTTTTATCAGTATCTATCATCTATGTATATCAACGTGGTGGAAAACCTCAAACAATCGACAGTTTGCAACTAAATTCTCATGATTTATGCACAGATAATAAATGAACAGATGTCTATAGCCCGTACAAAAATATGTCACTATAGTTTTTTTTTCCATTGGGGGTTCATGCTGCAATATTTTCATGCATGAGCACCAGAGGCGTACCGACGCACATAGGGGTATTTGCCTCGGAAAACCGCTCAAAAATATTTTTTCGCATTAACGAAGTGATACTTGTCTGAAACAACTATAGAAGCACTATAAAGCTTATTATTATCGAATTCAGGTATAAATAAAGTATCTTTACTATGTTTAGGCAATTTTGTATTAATGTGTAAAATTTGGATGATTTGAAAAGTTATTTATTGAACTCTTTACACTATTCTTCTTCATCAGTACATTCATCAGGTGTTTCTTCATCTTCACTTTCATTAAGTGTCGTAATCTCGTCAACTTTTAGTAAAGGAGATGTACAAATAATGGGAGAAATAAGCATTTCAAGGCTTCTTTTGTAAATTGCTTAGATTTGTTTACAGGCAAGGGTCTTAAACTTGTTATAGAGGATCTGAACTCAAAAGTACAAAATAAAAAATAGAACTTTTTTTTTATTTACTACTGCTAATAATGATTTAAAGACCTGTTAAGTACATTCAAGTTGCACTCCGTCCTTGAAAACTTTCTCGCAAAATTTAACTGGTACAACCTAAAATGCTTATTCCGTGCTTCTGCGGCTTCTTCGTATAGCTGTCCAATAGGTAAAAGAGCATTTTTAATAACTTCTGGTCCATGTATCAGAATCTTGTGCATCGTTGGAGTCATTTGATGCCACGGATAGAGCTCAATATACAACTTAGCTGCATCAAAAGTAAATACTTCAAATTTTGATACGTCAATTTCAAATCGACTAGATAAAGAACTTCCAATATGATTTTGAGTCTAAATATAAGTTGCAAATCAACACCAGTTATTTCAGCAACTAGCTCAGGATTGTTAAAAAATCTTCGACTTGTATTGCCATCATTATTGTTCCCGAAACCTGGTTTGGGTATGTCAACAATGATACCGAGTCTGATTTGAGCTTTTCTTGGATTTCAGTTTTTCTTTCTTTTAGAATATTTTTTTCTGAAAGACTTCTAAGCTGTCATTTCTTCAACGGAATTTTGTAAGCAAGATGAAGAATGCTTTCAAAAAACCGTATCCTCCGTTTCATTGTCTTCACGTAAACTATGCGTTCTTCTTCTTTTGCTCTGTACGCTGAGTTTTGTAAAAAGTTTCAACGGCTGACCACGTCCAGTCAAAGTTGGTACCTCAAAAACTCCCTGAAGCCAAACCTCATTTTTTCTTAAAAATCTATATTTCGTCCGTTGTGAAATTAACCATCTTAATTTAAATTCATGCCTTAATACAATTTAAGAAATTTAAAGTTGAAACTGTCTACAGGGTGATTGGTATAAGGTGCACCAAAAAGTAGGTGGAGTTAAGACAAGAAAAAAATCGTATGTGAGGGGGGTCTATTTCCCCCGGTTTAGGCGGGAGGGGCAATTTTCTAAAACATTGACTTAAATTGACCTAAAAGTTCATTTATATAAAATATATATACCTTAAACGTCCAATTTTAAGCTTAAAATCTTTAAGTTTTCTTCCGTGCAAGACGCTTTATTGAACAAATAGCTCTTAAGATGATCTAATTTGCCTTCAAAATATTTCTCATCACACTGATTAATAACATCATATAGCTGTCTTTTCGTAAGAACGCACAAACCTGACGATCCTTCAATAAAAAAAAATTAATTTGATAATAATTTTTTTTTTATTTGCATTGGACTAGACACACATCAGGGACTATATAAGTTCTCGAGGGGCAGATATGGGCAGGTTTTCTTTTTTTGTTTCTGATTCTTGACATCTTTCTCTTAAAGCTGATATCAAAAATATTACCGAATAACACCGAATAATATAACAAAATGTCCACAATAGGATAAATAATAACAATAATGCCCTTTTGCAGAAATACATTGAAAAAAAAAATAATTTTCTGTTATAATAAAAGCTTCAATGACAATAAAAATAGCTTTATAATAAAGAACGTACCTGCAGATGAACCTTCCATATCAGAAAACAATTTAAACAATACCGAAAATAATGTAAACGAAATTAATTAGCGGAGCCATTTTGCACGCAATTCAACCGATCCACAGTACAAGCTTACGATCGACGACTTTCAACTGATGCTGTGTTGGCAAAGTGTGTGCAAACAAATACAAAAAAAGTACAGTTCATTAATCCATAGGTATTAAACAACAGCGAGAACAAAAATTACTTCTCAACT
Organism: Baccha elongata; assembly: GCA_951217065.1. Classification (NCBI taxonomy): domain Eukaryota; kingdom Metazoa; phylum Arthropoda; class Insecta; order Diptera; family Syrphidae; genus Baccha; species Baccha elongata. Next base: position 242,421,175 of record OX578272.1, read on the forward strand.
CTACATTTTGAAAAATTGATTTTTGATCGGTTTTTCGAGGCAAATACCCCTCTGTGCGACGGGGGGTGTGGAGGGTCACCCACCCCCTCACGGATTTCCAGAGTCGGCGTTTTTGAAAATTTGAAAAATTCTAAGAGGTTGCAAGTCGGCAGTTTTGAAGACTTTTAAACTAAGTTATGCAAGTCGGCATTCTTAAGGGTTTTTATAAAATTATTAGATAAAAGCAAAAAAGTCGGCATTTATGATGGTTTTTAAACTTAAGTGTACAAGTCGGCATTTGCGAATTTTTTTAAACTGATAGAAGCAAGAAAGTAACCTTTTTTAACTGATCAAAACAAGAAAGTCGGTATTTACAATGTTTTTAGTTTTAAGTGTAAAAGTCGACATAAATTGCCATGGTTTTTTAACTTAAGTGTGAAAGTCAATATTTTCGCAAGTTTGTTGTTCAAAAACACTCAATTTAAACTTATATTAGCAAGAAAGTCGCTAATTTTTTACGTCTTGAATTTATTGAAGCAAGAAAGTCGGATAAGGTCAAATTATTTTAATTTTAAGTGTTAAAGTTCATATTTGTGTAAGGAAAACACTTAATTTTTCTCAATTGCGATGCGCGTATCTCGCAAACGGTTGATAGTTGGAAAAAAGTGGTCATAACAAAAGTTGTACAAAATTTGATGGGCTTTTGGTTTATTCTTAAAAAAAATTCGCTACGACGCACCATTTTGGGGGCTTTATACTCCTCCCATTAGCTAATAAAATTTGTTAGAATAATGACTCAGTCAAACTTCATTTTTCTTGCGAAACTTTCAATGTTTATTTTTCGTTTCGAGAATGCATTCAGTAACATGGATATAAAGGATTGCGTAGAAAAAAATCACTGCAAAATATGAAAATTTGTGACCACATTACATAAAAATGAATTTTGGCCAGGGAAACGATTTTCATTATTTTTCTAAATATTGCAATTATTACATAATCCAGCGAGATACATTTTTTTCTTACTATACTAAGTACGGGTTTAACATACCCTATCACCCAGTACGCGCTTGACGTTGAGTTTCGGGACACCCTTATCTTATTTTTACCACAATTACTGTTTTTAAATTGCTTACTGAGCTATGGCGAACATAGGCGATATGTTCGCCATAGCTCAGTAAGCAATTTATAGTTTTCAAATAAATAAAGCTGTTTAGGCTGTGGAAATGACTGAATATAGAAAAAAATACTTAATCCAACAATCATATTCAGTTAACATTATGAAGATCTAATGTCATTACGTAACAGTTTATTAGGTGCCATATGTTAAAAATTATTATTGTTATATATTACAGTTCTGTGTGAAATAATAAATTTTAAATATAATTGGTTTAATTTTGAATTTTGTGAATAAAGCACAAACAATCAAGAAAATTTATCTGAACAATGGTTTCGATTTTTCACATAGGAACCTTCTTAAACTTCACAAACCCAACAGATTAATACATTTTCCTCATGAATGTTGAACACAAAACTAACCGTTGTTTCATTGGTTTTAAATTTCAAGGAGGAAATCAGAGACATATCCTTCATACATTCAAATCGTAAATTTTTATTTTATTTTTTAAACTAGCACCATCTAAATACATAGATTGAATGGATGATTTCAATTTATATCTTAAACATATCGAGCTTGGAGCAATATTTGTGCAGAAGTATCTTTCTATCACTTGACATCGCTAAATAATATAAATGCATCTGCAAAGAAACATGACTGATATTTAATTTATTTGTATGTATGTATGCCATAACACTAACACCAATCTCTCCCAGTTAAATATTTTTTAAGAAACCTTTCACCCGTCTTATTTCAAATAATTAATTTTCTGGGAAAACCTATTTGGCTTTAGGTCAAATCTTAACCCAAATATCAAATATTTAATGAGCTTACGAAAAAAAAAACACAGCTTTCAGATGCACACGAAATTATTATTCAAGATTTTGAATGCGATACTTTCTTAATTAAATTTTCTACCAGAGAATTCCACCGAACTTTTCCAACCAAGAAAAATAAAAAAAAAAAAAAATATAGCAAAGATTTTCTTCAGACTTTTAAGTATTTTTTCTTCTATGAATTGCTATATACAATTAAACATACTTCTGGAAATAAAAATAAAAACCTCGGTTGTGTCCCCATTTTCATTCTCATTAAGCCTGTTGCAATGTTAACTTGAAATGAATGACCCAACGAACACGACAAGTCGAAGAAAATGCAATAATATTTTTAAATGTATTGTAAGGTGAGAGTTAAGCAAATTCTTGCTCGTAATTGGAGTAACTGTTATACAAATAATATTGTGTTTAAGCAGGCTCCCAGGTCAATAAAACTAGGTGTTAAAAGGTTTGCAACGTTTCGAGCATGAATACGCTCTTCCTCAGGCTTTTATTGTAAAATAATATACAATATCAATAATGTCATCTATACAATACATCAAAATTTAACTTACAATTTAATTTAAGAAACTTAATTTCCACAAACAAAAATATGTTCAAGAGAACCACACATTACACACTAAAAATAATTAAGTTGATTTAGAAAAAACAATTTAAAAATTATAAATACAATTAAATAGTTACATTGACTTTAAAATACATTTAATTATGAACAAATCTCCTTATTGGATTACACCTCCCAACACTGACAAAAGGCTATTTAATTTTGCCTTCTTTTTTTGTTTTTTATTAGTTGGCTGTAAATGTTACTGAGATTCTCACAATCAGATCGTCTGTTGATCGAACTCTCTTCGTTGTTGATATGCCGCATTTCCAACAACATTCTCTTGTTAGGGTGTTTCTAGTATAGTCACATTTCTCCTCCACTTCCACAGTAAATTGCATTCTTTGATGGAATGAATTTAAGGCACTTAGTGTGGAATTAACTTCGCTTTTTTTTAACTATTGCAAATAAGTCATCGACATATTTGGCAATAATTTTTGGTTTAGATGTTAATTTACCAATAACGTCTTCTAACAGTGCAATGTCTGCAAAGATTGGTGAAGCTGGACTTCACATTTGTACCCATTGTTTTTGCTGGTATATTTTTGTTTCAAACTCCAAATAATTGTTTTCGATGATGCAAAAACGAAGCATTTCCAGAAACAGAGATTTTTTTATCTTGGTGAATTCTTTTATTTCATTCCATTTCATTTCAATTATATCAAGAATCATTCGAACAGACACGTTGGTAAACAATGAAACCACATCGAATGAGACTAAGACTTCATCTTCCTCTATGTTGAATGAAGAAACTACATTAATAAAATGTTTTGCATCACGGACATTAAGTTTAGAGTTATCTGTAAAGTTTTTTTAGAATTTTGACCAAAAGTTACTGTTACTTAAAGTAATAAACGGTTTTCTTTTTTTTTTAAGAAGTAAAAAATGTATATAACTATTCATTCATAACTGATTCATTTTTCAAAAAGATCGTATAGTCGCTTCAGATTTCAACATCGACTTAGAATATTATTCTAAAATTTGTTTAAAAAAAAAATATATATATATATGTCTTATAGGTTGGCAATGCTTAAAGTTCACGACTGGGTTGCGCAATTTTGTTCTTCTGAATTGATTAAATTATTGCAGTGGGGATAAAAACGGAAAACTACCGTAATATGAGATCACTTGTTAGAAGTCTTACAATTTTCTTTAGTGAAATAAATTTATTTTTACCTACAGTAAAACTTTCTTCGTGTTGGAAGAAATCAAACTTCATTTTTTTTTTCAATTCAAAAGACCGGATGCATGCAGAATAATAAAAATTCAAATTACTGGATATCGCTACCGACCACCATGATGCAAGCAAATGTATAGAATATTTCTGTTCCTCACTTCACTGTTCCTAATGTCAAGAAAAATTATGAAAAGAGGTGGTAATTGATATCAAAGTACATTTACGCTAGTGCATAGTCTCCTTATTATTTATGACGTATAACGTGGGCTGTAGGTAATAATGGATGTTTTTTTCGAGGTATAGAACTTTAAGTTGGCATTACTTTTCAAGACGGCGACCGATTTAACAGCTGTCAAGTGATTTATTCTCAGTTTGGTTTGGCAATTCATCATGAATAGACTCACACCTGAACAACGCTTGAAAATTGTGCAATTTTATTTCGAAAATAATGGTTCTGTGCGGAATACGTATCGCGCACTACGTCCATTAGCGATGTTTAGCGATGAAGCGCACTTCTGGTTAAATGGCTACGTCAACAAACAAAACTGCCGCATTTGGAGTGAAGCTAATCCTCAAGTGTATGTCGAAACACCGTTACATCCAGAAAAACTGACTGTTTGGTGCGCTTTATGGGCTGGTGGAATCATTGGTCCGTACTTCTTCAAAAACGATGATGACCACAACGTTACAGTCAATGTTGATCAATTACTAACTTTTTCATTCCTGAATTAAACAATCATGATGTCCAGGAACTGTGGTTCCAACAAGACGGTGCAACATGTCACACAGCTTGTGCCACAATCGATCTATTGAAAGACACGTTTGGTGACCGCCTAATTTCACGTTTTGGACCTGTGAATTGGCCTCCAAGATCTTGTGATTTAACACCACTTAGAGGCGTACCGATAGGGGGTGTGGGGAGTGTCTCACCTCCCCAAGAATTTCCAGAGTCGGTCAAGTCGGCAATTTCGAAAATTTTAAAATTTATAAAACTGCAGTCGGCATTTTCAAGAGTTTCAAACTAAGTTCAGCATTAATTAAAGGTTTTTAAATTTACAAAACAAAAAAGTCGGCATTTCCAATTTTTTGAATTTTTAGTACAAAAGTTGGCATTTTCATAGGTTTTTATACTTATTCTAGCAAAAAAGTCGGCATTTTCAATTTTTTCGAATTTTAAGTGTGAAAGTCGATATTTTTGCAGGTTTTTATAAATATTCTAGCTAGATAGTCGGCATTTTCAATTTTTCGAATTTTTCGAGTGAATTGATGGCTTTAGCATTATAATACATATAATTGTGTTTATAATTATAAAATGTTTAATTAATTAACTTTAAAATCAAAAACATTCATTAAAAATAATAAATATTCCCTTGCATTATATATATGTATTATATAAATCTAAATTCATGACATTACTTCATTATTATTTTCTTCTTATATAAAATACTGTTGCATTAATTATTTATTTATTTATTCCATTTATATTATTGAAAACTATTCATAAAACTATTCATTCTTTTAACTAGATACATATTTATTAATATTTTAAATAAATACATTGCTCTTAAAAGAATTCACGTGTTATATTTTTTTCAATATTACAGTTGATACTCAATATTTTTACATAGTTTCATGGAAATTTATTGATTATTCAAAACATCCAGTCATTTTTTTACTTTTTAGTATAGCGATGACTGCAGTCGGCAAATTTCCAAAATAAGTTGGCAAATTCCTAATAAAAGTCGGCATTTCAGTAAAACTCACACCCCCCACGGCTCGACCTCTCGGTACTCCCGCCCCTGACACCACTAGACTATTTTCTGTGGGGTTATGTAAAGTCATTGGTCTATGTGGATAAGCCACAAACGCTTGACCATTTGGAAGACAACATTCGCCCTGTTATTGCCGATATACGGCCACAAATGTTGGAAAAAGTAATCGAAAATTGAACGTCCGAGCCATCCGTGGCAGTCATATGCCAGAAATCATATTTAAAATGTAATGCCACAAGATTATCTTTCAAGTATGTAAAAACACCCTTTACATACTTGGTCAATACAATATGGAACCATTTGAACCCCACAATGTTAGGAAAACGTTTTGATATTGTGAAATATTAATTAGAACAGCAAAGCTAGAAAATTTATATTTCCGGTCATCAGAAAATAATTTCACTAACTGATTTCATTTCAAAACTGATAAAAATTGCACAAAGTTATATGGATAGTTATTTCAGTATTTCCCTTATTACTTTGTCAAACTGGTTTTAGATAATTGAAAATATAACTCAGTAGAAAAGCTTTAGCAGATTGGAACCAGTCCAATAAATTTTGGATAAGTTGAAGCAGACCTTTTTGGCGATCTAGCTGTAAATTTTATTTGAAAACCTAACAATCTATGACCAGTTGAAATGGTTCAGCGTCCGCTGAAATTTTGTTTAATAGGTACACACGCCAAAAGCAAACCCACTATATATATGGCTTCAAGTTTTCAATATATAAGCTCAACCGGTTATCTTGCATTCCATGTAAACACTCGAAGGTCTGACTAAAGTAAAGGACTTGCTGGTGAATACGATGTGGTTATGTTCATAGATACAAAAAAAGCCTTTAATCCATGAAAATATGGCGTTTCGTGCGGATGCTCAATCAGTCATCTATCAGTTGACAGTTGAACTGAAATTAGATCAGATTAGGTGGCTCACTAGTCAACTGAGGAGTGCATAGCGAACTGTGAACATCCGCACGAAACGCCAGTTTTTCATGAACTAAAAGCCATAGCAAGCTTATTTGAATCAATAATTCAACAAGTCCACTACTTAGTTGAAATTTATATTCAAGAACAAGATTTTATTAAAATTCAATAGTGCGAAAAATCTAGAAAAATGAAAACATTCTATTCAGAAATCTAGATCAACAAATATTTTTCCTTCTAATCGGTTAATTTGTTTTTTTTTTTATTTAGCAAAATGCAATAAAATTCTCCCTTCTGGTATTAAATTTTTTTTCCAGGTAGGTATATCTATAATATTTCTTCATTTTCTAACAGTGAATTCTTTATTCATAGTTAGACAAAAAAATGCATAAGCATGAAAAAAAAACCTTAATAATCTGCGTAATTAGAAATCCTTCTATAAATTCTGTAAATTTTTGTCCTGGACAAATCTGTCATTATTCTCGCTCATATATTTTCGCCTTGAAGAAAAAATATGAATACGAAATCTTTAAGAAAAAAACTTTTCGCTAATCACCCTTTCGTGTCCGCAAAACAGCAGCACTCCCAATAGACCGTCAAAATGAGAACCAACTATATAAAGGACAATTTTAATTAAGGGAATGACATTTATTAATTATACTTATAAGAGAATAATCTCTTCGTGTTCAGTTAAAGATGGAATGGAGAATAAAAAAAAAAATACAAACATATAAATACATATCTTTATATAAAAGTTCAGAGTAAAAGAAGAAGTATTGTCGACGACGATGACGACAGACGAAAAACGCCAGGAAAGATAAGATTAGAAAGAAGAGAAAAAGAAATTATATTAAGAAATCCACTCACGGTAGTTGAACTCCTACAATGACCATCGTAAAGCAGAACAAGGATAACAGCTGAGCTAAACAAAGCATTTTTCCATTTCAATCCTTAAGCCATTGTAACGGAAGAACTCCGTATCATTTTCTCTTGCATTATCTGGGTGATTTTTTTTTTTTTTGTTATATCTGAGTGGAATGAATGTATATTATGTAATCCTTTAGCGAAGTAGGAAAGGATTATTGTATCCATCTTGTGTTGTATAATTTTTGCTTAGTTTCTTGTTTGTTTTTCTTACTAATAGAAGGATATATTTAGTGCAAAAAAAAATATTCTATAATACTTACTTGTTATTTCAATAAATACTTATGCAATTCCTACAAGTGCACTCAAATGATTGCAAAATTAAAAAAAATTTATATGCCAGGATTCCCAGGTTCTTCTGGCAAGAAAAAAATTGCATTTGAAAGTGATATTGGGCCATAATGGCCATATGACTTTTAAATTGACATAATATTGAAATATTTCCATATGACACATTTCGTTTGTGTCATACTCATAAAATGTCATAAATGAAGCATGGCCTAATGTCATGGCCCTATTCTACAGGGTGATTGGTATAAGATGCACCAAAAAGCTTGAGCGTGTAGGTGGAGTTAATACAAGAAAAAAATCGTATAGGAGGGGGTGTCTATTTCCCCCCGTTTAGGCGGGAGGGGCAATTTTCTAAAAAAATTAACAGAAAAAAAATTATTTAAAAGCAACGGTGAATGATACAAAGACTTGTTATATCTTTTTGGAAAGCCAGAAAACTACTCTTTTATTTAATTTTTAAATTAAGTTGTTTAAGTGAACAGTTTTAAAAAATTAATTTTCAAACTCAAAATTTTGAAAAAAAAAAAAAATAAAAAAAAATGCTTAAACTAATTTTTTTCAAAATTTTATGTAATTAACTATTATTTTAATTTTCAAAATTCAATGCTCTTATTAATTTTTAGTCAAAAACAGAAAACAGGATGCCAAAATGTATCTTAGTTTTTGAGAAATAATAAAAAAATAAAAGTAAAACTAGTAAGTAAAGTAAAAAGTTAATTGTTTTTTTGTATTATTTGATTAAAATCGGATGGTATGTAATAAAAAATAAAAAAAGGATGATTCCCTAATTAATGATTGACCTGAGGAAGTCAAATTTGGGAAAACCAAAAAAAAAGTGTTTTTCTTGGAAAAAAATACTTCTAGTTTTTCTTAATTTCTCAAAAACAAAGAAACATTTTGGCATCCGGTTTTCTGTTTTTGACTATAAGTTAATAAGAGCATTGAATTTTGAAAATAAAAATAATAGTTAATTACATAAAATTTTGAAAAAAATTAGTTAAACATTTTTTTTTTTAATTTTTTTCAAAATTTTGAGTTTGAAAATTAATTTTTTTAAAACTGTTCACTCAAACAACTTAATTTAAAAATAAAATAAAAAAATAGTTTTCTGGCTTTTCAAAAGGATATAACAAATCTTTTCATCATTCACCGTTGTTTTTAAATAATTTTTTTTCTGATTTAAGTCAATTTTTTAGAAAATTGCCCCTCATGCCTAAACGGGGGGAAATAGACCCCCCTTCCCATACGATTTTGTTCTTGTCTTAATCCCACCTACACGCTCAAGCTTTTTGGTGCATCTTATACCAATCACCCTGTATACAGGGTGAGTCATGAGCAATGCGACAAAATGCTAGGGATTGTAGGTTGCGTTGAGACAAGAAAAAAATCGTATGGGAGGGGGGGTCTATTCCCCTCCGTTTAGCCGGGAGGGGCAATTTTCAAAAAAACTGACTTAAAATGGGAAAAAAATTATTTAAAATCAACGGCTTCATTCACAATGCTGTGCGATACGTTTTTGAAAAGCCAATAACTTTTTCTTTCATTCTGTGTTTAAATAAATCTATTCTAAGAAATAGTTTTTGAAATATTAATTTTCAAAGTCAAAATTTTGAAAAAAAAAATTGAAAAAAAAATTTCAAATTCATTTTTTTCAAAATTTTACGTAATTAAGTGCTAATTTTAATTTCAAAATTCAATGCTGTTATTAATTTTAGGTCTAAATAAGAAAACCGGATGCAAAAATTTTATGTCGTTCTCAAGAAATTAAAAAAAAACCAAAACCACCTTTTTCTAAGAAAAACATTTATTTTTAATGTAACTAAGCAATTTAAGAAGCTTTAATCTTAGTTTTTTTAGTTTTTTGTATTCCTTTTATTTTTACTATGTTTTTTATTGGAAGTACTTATAAAAAATTCTCGATATGATCTCCATTGTTTAGAAGGCATAGATTATATCTCCTTGTAATGGCTTCACATAAGTTTATGCTTGACAAATTTTCCTGCAATTTGACTCCAGCGACTTAAATTCGTTCCTTCAGTTGTTCCAATGATACTATTTCCACTTCGTAAACATAATTCTCCATAAATCCCCATGCATAGAAATCTAGGGGATTTAAATCTGGTGACCTAGGCGGCCATTCCGTGGTCCCCTTCTTCCGATCCAACGGTCACTAAAATGATCATCCAGCCAGTTTCTCACCTGTAAGCTGTAGTGTGCTGGAGCACCATCTTGTTGGTAGATTAAAGTATCTGCTATAACCAATGGAACGCTGTCTAATAAATCGGGTAAAAGGTCTCGTAGGAATTGCAGGTATGATTCTCCATTAATAATGGAATTCAAAAACTGGGGTCCGATCACAGTGTGTCCAACAATACCAAGCCAAACATTACAACTAAAGCGGTGTTGTGATTTGTTTTGTTTTTTTTTTTTTGTGTGGATTGGCGCTACTCCAATAATGTAAATTGTGGAAGTTAGTAACCCCATCCCTAGTAAACTGTGCTTCATCCGTCCAGAATATTCTTCTAAAATAGTTTTGTTCGGTTTCATTTCTAAGTAGTAATGTTCTACAAAATTCGGTTCTCAATAACTTGTCGTTTGAGGTGAGTTCCTGAACAGGCGTAAAGTGGTACGGGTGTAAATTTTCCGCCCGAAGTACTCGACATGCTCTAGATTGGGACACTCCAAGCATAGTGGATATCCTTCTTGTACTGACGGAGGGATTATTTCGGACTTAGTCCAGAATTCTTTCATCTAAGATTCTTGACTCATCAGAAACTGGCCTTTCGCTTCTTCGATGCTCCAGCACTCCATGATCTCTTAGACGTCGGTGGATTCTTGGAAACGTGCTATGATGGGGACACCTCCTATCGGGATATCTTTCAGCGTACAGTCTTTCGGCTTCACGACTTCGACCATTAGCTAAACCGTAGCAGAAATGCATGTCCGTTAATTCTTCTCGGGTGTATGAGCTTGACATCGTTACGTGTTAATGAGTTAATATTCAAATTGGAAATAATTACTAAGCAAAACTGCAATGCCTTTTATTTATCTTGCGTTGCAATTTTCTTTTTTTTTTCATTAAAAAAAATGCGGTTTTATTGTCCCTATTGTCCCCATAACAGGTAGGACCCATGGGCTGCGGGCAGGCCAAGGCAAAAATATTGACAGGTCAGTTTTCAGAAGTTATCAATGAAAATAATATTAATCCAGGGTTATTCCAATACTATTTAATTTTATTACGTTCTCATAAAACTCCAATTAAAAAAAAAGTAAAAAAACTAAGATTAATTCTAAATAAATAAATAAATTGCTTCGTTACAATAAAAATAAATGTTTTTCTTAGAAAAAGGTGGTTTTGTTTTTTTTTAATTTCTTGAGAACGACATAAAATTTTTGCATCCGGTTTTCTTATTTGGACTTAGAATTAATAACAGCATTGAATTTTGATATTAAAATTAGCACTTAATTACGTAAAATTTTGAAAAAAATGAATTTGAAATTTTTTTTTCAATTTTTTTTTTCAAAATTTTGACTTTGAAAATTAATATTTCAAAAACTATTTCTTAGAATAGATTTATTTAAACACAAAATGAAAGAAAAAGTTATTGGCTTTTCAAAAACGTATCGCACAGCATTGTGAATGAAGCCGTTGATTTTAAATAATTTTTTTCCCATTTTAAGTCAGTTTTATCGAAAATTGCCCCTCCTGGCTAAACGGAGGGGAATAGACCCCCCCCTCCCATACGATTTTTTTCTTGTCTCAACGCAACCTACACGCCCTAGCATTTTGTCGCATTGCTCATGACTCACCCTGTATATAAACTTTATAAGCGCTCACTTATTCGCTTTTGTTATATTAATCGCGAATTGGGCGCCATCAAAATAGGTTTAGCTGTAGGTAAGTCAGTGTTTTACTGATAACTAAACTACCTAATTCCTTTAAGGATTCATTGCCGTCTTAAGACTTCATTTTGCGCTTCTTAAATCTTCTGAAGCCATATGAAAACAATCGTTAATGTTTTAGTTATTATTGTTGTTATATTGTACTGTTTGTACTGTAGAATGTCAGTTTTTATTACTGACCATTCTGTTAATTTTCATTGAATGTGTTTGAACAACAATTAATTAATGTTTTAGTTAATTTTAATAATTTTTTTGACTGCAGTTCAGTGGATATAGTTGGAGGGTACCGGTGACTAAATTCGGAAACTACATTTTTTGTTTGCTTACAAAATGTATAATTTAAAATCAATAATAATATCTACCAATTTATACAAAATTATATTTCTTTGATATTCAATCATGTATATTTACATAAAAATAAAATGTGTTACATAATTTAACATAAAGTGGTCAATTTAATTGACCAATGAGACAGGTTGATTTAATTTAAGTTCATTAACTGTCAATCATTTTTAATAAATTTTAATAAAAACATTTTTATTCCATTATAATCAGATATAATTAAGTTTGTTTTAAATTTCACCCACAAACATCAAAATCATGAATATATTCTCAATATTTATCCAACCCATATGCTCTGAAACGTACACATACATAAATATTTAAAAAAGGACTTTTAATAACAGCAACACAAACTTAAACAACCGACATTAAATGAATAATAATATTAAATACCAACAATAAAAAAAAAACTATTGGTATAAATGAATATGCAAATCAAAGGTCTTTTATTACACAAAACAACACACGTATTTGACATTTATTTAAATTAAATTTACCTTCCTTTATTTATATGTAACACAGAGTTCATTAATGGAATATTGAAGCAAAAGAAAATATAAATATATATAAAAAAAAATATAAGTAAAGTGTTAGTCCTGCACTGCTTCGTTTATATGTTGTTGCGAGGGATAATGCTGTGTGGCAAAAGGACTTTGCATCAAGAAGTAAGTGCGAAGTGCTTGTATTCTCTGGCATTCAATGAGAGTTTTTCCATGCCATTACACCCGTAAACAAATGCATTGAAGCAAGCGTTTGACTGACATTCTTGGTGTACTTTCCTTGTGTATAAATACATCTTCATATATACGATATATACATATAGATAGATATCCTTAAGAAAATCTTTGCATTTGCTTTAGCATACTGGCAAAACCAAAGTCATTTGTATAGCTGCTGTAGATGTTAAAAAAAAAGTTTATTTCATGCTTTGATGCTGATATATCAATGAGTTGAATGAACTGGCATGGCGGTAGATTCTGTGTTTTTTTCTTAAGGATATTGTTATAAGTTGTATGAGGATTCTTTCAATATTCAAAGTAGACAAGATGTTAAGCGGAAAATCAATGTTAAGTTCCGTATTAAATAAACAAATATTTTTGTATTTATATTTCGTTTGTCACATTTTATAATTTTTTGTTTCTTATGTTTTCCTTTTTTATGATTTTGCGCGCACTCAAGGGATTAAGATACGAACAAGCGAAGTTAGAGTTTGATCAGAGTACAAGCGTTTAGGGAAACCGTATATAAAAGATAAAAAGGTATATCTACTAGAATGACTGAACTTCACAATGTCGAATGAAGAATGACTGAACTTCACAATGTTAGTCGATGAAAGAATTTCGCATTCGTGTAGTGCTTCTGAAGAAACATTGTACACAGTCATATGTTAATAAAAAAACATTAGCCATTAACAACCTAGAAAAGGCGAACCAATTAATATTTATAAGTTATTTGGCTCTGACAAATAATCCGCGCACTTATACAAAATATGTAATTTTTTCTAGTTTTATAATTCACACATGTGTTAGCAAAAATTAACCTCAAATTAACCTTTGACTGGGTTCAAAAGTGTTGTTTTACCTCATTTACATAATATCCACGGTTTCATTTCATCCACATTTCCTTACCTTGAACCGGTTTCCATCGAGTCGTTTCTAAGTTGCTGTTGAAAAATTCTCTTAATATAAAGGATTAAGCTAGATTATAGAAGGTAGCTCTTCGATGTCCAGGGTGTAATATAGTCCAAGAAAACGATATAAGATTTTGATAAAAAGATTTCAGAATTCCAATGCCAAAACTTTGCAGAAAATGGTAATATTCCAACTAACAATTTAGCTTTTATAAGGCCCAAGTTTTAGAATTTGGCAAGCAATAGCTAGTATGGAGCTCGTATAAGCTAAATTTTCGCAAGCCATACATTTCAAACTTTGAGAATGAAAAAAAAATCAGCTATAAAGCCTTTAAAAGGAATTTTGACACGCTCTATACAAGGCTTGTAGATAAAGGTTCAAAATAGTCTGTATAAGTACTTCCGAAGTTGTTTACTGATAATTTTAAAGAAAATAGCTGCTATAAGGCTCACCACGACAAGTCTATGCAAACAACTTGTGAAAGGCTTGCCTATAAATGCTTAATACGAATTTAATTATTCTGCTTATATGTCAATTGTCAGTCTTGTAAATAACCTCTTAGTAACAACATTACAGTTCTAAAGAAAAAAAGGAAAAGTAAGTATCAAAAATCGTTAAATCGAAAAGAAGTGCTTACAAAAATAATTTATTAATATGAAAATTTGAAAAAAATAATAAAGATAATTATTTCTCTCCCTTCACCGTTAACATTTTCTTCATATCATTTTCTTCTTATCATAATTTTTTCAACAACAATGTGGCGTAGAGGTAGAGTAATGGAGTGGTGCGTTGCAGTTCTCGATTCTGAGTCCAAAATCCGGGTAATTAAACACTTTTCTTTTTTATTTAAAATATAATTTCAATCTTTACAGAATACAGTCAAAATATTTTTGATCCCTGACTGCGAAGGAGGAAATATCTAAAAATACAAATACAAAAATAAAAATATTGCTTAATGTACTAATACCTAAAACTTTTGTAATTTCTTAATATGGCCTTTATAAGGCATTATATAAACATTTACGGCAAGCTGTCATTTAATAAATGGCTTGGGTAAGGCCTTTCTACAACGTCCAACGCAAGCTATTAACAAAGGCGTCATTAAAATGCTTGGGTAAGGCCTTTTTACAACATCCAAGACAAGCTATTAGGTATAAGCTGTCATTAAATGGCTTGTATAGAGCCGTTTTATAACATCCAAAGCAAGCTATTGGCATTAGCTGTCACAGAATGGCTGGCAGAGGCAAGCCAATTGCATTTCATGAAAAGCTATTTGCTGATATAGCACCTGCCACCAAAAGTCTTATAGGAGTTATATAGCTTGCACAATGTGCGCCAAAATAACTTGTATAAAGCCTTTTAATATTTCTATAGCAGTCTGAAAATAGCTTGTGTTGAACCTATACAAGTTAAATTGTTAGTTAGGATCTTTGGGTCAAAACAGTGCTGGGGGTTTTTTTGAAAGAAATCCCTTTTACCAGTGCCGAAATTCCCTTTTTTTCCGACAAATTATTTCATTTGTCCCTTTTTATTTCCCTCAGCGAAAAAAAGTTAAAACAAAACACATTTATATTTGCAGTACGAGTTTTTAAAAATTTTCTTTAACCAAAACAAATCAGATTCTTTTATTTACACATGTAGAAAGAAACATGATTAAATAAAACAAAATTCGTTAATAAGAAACATCATCCGCATTCGCATAAAATTCTATTATTGAATCCGATGAATGAGCTGCGTTATCGATCCGCGAACTACTTTTCCATTTTTGAAACTGCATTATCGTGGATGTCAAAAGTTGAGATTGGGCGCGTTCAAGTGCACAAGAGAAAAGCAATCTAAGATACTTTAGTATCGTAAAATATCTAATATCGCAAGTTAAACTTTTTTTAATGCTTTTAACGACCAATCTTAATCCGTCAGTGTTTCAGCAATCACTGGACCGATTTAAAAGGTAAATATGCTGTTGAATAGAGGAAATGTCAAACTTGGTCGTAGGGACTATATTTCTGGGAAGATGTCCACGGTTTGGCTAAAAAACGACAGTAAAATTGCATTTCCTAACAAAAAGGCAGATGACGTTTTCGAAAACGGTCATTGTCAATAAATTATTAGAAATACTGCAAAAAAAACTTTATGCGTTTCGACGATCCAAACATTTTTATTTCTGTTTCAAAAAATTCAGATTTGTTAACTATCTGCTTTTTTTTTCATAAAAATCACTTTCATCCGCACCAATTTTACTGCGAATTTGCTTTTCCAACATTTGTATGGAGTGCGGATGTGGTGCGGATGCTTTTCGTTTTCAGTAATACCAATTTTACGAACAACGTTACCGACATTTATTCCCGCGTATGGCTTGCGGATTCGCTAATAGCAAATCTACCGAAAGTGAGTAAGACTCCCTCCGCAACTCATTCGTAGGATTCCCTAATAAAGCTGATTATTTAGTTTTGTATTATATCATAGTGGCCATTACTAACTTCGTGATCTATACATTTTTGATTTTTATTCGTTAACGATGTTCGAAAAAACACAAATTGAGTTTAGTGTACCTACTTTTTTTCATACAATTTCGTTTATTTTTTGTTTTAACGTCTGTGACAGTTCTGAAAATTCTTTAAACCTCAGAGTTAACAAATTCACTGTCGATGTCTTTATATAAATTTTTTTCCAAAACTTATTAAATGAAAAAAGCCTGTGCCTTTGAACTTCATTGAAGTAAGAAAAAAGTGATAGCCACTCAAATATTACATTGGAAGTTTTAAAACCAAGTATTTTGTTTAGAATTGTTAAGTTATTGCAATTTATCCTTTCTGTTAAGTTGAGAGCCATATTAGTATTTAATACTCTAATTATTTAGGTAAGGGATCTTGGATAGAATTTTTTTTTTTCAGTTCATTTAAAGCAGTTACATATAGAAATGTTTGCAATTATTGTTTACTTCGACAATAAGTGTTTTGTCGATTGAATTCAAAGTAAGATGGGCTTGGTTCGGCAGAGATTCGTAAAAAGGGCTAATTGAACAATCAAAGAGATGAAAATCTTTGTCACTGGCACAATGAGTTCAAGCAAATTGGAATATGGATGTCACATGTACAAACTATTATATATTGGAATTGACTAGAATTTTCGAAAAAATATATTTTTTCGGAAAAGAAGAAATTTCCACAAAACCAGTCGGTTTTCCCTTTGTCCCTTTTAAGATCGGAACTCCCACGATCCCCCAGCACTGGGTCGAAGTGCACTAACCCAGCTTTAGGCACTTATGAAAGGAGTGCTGATTGAAGGAAATTAATGGTTAGGAAACTTTTTCAAATAGCCATATGCACTGCAGCGTAACGTAAGGCATCAAAGTGAGTATCCTAGCGGTGGGTACTTGGTAGAAGCTCATCAAAGAAAATTGGTGTAATAATATATACTCCGGAATACGATACTATAAAGGTCAAAAAGTACGTGTTCTGTAGTTACTCCAAAGGTTTGTTTTTTCATCAGACGCTAAAAAAGTCTTCCACAAGGAAATGCAGTTTTACTTTTGTGTTATTTTGTATACTAACTGTATATAAATAAATATAGTAACGTTATAATACATTTACATAATGATATTTCATACCATATATTCTTAGATAATGTTATATGAAGTTTGTTTTTTTCTATTATCATTTAGATTGAACATCATAGACTTTTCAGAAGAAGCAAACAATAACAAAATCAATTAACATGGCTTCGCCACTTTATGATGATTTTAATACCTCAAATATTTCATATATTCCTTGTAATTTTAATTTTTAACCAAAGAAAACATTATGAAAAATAGTCTCTGAAAAGATAAAAGTAATTTATTGCATTGTCATTTCAATTACCTTGAAAATCTCTTATAACTAGTACCAAAGCACTTTATCAGTCCGTTATCCCTTGTTTTATAATATAATGTTAAAAAAAAAGCTCAGCATGTCGCAACAAGGCATAAGACCAATTTACAATCCTTTCAGCTGTTTCATCCACATTATAATTTCATGCTGGTTATAGCATACTCCTTTGCAGTTAGGTATGTCAATGCCAGATAGCAAACTAAATTTCAAGGGAAAAATCTTCCATTGACCGGCAATGGAAAATAACACACTTAAACTCATTCTTGTTCGAATATAAGTGCGGAGAATATATAGTTATAAACTAGACTTATGCATTTTGCACACATGACGAAACTGATTTCTTATAAAGAGTGGTATCTACTTTTAAACATTAGGTTTTTCTTACCATCTTTAAAATATTTCATAGGGGTAGTTATTGGTTTTACGAAAATTGGAACTTAGAGTTTAACATTGGTGATTTCACATGACCAAGATATCGATGGTTTTGTGCAAAAATGTGTGATATGCATTTTTTGTTGAAATGTGTTAATTATACCATTCGAAAACTAAGCGATAAATCTGTTCAGACAGCACTAAATGATGTATATGTAGGTCTAGGTATATTTTATTGAAAAATCAATTAACAGAATGAACTTTCAATAATCGGAAAACATAGCAATTTTAAAAGATCTATAGTAGTGATCCAGCACTTTCCATTTACATTGATTCCTACATAGCATCTAACGATAATTGATATTTGGATATTTTTGGTGACCTCTAGGTGTTAAAAGGTTTGCAAAGTTTCGAGCATGAATACGCTCTTCCTCAGGACTTTATTGTAAAATAATATACATCGTCAATAATGTCATCTATACAATACATGAAAATTTAACTTACAATTTAATTTAAGAAACTTAATTTCCACAATCAAAAATATGTTCAAGAGATCCACACATTGCACACTAAAAATAATTAAGTTGATTTAGAAAACAATTTAAAAATTATAAACACAATTAAATAATTACATTGAATGTATTTTAAACATTTATTTATGAAAAAATCTTCTTATTGGATTACACCTCCCAACACTGACAAAAGACTATTTAATTTAGCCTTCTTTTTTTGTTTTTTATTAGTTGGCTGTTAATGTTACTGAGATTCTCAAAATCAGATCGTCTGTTGATCGAACTCTCTTCGTTGTTGATATGCACCATTTCCAACAACATTCTCTTGTTAGGGTGTGTTTCTCAACTTCTAGTATAGTCACATTTTCTAAATCAGGTTTGTGGTCCTGCTCTATGCAGTTAAGGGCAAGTGCTGTTTTTTGAGAACCACCACTGTTAATGTCAGACCGGTGGCCGGAGAGACGATTGTCTTTGTTTGGAGGTTGGAGGTACCAAACCAACGTATACAGGAGAACAATTTGTCCCTGTCAAACCTATACAATTCATTTTTTAAACAACATCAGGCTTATCCATTCTATCTATTTTCCCTTTTGTGTAAGAAAATAAAAACGTTTTTAGAGTGTTGGTCTCTTTATTTCTAATTGGAGCTTGTTTCATTCGAGTAGAAAGAGATGGAATATATATTGCACTCCGATAGACAACAAGTTGTGGTGGTGGAACATTTTCTAGACTCGTTTCCTTTTTGTTGTAATAATTGTTTATCAATCGTTCAATAGCATGGGCAGGGAAAAAATTAGAACACAGGGTTCCCCTTATTAAATTGATGTTTTTTTGTTGAAATAAAATGTGGCTATTGGCTAGCACTCTTTTTCTAAAATTCTGTGCAGTATTGAATAAAACCTGTTTGGGCAGCTTCGAGTGAATTTTAGGGAGTAAAATGTTCGTAAGTTTATTCGCGTACATTCGCTATGTTCGCGCAAGTAAAATTTGGTGGCACCGGATCCGAAGCTTGTGATAAAAATTATATCGTCTTTGGAAGACTTCCATGGGTAGATACAAAAATTATAACTGTTTTCGCTTAGTTTTTAAATTTGAGTCAAGAACAGTCAATCTGTTCACGTGAAAAATCTTGTGAACAAACGGTCCTATTTTTTTTAAATGATATTTATCAAAATCTTTAAAATTATTTTTGAGAAATAATGAAAATTAAATTATTTTTTTCTCCGTAACGATTACTAGACAGAGAGCCAGCGAAAAAAATATACTTACGTCATTTGATAACGAAAATAATAAGTCTTATTATCATCTCCCAACAAGTGTGATAATTGGTTGGTGGGTGTGACCACCAGACAGAAAGACGGGATTTTCGAACCCATGCACATTTACGGTCTTGTTTATCTTAGTTATGTCATGTTTGATTGTTATTTCGATTTTTTTTTTCAATGCATATAGCTTATATTATTGTTGATATCATTTAAAATTATAAGTCAAAACGTAGTGCACACCTAAAGCCTTAATTTACATAGCTAGTTGTCGGTTCTTTATAAAAACATTCCTTCATCATAATCTTCAATTTTTGGTGCATTTTCCATTTTTATCCTTGGATAGTTTTTTTTTTTCTTTTTTTTTTTTAACTCAATTACGTTTACCTTCATGGATGTCCAGTCTCTGCCATTTGATTATGAATAGCATTAAGGCATACGGCATACGACACAACGACACAAAGTATGGTATTTCTGGAAATTGCAATAGGGATTTTGTGGACTTTTACTAGAAAAATGAAAAAAAAAAAAAAATCTACAGAATGAGATGCATTTTATTATGATGTGGATAAGCTTCAAATTTAAATCGAAAAATGTATTTTTATGGAAGTTCTGCATTAAATTCAAAGTCAAGTGCAGTGGAATAAAGATGAGATAGTTTATGTGTAAGAGTATGTAAGTACATAATTTGGAAAATGGCAATATTATCATTTTTCTTCTTTAAAGTATTCTGGTGTAACACACATTGTACCTACTAACAAAGTTATTTCAAACCAACTGAACATATTGGCCACTAGCTAGCTTTTGCTTAAAAAAAAAAGTTTTGCAAATATGTCATTACGATGATAGTAGATAGGTCGAAAAGAGGAGATACGAAAATTTGATCTGCCTTTAACGCTCGCATTGTGTTAAGTTATTATAAAAAATTTCAAAACCTCTTAATTGCAGGCACGTTATATTTATAAAAAACGGTTCTTAGAACTCCACGTTTTAATCTACTTAACTAAACAATGTTTGGATTTTTTCTGACTGCTTTATACTTTCATCACATAACCAACCAACCTTAGGTTTGGGAAAACTTCAGTTGCTATCTCATGTCTGGTTAATACAAGAGCCAAGAGTGAAAGGAACCCGAACCAATCCCCTCACCATGTACCTATATGGGTATACTTAAAATCCATACTTCAAAGAACAAATTTTATTTTATTTTTGACGAGATGCAGCATGATGTGTAGTATAAAAGTTAAACAACAACGACACATTTACAAGGTCTAAACTAAAACCTTAAAGAAACAATAAAAAAGTAGAAAAAAGTGACACGACAACATTATTCCTTTGTGCAGTGTTTGCATCAACATTTTTACATAATAGAAATCTTCCACTTAATCCTTGTAGACATCAGAGACAAAAATGCTAAAAGAGTTCAGACCGGAAAGTGGGCGAAATAAATGGCAGTTTCCTTGATGGCTGCTGCAAAATTACTCCCCAATATAGTATCAACACATTTGCACAAACTGTGATGCATACTTTTGAAAGTTTATTTTCTATTTGTATAAGTTCTTTCTATTCTCATCATGTTATTGAGATGCAAATTAGATGCTTACGTTTATTTTTACTTAGGATGATGTAAAAACGTATATGAATCCAGCCATAAGGCATTTTGTGTATGTATAGTTCCACTTTGAGTAGAAATATTGTAACGTTGTAATGACAAAGGGTTGACAAGTAGAGGCAAATGACTTTATTCTGTTTTTGTTGTTGTGATGGACTGAAACGAGTTTAAGTATTTTTTGATAAACTCACATTTGACAATAATGAAACTTTTAAACGTTTTATTATTTTTATTTGAATTATAGAAAAATTATATATCAAGCAAGGAAGAAGTGTATCCAACTAAAAACGGAGGGTATAATGGTATCGAGAGTTGGAAGAAATATATGCACACTGCACTGGTTGATGATGCAAACCAGGATTTTCCAAAACAGAAATGTTCAAGAAATTTGTTTTTTGTTAGAAAACCACCGAACATTTCATAATTTAAATTGGAGTACCCCAGGGAAGCGTGTTGAGCCTTTTTCTTTTTTATTACAGTTCATGACTATATACTGGCATATAAAGCGTGGCACCCGACAAAGACTCAGTTATTCTTTGCTGACGATGAAGCCATCATGATGAAGAAGTGGATTCATTCTTGCACCTTTCATTGTAACATCAAAAGTGCGACAAGAAGAAGAAGAAGAAGAAGAAGAAGAAGCAGAAAAAGAAGAAGTTACCAACTAGAATATTGTTAGATAGTATTGTGGTTACGCAAGTAAACATGTAAATCTTATACTATTGACTGAACTGGAGAAGAAACTCGAACTCAAATTCAATACTGTTTCCAACAGCGTGCACGTTTTGCATACTGCAATTTTCAAAAATGTATTTGATCAATCTGGGACTTACCCAAGTAACTACAAAATAATTAAACGATAGGACTTTGTGTTTGACAGCTACATTGAGCAGTCGCTTAAGGAAGGCGAAAGAGAAAGACGGCGAATTGATTATTCTCTTAAGATACTCAGTCCTATTCTGTAAACAGGGAATCTAACGTTCGATTCACCTCTTCGATTCCCGGTCGATGGTCGTCTATACAGGGTGATTGGTATAAGGTGCACCAAAAAGATTAAGCGTGTAGGTGAAGCTAAGACAAGAAAAAAATCGTATGGGGATCTATTTCCCCCCGTTTAGACGGGAGGGGCATTTTCTAAAAACTTGACTTAAATCAGAAAAAAAACTATTTAAAAACAACGGTGAATGATACAAAGCGTTGTTATATTTTTTTGCAAAGCCAGAAAACTACTCTTTTATTTTATTTTTAAATTAAGTTGTTTAAGTGAACAGTTCTAAAAAAATTAATTTTCAAACTCAAAATTTAAAAAAAAAACTAAAAAAAAAAT
The DNA here is from genome assembly GCA_951217065.1 of Baccha elongata. NCBI lineage: Eukaryota > Metazoa > Arthropoda > Insecta > Diptera > Syrphidae > Baccha > Baccha elongata. The sequence continues at coordinate 242,443,624 of OX578272.1, forward strand.
TTTAAACTAATTTTTTTCAAAATTTTATGTAATTAACTATTATTTTTATTTTTAAAATTCAATGTTTTTATTAATTTTAAGTCAAAAACAGAAAACCGGATGCCAAAATGTATCTTAGTTTTTGAGAAATTAAAAAAAATTAAAAGTAAAACTAGTAAGTAAAGTAAAAAGTAAATTCTTTTTTTTTTATTATTTGATTAAAATCGGATGGTATGTAATAAAAATAAAAAAGGGATAGTCTCCTAATTAATAATTGGCCTGAGCAGGTCAAATTTGGGAAAACCAAAAAAAAAAAGCATATTTTTCTTGGAAAAAAATACTTCTAGTTTTTCTTAATTTCTCAAAAACTAAGATACATTTTGGCATCTGGTTTTCTGTTTTTGACTAAAAATTAATTGAATTTTGAAAATAAAAATAATAGTTAATTACATTAAATTTAGAAAAAAATTAGTTTAAAAATTTTTTTGAAAATTAATTTTTTTAAAACTGTTCACTTAAACAACTTAATTTAAAAATTAAATAAAAAAGTAGTTTTCTGGTTTTCCCAAAAAATATAACAACGCTTTGTTTCATTCACCGTTGTTTTTAAATAATTTTTTTCTGATGTAAGTCAATTTATTAAAGAATATCCCCTCCTGCCTAAACGGAGAGAAATAGACCCCCCTCCCATACGATTTTTTTCTTGTTTTAACTCCACCTACACGCTCAAGCTTTTTGGTGCACCTTATACCAATCACCCTGTATATTCTGTTAAAACACCGGGGAAACTACTTTATCAACCTTTATTTCGAATCTTTCGGATATATGTAAATTTTGATTGAAATGTCATTAATATTTCAACAAATTGTTTGAAAAATGAAACAAAATTAATAAAATTGCATACCTACCTACCTACCGCCGCGGCTTTTTCGAGATTTTTAATTAAATTCGGGAGTGTAACCATTGAAATGAGACATGCAAAATAACACGAGACGTTTTTTTTAAGTGTGGTGTATTTTTTTTTTTTTTAAAGTGTGTGTGTGAGTATTGGAAGCGTGATGTACGGTAATAATGTCATGTGTGTCGATGGATCAAATGTTGCTGATGCCGTCTAAAGTTTGTTTTTATATAAGTAGGTACATGGGTACCTAAATAAGAATAATAAAAGCGTTGGGTGGAATAAGGGGTTAAGTGCATTTTTCTATTTTTTCCCAAATAAGAAGATGGTCTAAGTAACTTCACGGTGTTTTTGGTCTAAAGGGGTTATTTGAAACGGAAAGGTTTAAATGGACGAATGAGTTACTATATCACAGCAAATGCAAATGTCACATAACGCATTCTTCCACCGAAATCGCTTTAATAATTTTTTTATTTATATTTTGCACAAGTAACGTCGACAAACGCAACAAAATCGATCGATTCATTCGTTTATGAGAATGATGAACTGAGTTACTGACGGGGAATATTTCCCTTCGAAAGACTATTTTCGACGATTGTTTTCCCCCGCCGTTTAACTGAACTGAGTTTTGGGAATCGTTTCCCCCGCCGTTTAACACAATAGGGCTGCTAACAGGTGCTTATAGGTTTTAAGAAATATTAAAAGTTGTTATCGTTTTTAATTATTAAAAAAAAACATTGTAGATTTTTAACAAAATATTTAAATCTGATTGCATTGTGTTTGATGCTATTGCCTTGAAACCTATATAAGTTAAGTTAAGTAGATATGTTAACAAGAACACAATCATCATTTAAAATAAGATTAAAATTAATAACAAATAAATTTTCAATACATCCACCCATTCAAAATCAACTAACGTTTCAATAATATAATTTGCAATTAGCACCCAGACAGAAAATGATTTATGAAAATATTCTATTGAGCCGTTTCAATAATATTGACCAACAGACATGGCTTTCAACAATTGCCACAAATCTATTATCGGACTTCCGCATAGTAATTAATTAGATTGCCATTCACCATGTCATTGTTCAATCAGGCCTCTTCGAAAATTAATAAAGGCATATTCATCAAGTGAATGCGTTATTGTTGCATTGAATATTATTTTGTCTCTCTGTACACATTTTAAATAGAATGATTCATAATGTTTTTGCAATTGAAACCTAAATAGATAGTTTGTTTTTGTTTTATTCATATTTTTGGTTCGTTTTTCAGGGAAAATCTAATTAAAATTTAATTAGTGTTTTCTAATATTTTCAGATTGATTGTGTAAATATTTATTCCGTCTATTATGTTTTGTAAATTTTAGTTTAGATATACATGTTCGTGTATGTTTTTCTAAAATTAATTTAGAAATTAAATGCATAGGTATCTAACTTACTAGTCAATAATTTTGGAACCCGTTTTGTCCCTTCTCGTAAATTCGAAAGTATTCGTATTCTAAAACTTTGCATTATTTATATGTCATATACACTTCTCGTCAACTGAATACGCACAAACATTTTTGAATATATTTTATCCATATTTTCCAAACAGTGATGGTTATTATGACATCTGTTGATGGTAAAAATTTTCGTAACATATAAATAACAGAATTTCAAAGTTTTATCCAAAAACAACCGTGATTTTTTCCTTCAACCACTTCCAAAGTGAAACTTATGCAAAGTAGAAGTTTATTTTTGAGTCAACTGAATAGGTACAAAAATTAAAATTGATATTGGAATCGAATGAAACAAGTTTTTGTTTAAGTTTAGTAGTGGGTACTTCCACCTTTATTTTTAATTACTTCGTAAATTCGATTCAGCATGGAATCGTATAGCTTTTTAATGTAATTTAACGAAATTTCGCTCCACGCTAATTTGATTGCAGAAGTTAAGGTTTCTTTGTCTTCGAACTGATGACCACCCTCATAAACTTTGCGTACTAACCATCCCCAGACATTTTCTATGATGTTTAGATCAGGTGAGTACGGCGGCCATTGAAGCAACTGCACTTGTTGCTCCTCTATCCATGTTTTTATTATGCGCGCTGAGTGAATAGGCGCATTATCATGTTGGTAGGTCCAGTTTATGGGTCCAAAGATGTTAGAAAATTTAGGAAAATTTCTTTCCAAAATTACTTTATACCCAGCTGCTGTCATTTTTTATGTTACAACATCGAGCTCAACTGTTCCATAATAACTGACTGCTCCCCATATCATGACACCTCCTTCACGACTATGATGGCGCTTTAAAAATCTTTTTTCTTTTCTTAAGTCGTGAAAATGAACCCATCAGGGCCATCGAAATTAAACTTTTTTTCATCTGAAAAAACCACGTGATACCATTCTTTTTTCCAACTCATGTGAAGTCTTGAAAAATCTAATCGCAACATTTTCCGTCTCTCGTCAAGTGGTGGTTTTTTCTTAAGTTTCATTCGTTTAAGATGGCTTGAGTTGTTGATTACTCTTAAAACTGTTGAGCAACTTGCGTTTACGCCGACTTTTTGTTTTATTTTTGCCACAGAATCAGAAGAATTTGATGCACATCTTAAAATTCTTCGTCTCTCAGCTGCTGTTGTTGCTGTTTTCTTACCTCCCTTCATGTTTTTGCCGTACGCATCTTTATTTTTCAAGTAAGAATAAACTACATTAAAACTTCGGCCAACTTTATCAGCTATTGCACGTCCAGTTAGGCCTTGGTCTCTAAGTAAATCGATTTTAGCTTTTTCAACACTGTTAAGACACGTAGATCTACCCATTTTTCTTAAAATTTGAAATCAAGAATTAAATTTTACTGAAAACACTAAAATCGTTAATTTAAACTGTCAAGCACTCCAAAAAACTTAAAAACAACGAAGAAAATGGCGTTGTACCTATTCAGTTGACTAAAAAAAAACTCCTACTTTGCATATAAAACACTTTGCAAGTGGTTGAAGAAAAACTCACGGTTGTTTTTGGATAATTCTTTCGGAATTATCTGCTTAACATCTTAAGGGAATAGTTAGCATCAACAGATGGCATAATAACCATCACTGTTTGGAAAAAATGGATAAAGTATATTAAAAAATGTTTGTGCGTATTCAGTTGACGAGGAGTGTAAGTTTAGCATTTAATAATTCTATAGTTTTTTCAAACAAAACAAAGAATAAACATTTGTTGGAAAGTGTAACAAAATAGGAAAAAAAGTAACATAGTAACAAAAAAATAAAATTAACATAAAGTAAAACAGTTTTGTTACACTTGTAACACTGTGGCAACCTTGCACTCGAGCAATTGATTTTACGCCGTAGCACAGTGGAAAATATGGGCCTGCTTTGGAACAAAAGTCAATATCGATAATTAAGAGTGTTGAAATTTTGCACAAATTAATAAAAATATAAGACGCCTGCAACCAAATGTTTTTTATTGAATTTTTTGTGAAAGAAAAATAAAAATTTCCGAATAAATAAAAAAAATAACTAACGAGTAGGTAAGATAAAGACATGAAAACAAAATTCACTTAAGAGGGGTTCTATCACCCCCTGTTTAGGAAAATAAAACTTTTTATATCAAAAAAAGCACTTACGATAATGTTTAAAACGTTTTCTCAAAGCTGAAACTCTAATCTTCAATAAAATGTTGGACAAAAATTTTTCTTACTTCAAAGTTTCTTAAATAAAAAAATTCATAGTAAACATTTTGAAAACAAAAAGCCATTTTTTGTCTTTAAATCAAATTTTTACAAAATGTTACATCATTAAGTGCTGTTTTCTTATAAACATTAAACGTTTTTAACAATTTTTAGTCAAAAACTGAAAACTAGGTGATACATTTTTGAGAAATAACAAAAGAAATACAGGTAGTTTTTGTGATTTTCTAACAACGCATGTTCGGACTTTAAGATCACATATTTAATGACCAGATTATTCTTTTTTTTATTTTTTCTAGCATTTAATTGCATTTAATAAAGCAATTTTTTTTTTATTTAATTTAAAGAATAAAAAGGTTGATTAAAAACAAAAGTAAGTTGCCTAATAAGTAAGCAAGTTTTTATTTAGATTTTTCCAGAGAAAACGCATGAATTAACAAGCAAAAAACTTTCAAAAAATTTTCTCTATAACTTCGGAAAACGAAACACTTTTTAAAACTACTAATAAATGATGGTAACACTGGAGATAGAACCGTATGCCCATGGATCATCATATACGTAAAGGATTATCTTCCTATTGGGAGAAACCCCACCCCGTGTAATCCTATTGAATCAACAAAATAAATTTTGGAACACCCTTTACTAAAAATTCCTATATTTTTTTTTTATTTAATTCAATTAACTTAATTGCCATGTTTTGTTTTTAAAAATGATAATTTCTAAATGGAATGGGAAAATGCATTTTATTATTAAGTGATAATGACAGTGTGAATTTTTATTGCATATATATTAACCCTCCATTAATTCCTATAACCAAATAATTCTAGAGGGAGTGTTTAATTAAATTGTAAAATATAAAAAAAAAGATTGAGAATTCGTTAGCAGTTTGCAACTTTGTCAAGGCTTAATAGTTTATAGGTATTTAAAATGAAATCGACACGTGAAAGGAATTTGGCCTTTGTGCATAAAATATTATGCAAACTTATAATCACCAGCTGTTAAATTTAATTATTTGATATCAATTATGAAACTGAAAACTAATTTACTTAGACTTTGAATGAAAAAGAACCTTTGAAATAATATTTGTGGATTTTTGGTTGAACAAATTTTAAAAATATCATTTGAAAAGTTTAGTGTTTATGAATGTTAAGGTAGATGTGTGGATTATACTACTTAATACACTTAGGTATCATAATGAAATTATAAATGCAATTTTTATATCGTTAAAAATTTATTTAGTTTATGGTTTGTAAATAACCTCTCACAGCTCGTAATTTATAACCCTGGAATTGGGGAAGGTTATGCATCATAATAATGCACTACTGGAACAAAAAAAAAAGAAATAAAACTAGGTATCCAAATGTATATAAATTGGGTTTCCAAAAGAAACAATTTCGTCATCTGATATTTGAACTAAATTTTCCTTATTTGTATTTGATCTGTAGAAAGTAATAACATTTTCCTAAATCCTTTTTATTGAATATTTCAGAATCTTCTTTACCCAAATAATGGTTTTGAAAACTTTATGTATATGATACACACAAACCTATATAAATATTTCGTATAGTTTTCAAAGCAATTAAACACTTAACATGCACTTAGTTTGGTAAAGTTTTCATCATCAGTTATATTTAATTATGCGAAATCGTTTTCCACTTTCAACTTCACAAGAAAATTTCTACAAGTAAACTTATTAAATATGCAAGATACGACATTTTGTATAATATTCACATGTTGATGCAGAAGCTACAAACTAAGCACAGAATGATATTTACTTTGTTTTCAAGGAACTTTAATGAGAATTCGAGAAGTTCATATAATGTATCATTATGTTTCTTATGTTATAAATTTCACTACCATAAAGAATGCAAAATATTATTGTTTTGGATATTATACATAGATAATAATATAATTTTGGAAATTATTTTACTCATAAGAAATACTAGGAATATAACAAAGAAATAAAATAAATAATGATACAAAATCTATATATCTTCTTCTTAATAAAAAAATTCGATTTGTATATTCAATCATTATCAATATTTTCAAAATAATAATAAACGTGTATATTTTCATCAAGGAAAACATAAGTACCAATATACATATATACAGGGTGATTGGTATAAGGTGCACCAAAAAGCTTGAGCGTGTAGGTGGAGTTAAGACAAGAAAAAAAAATCGTACGGGAGGGGGGGTCTATTTCCCACCGTTTAGGCGGGAGGGGCAATTTTCTAAAACATTGACTTAAATCAGAAAAAAAAATTTTTTAAAACAACGGTGAATGATAAAAAGCCTTGTTATGTTTTTTTGGAAAGCCAGAAATTTAATTTTTAAATTAAGTTGTTTAAGTGAACAGTTTTAAAAAAAATAATTTTCAAACTCAAAATTTTGAAAAAAAAAACTAAAAAAAAAATTTTTAAACTATTTTTTTCAAAATTTTATGTAATTAACTATTATTTTTATTTTCAAAATTCAATTAATTTTTAGTCAAAAACAGAAAACCAGATGCCAAAATGTATCTTAGTTTTTGAGAAATTAAAAAAAACTAGAAGTATTTTTTTCCAAGAAAAACACTTTTTTTTTCCAAATTGAACCTGCTCAGGTCAATTTTTAATTAGGGATTTATCACTTTTTTATTTTTTATTACATACGATCCGATTTTAATCAAATAATAAAAAAAAAACGAATTAACTTTTTACTTATTTTACTAGTTTTACTTTTAATTTTTTTTTAATTTCTCAAAAACTAAGATACATTTTGGCATCCGGTTTTCTGTTTTTGACTAAAAACTAATAAGAGCATTGAATTTTGAAAATAAAAATAATAGTTAATTGCCTACATAAAATTTTGAAAAAAATAGTTTAAAAAATTTTTTTTTTAGTTTTTTTTTCAAATTTTTACGCTCAAGCTTTTTGGTGCACCTTATACCAATCACCCTGTATATACACTAAAGATAGATAAAAAATATATTTTAAGCCATCCTTAAGAAATATGCCTTCAAAACGTTGTTAACTCGTTATAATTATTAAAAACTATCTATTGTGATAAATAAATCGTCTGTTATCCAAAAAATAAGTGATATCGCATACCTATCTAGTGAAAGTGTTGAATAATTAATAATTTTTCCCTTCTTCCAAGTGATAGTAAATTCAAAAAAATCTATTGTAGCTTTTAACATTCAAAACACAAAATTCAGTCGTGACAACAATGTGTTTCGAAAGTTCATTCGATACCCCATAAAAAAAATATTTGTATGTCATTCTTTTGTTTTCGAGAACTATATCAAACATTAAATTAAATATAGGTACCCATATTTATTTTCCTCTCGGATTATCAATTCGTTAATATTATTATATTCACACCTGATAAATTTATATCTACCGCTCATCCTTCCCCCCATTCCCTTATCAAGATACATAATTTAAGAAACAAAAAAAAAAGGAATTTAAAAACAATAATAAATACAAATTTCTGTTGTTGTTTTATTAAAGTTTATAAGCTGATTTTATTTTTATGTCCGCATCGTGTCTTTTATTGAAATATAATGCAATCAACATGATTAAATTTAATTTTAATAAAACATTAAATTCCTGAATACACCTAGACACACATTTAAAATGAATTCATTGGGTTGCAACTGTGGCCCTGATGCTATAGCAACACGGTTTATGTCCATTTTTTAAAAAAAGATTAAACAAAAAAATATTATTTTAATGAAACATTGCTGATGTATTTTTCGGTTGGATAGATGAGTTGAATATCTATAACATAATGGGCTCTCGTCCGCGCCTCTTGTTCGTTGGTCAGTTTTTTTTTTAAATCCTTTTTTCACTCCTTCTTGCGTGCAATAAAGGTACCTTCAGCGGAAAAAATTGTGCATTCACAAAAAAAAAAAAATTAAAAAGATTTCATAAATAAATTTCTAATTAATGGCTTTTATAGTTTAAATGAAATTATAGATATAGACCAGATATTATAAAAATGGATATAACCCTTGATTAAAACAAAGAAACGCTGTTTAAAACGGCACTATGAATAGATACACCATTTATAATAAAGCACTGTACGACCGTTTAGGAAACTTCGATAAACATTATGGACTAAAAGTCTTCAAAGGCCGTGTGCGAATTGCGTTAAAAATGCTGGTTAATTTGATCCCAGTTAAATTTGATCCGTTTTTATGGAGGTGAATAAAATTTTAGCATTTTGCTGTGTGAATTGCTTTAAATGGAATTTTTTTAAGCATACATTTCCCATTGACATTCATTGCGTTCAAGAACCTATCTGGGACGGTATCAAACTATATAAAAATGTTCAGATACCTTAAGTTGTTGCATCAGCAATTTTTCTTACAAAGGATTACAACTGTACGAAGCTACCTAGATTGCTTTGGATACATTCGATAAAAAGGATCTAATAAAGAACTTGGGTATAGTGTATTCATAAATAATAATAATAATACGTCAAACTAAAAATCCAAAATGAACAATCGACTGCTTAAGTATTTTCAATTAATGTTAATCATTATTTTGCAATATCAAAGATATATAACAGGAAATTCAAATAATCAAAGAAGAAAAATTCAAGAGGTACAAAAATTAAAATATGTAAAACTGTCTTTCTACTTATAAGAAAATCACAAGATAATGGTGGTTTTATTGACGAAAATGACTGGTGTAAACAGGGTCAAACAAAAAAACAAAATATTTGAAATGAGCGTCGATGCTTACAATATTTTTTATAGGCTCATGTTTAATTAAAATTTCCAGTCACAAGTGATGGAATTTTATGAAAACTTCCAAGGTATTGGTTCAAAAAGCGAAAAAATTTAAAATTGCAAATGTAGTTACAAGTAGTGACAATATTATTACACACACACTACAAAAATTCACTCAATCTTTATAAAATTTTAGATTTTTTTCCCCGTACATACGTCTCTTCAAGTTACCCCCCTCACCATCACTAATTATAGAAAAATCATCGTTTCCTACACGTGGAAATATGGACTTTGACACAAACAGCTTACAACGAACATCTATCTAGCTATCTTAGATTGCTATCTCGTGTGCAACCGAACGCACTCAGTTTTTAGTTTTTTTTTAGTAAACAACCCTGTTTCGGTTGACATGTGTCAAACGGAGTTAATTCATTTGATTTTAATTTTTTGATCAGAGAAATTGTGTTGATGAAGTTAAAATTGAAAGCAACTTTGTAAAAATATAATTAATATCATTAAAGGACCACTATTAACTGAACATGATTAAGTAATAACGATATTGACATCCTACCAGTAAAATCAAGAAAATGTTTTCAGATGTATCAACAGGTAGAGGAAATAATGCATGTATGTATTTGAATTTTCACAAAAGATTGTAATTTCTTACGGAGTTTTTCTTTAAAGGGAACAAAACTATGGCGAATCTTTCCCAGTTGAAAACCAAACCCAAGTGGATAAGAGTGTTTTCCTTGGCCAATATGAACTAGGCACGCAGATAAGGAATAGACATCTGATACGAGGCCAGAGAATCCATCAATTAAGTAGTGACGATTTTTTAAATCTAGTTAGTTTTCGCGAAATATGTACCTATGTGCCATGCCTCTGTGCAGAATAAAGTGTATATGATTTTTTTTTTACAAAATAAAGGCAAGCTTTCCGGTTATGGATTGTTCCATAAGGCCAACAGAATGCTGGTGTTGCTACATTTGTTTTCTCCGAGTTATTGTGCATGTACATACATAATGTTTATGTTGCGACGGTGCCGGAGTGTTTTATGATAGTGCTTTTTATACGGGGTTTTCAGCGTCGCTCCTAGTACATGCTATTTGCTCCTATACTTCTTGTACATTGTTCAACATTGGGAACCGTATCTAATTTTTTAAAAAAAATTTAATTTTTTTTCGCATGAAACTAGAAAAAAATTTGCATTTGTTTGACAAATGTCAAAATTTAACCAATGCTAAAATTTTAACGAGCTCCTGAGCAGGTTGATTTCATATACAGTATCTTTTCGTAACTCTAGTATCTGCATTTTTCTCAAATAAAATGAACAAACGAATAGCAATATGTTTGCTTCATTGGAAAAAAGATGGTATGGCAGATTAAAAATCTTTAAAGCATTTCTTCAACAAAGTGTAGCATCTGGACATTTTCTCAAATCTTTAATTCTTGCATAATTTAAATTGTGTAAAGGTGAAGAGTAGATATGGAGAAACACATTTTGGTATACGCACTTTGCTTTCACTGGTTCTCTCGATGTTTTTGGGTCTATCAGTATGTGATATTATTAAAGCTTCGATCAAAAAATCGCTAATCCAATAATAATCGATAGTGTTTCGGAAAGGACGCCAATACGCATATTCCCTATTGGCCGCGTCTCTCCGCCTCATCATATTTCAAATTTATTCAAATGTTAGAAGACTCTGGTCCACGCTGTAGTTTAATATGAGATAACGATGCACATAAATTTTGAATGACTATAACCATTGTCGTATTACATATGGACCGCCATCCAGTATCCAACTTCACACGTGTTCTAACATAACTAGTGAATCTGCGCAGAAGTGATATGATTTTTTTAATTAATTATTTCCTTTTGACATATTTTAGTGGAAAATTATTATCAAACTACTTTTGTTTTACAAAACAAATCCACTGCCATCGTTTTCCTTTAAATAAAAGAGATCTTATCGTATTAGATTAGATTTAAAGACATTCTAGTTATCATATGTAAAGGGTGTTTTTTGTAGAGGTATAGAACTTTAAATTGCAATAAAACAACGATGGAATATTCGATTGACATTCGATTGACTGCCACGGCTTACTCGGATGTAGGCCAATCTGGACGTCCAATTTTCAATGACTTTTTCCAACATTTGTGGCCGTATATCGGCAATAACACGGCGAGTGTTGTCTTTCAAATGGTCAAGCGTTTGGTATCTTATCCGCATAGACCAATGACTTTGCATAACCGCACAGAAAATAGTCTAGCGGTGTTAAATCACAAGATCTTTGAGGCCAATTCACAGGTACAAAACGTGAAATTAGGCGGTCCAACGTGTCTTTCAATAAATCGAATGTGGCACGAGCTGTGTGACATTTTGCACAGTCTCGTTGGAACCACAGCTCCTGGACATCATGATTGTTCAATTCAGGAATAAAACAGTTAGTAATCATGGCTCTATACCGATCAATATTGACTGTAACGTTGTGGCCATTATCGTTTTTGAAGAAGTACGGACCAATGATTCCACCAGCCCATAACAGGCCGACTCCACGAGCTATAATTTCTCTCAGAATGTGTATCCTGCAATGAAATATTCAATGGAGTAGCGTTGTTTCTCGTTATGTTGGGATATCAGATATCTCTCTCTAAGATTTCGTCTTGACGACGATGTCTGATATAAATTTGACAGATGAGTTTTTTTTCCCCCTTTTTCTAGGTAGATTTTATTTCATTATTTGTTGTCTCTCATGCTGGGCGTTGCTCTTCGTTCTCTTGCATTTCGGTTGTATTTTTTGTTGTGTTGTACATTTTAAGTAACAAATTTGTGGTTTATCCGCGATGTTGACACGTCAACCTCTCTTACATTAATGAAATGTCAAGACATGAGTTGCCCAGCAAAGAAATAAGAATTGCTCTGATATAGATATCAGAGATCTAGTTATGCGATACAGATATCAAGTGGAGTCGGTGTGTAAAGCGCACCAAACGGTCAGTGTTTCTCGATGTAACGGTGTTTCGACATACACTTGAAGATTAGCTTCACTCCAAGTGAGGCAGTTTTATTTGTTGACGTTGCCATTCAACCAGAAGTGCCCTTCATCGCTAAACAAAATTCTCTTATGAAAATCGGGAACAACGGCCATCTCGTTTTGGGCCCATTCGCACAATATGCAAGCGTTGTTCAGGCGTGAGTCTATTCATGATGAATTGACAAACCAAACTGAGAATAAATCACTTGACAACTGTTAAATCGGTCGCCGTCTTGAAAAGTAATGCCAACTTAAAGTTCTATACCTCGAAAAAAACACCCTTTATATACAAGGGACACTTACGATTGAATAAATTTGGGCATAAAAAAAAATTATTTTCGTTTTGAGATTTTATAATTTCTTTTAATTTTATTTTGGTTTTTGAAAATTTTGATTAAAAAAAAAGTAATAAGGTAACATTTCCAGATGAAATAACAGATTTTGTTGAAACTCATGAAATTAAAAAAATAAGTACCTTTTTGTTCGGTTACAAGCAAACAAAAGTTTTTTTAAAGATAAACATAATCTGGCCGCACAAATTTGCTCAAATGTTGTTTTGTGCGGTCTCGGGACTTAAGAATTTGAGAAAAAGTAATAAAAAACACAATTATGAAAAATGTATGAAATTTTATGAGTTACTCAAAAATCAGTGCTCACGACGTTTTTTGAAAAAAAACTTTTTTAACTTAAATAAAAATAAAAAAAAAATCCTTCTATTTGAAAATTTCTTTTAACTTGGTTTGCGTAATCTAGGGAGTGCCACCTTGCAATCGCTGTATCACATGATTTGAAAAACAGACTTTTATTTTTAAACTTGATTTGCGGCTAAACTAATAAAGCGTCCTATAGCGATCCTAAAGCGACATACAGATAGTTAGGTTAGGTTAGGTTAAAGTCGCTGTCAGTCAACGACTAACATACAGATGGCCAAACCGACAGACAGAATTTGCCCACCAACTTTTTTCGACTTCCCTACCGTCGTAATGTCATGTTTGATTATTTATTTTTTTTTTATTTTTGCTCGAATCCATAACTTGCCTAGTAATAGTAGGTTCCTATATTCGCAAGTGACGCAAATAAAAAAAAGTTCAGAGGTTACGAGCAGGTGTCCAGAAATTAGTGTTATGATGTTATATAATATAATAGGTGTACATATTTTGTAGTAGGTTAGTATTTAGGTATTTTGTTTTGTTTTGTTCTGGCTTTTGTTTAAGTTGAACTTATGTGGAAGTAGGTAAGGATTTAAAACCGATTTATACACACTGCCTTATATTGTGTTTGTATTGTAGAGTACAAGTGCAGATATAGAAACAAGTTATGTATTTGTTTCGTATTGAGATCAGTAAAACATAACATTCTACATTAAATCAATGTTATCAAATCGAAAACATAATTAACATATTTGTAAAAAAATAATTCAACGAAAAATGTCATATTTTCCTAGATTCATTATTTCATTACATTTTTCCAGATCTTAATGTTCCTAACTCGCGATATACATATTATATTCCATAAGTGAGCGAATTCATGCGACCTTCTCGCACATTTTATTTTTAAGGTTTTTCGATTAACAAAATAAAAGAAAATCTTGAAATTAGCAGTTCCAGGGCTACCATCAGAGTCATGAATCAATTTGCTAAATGCGTTGCAGTTTGTATATAAAGATATATAAGGTCTAACTCTATAGATGGTATAGATGATAAAGAGCATTGAAGAATGAGTAGAATCGCACGCTCTTTTGCTGTAGAATTCAATGGATAGATACTGTACTTCAATTATTCATATCTGCTTTTTGCTCTTTTAGAAAAATATAGGAAAGGATACCTAAATACATTCTGAAAAGCCTATCCAAGTTTAGCAAATGGAGTTAATGGATTCTGATAATTAGTTGCAGATGACATTGATAAATACACGAGAAGTTTATCAATGCGCGCCGAAAGAAAACAGATAAGCATGAAAAAAGCCTTCAAAAATCATGTATAGTTTGATGTGTTTTAATTGAAATGTGTGTTTTGGATAATGTTTTTTGTTTTAAGTAAAAGATGTAAAAAAAGAAATGAAGTCAAGCTTTTTATATAAGCACGTCAGAATAAAAATAGTTTCTAAGCTGGAGATTTTTTTCAACATTAAATTTATGATTAACATTAACAACTTCTTTATGATAGAGAGGGAGAGGCCTTTGATTTTAATTAAACCCTTAATGGATTATATTCCAAAATTGAAAGGTCCTATACTGCTTTACTTACTTTACTTTACTTTATATGGCGTTCACAGTCCAGGATGTACTTCGGTCTCAAACAAAAAGTCGCTCCAGTCAGCTCTGTTCCAAGCTATAGCCGCTTCCAATTTCACACCGCAAGTTGAGGGGTCTTCCAATGCTGCATACACGATTCGGATTGGACTCGAAGACTCGTCGGGTTGGTACGTTGGTGTCCATACGTTCCACGTGACCCAGCCATCTCAGCCGCTGTCGGCTTCTTGACCAGGATAATATCGCAGCCAGTATAGCTTTTCGTTTAATATTCTTCTCCGCATACTCCTGCGATACACACATGACCAAATATCACTCAAAGAATCTTTCTCTCAAGGCACCAAAGTAACTTTTCATCCACGCCCTTTAACGGCTATGCTTCCGCCCCATACAGGGCTTTACTACTTAAATTAAGCCCGAAGAAACAGCGATTGGCGAGAGTAATTCTTCGTTAGATCTCTGCACTGATGTCATTCTGCGTTGTTATAGTGGATTCCAAGTAGACAAAGTCCTTGACTACTTCAAAATTATTCATTGTTACGTTTTTCTCGATTCGGCGATGTTGAGATGCGTTTCTCGTTGATAGCATATATTTCGTTTTATCTCCGTTAACTTATAGGTAATGGTTTAAGAATCTTTCAATCAATGTATCTATAGAAAAAAGTTTTTGTCATTCGCTTTTAAGAAAAAAACTTGTTGACCTTCTCCTTTGAGTGGGTGCTTATAATCCACTTATAATAATGCTGTTCTGTGTTAATTTTTTTTTTTAATTACGAGTTCTCATCACAAAAATCTCGAATGCAATAAATTATCTTTTTATCTTAGGAAATAGCTATACAGTAGATGACGGATATAAGAAGTGTTCATATAAGAAAAACGCGCTTACAAAGACAGACATAATTATTAAAAAAGGATCCATGATGGTTCTGAACCATACAGAAGGACAGGGATAATGTGTATTTTTAATAGCGTCTTATTTTTTTTAATTAGAACATTTCGTTTTAAAAAAAATATCTTAACAAGAAAATGTTAACAATGCAGGAAGTTGTAAGTTGTCTAAACGGACCAAATTGGAAAAATCTTAGTTTCTTTTTGAAGAATGTTATAAATATAGAATGTTATTAATAACAGAATATGAATAGTAAAATTTAATTATAAAAATACCTATGATGTTAAATTAATTTATCAACAAAGTAAAATTTTAAATATTATAATTGTATTGCCAATAAGCTGACGGCAACGCCATAGCTTATAATTTCATTTACGCTATGTTACTATTATTTTTAAATATTAGTCAATAAAATGAAATATTACTTACTTACTTACTTACTTACTTACTTACATATCGTTTTACCCTCGTTTGCTGGCTTTCAACTCGAAACTTAAAAACGGTCAATTTTCTGTTTATTTTCTTTAGATATCGTTCCAACATCACCTTTGTTATTGCTATTTTGTTGTATTTCAAATTAATTTATTTTTTATTTAATTTATGAAGCGTTGTAATTTATAATACTTTTTTTTAAGTGAGGAGTTAATCCACATCATTTTTTAACTCAAAAACAAATGTGTATTAAAATAAAAGTAACACCTGTTTCAAAAATATTTTTTGAATATTTAATAATTATTCATAACTTAAGGGTTGCTTTGACATTACATTTATTCAAAAGAAATAATTGCCCATTTTCATATTTACCAAACGAACTAATTTATTCTTATAAAATAAATTATAAAAACTTCTTCTATAGAGAATCAATACAAACAAATCATAAAAAAAAATATTCAATGCGTGTGAAATGAGTTGTGTTCAACAATATTTTCATTTGTTTTATTTAAATAACATGTTCATATGTACCTATTAATAGTGATCAATTAATATATATCTGCTTAACATACTATTAAAAATGTTACTCATCATTATAAACTTTTGTTTTTAATTATAAATATTAACAAGATAAACTCACACCTGTGGATTAATTTTAATTGAAATGTCATTAAAAAAGATTTGTTTTAAATTAATTTTTGAAAACACTGTCCATCAACAATCATTTCCGTGCGATTAAATAAATTAATTAAATTTTGTGTTTGCCAATGAAATACATTAGGTCGATTTGGTGGAAAATTAGACTTTAAATAAAAAGTATCTCCATACCGCAGTTTTCTTCACTTTAAAGCAAAGAATGAAAATTCGTATTAAGAAATGAACCGTAATATAAGACGAAACAATTGATTAAAGCGGCGCAAATCCGCATAGTCTTCTCTAAGAGTGGTGCTTGCTGAATAACGAAAAGTGTACTATTGATGAACGTTGAATCCATGGTGTCTATGAGCTGTGTTATTTGAGGTATCCCGAAGAACGTCATGGAAGGCTTCACGATCTGCCTATGAAAGATACATTTTGATTGTAATGAAAAACAAAAAATAAAGAATTCTTATAAAGATGACGAAAATGAAACACAAACAATGACTTATGAGCGTTTATCTAATCATCATCATCATCTTCTCGACAACCGGGGTCCGGTCCCGGCCTCCTTCAAAAAGTCTCTCCACCTATCCCGGTCTCGAGCCGACGCCATCCAGTTTCGCACCCCAAGGCTCCGGGCGTCCTGGTCTACGCCATCTCTCCAGCGCAAGCATGGTCTACCACGCTGTCGTCTGCCATAGAATGTACCACAAAGAACTTTCCGAGCAGGTTTCTCTTCGCTCATGCGAACTAGGTGCCCTGCCCACCAGAGTCTACCGAGCCTAATTTTTGTCACGATATCTGCTTCAAGGTAGATTGAGTACAATTCATGATTGTACCGTCTCCGAAATCGTCCTTTCTCACATATGGGGCAACAATTCTCCTTAAGACTTTTCTCTCGAACGCGGCTAAGAGGTCAGAGTGCCTTTTGCTAAGCACCCAAGTCTCGGATCCATATGTGAGTACTGGCAGGATCATGGTCCTGTACAGCAGTAATTTTGAAGTTATGGTGAGATTTCTGGATTTAAAGAGCTTTGACAGACTGTAATAGGCTCTGTTGGATTTGAGAAGCCGCCCGCGTATTTCTTCTTCTATATTGTTATCGGCTGCTACTATTGACCCAAGGTATTTAAAGGATTGCACCACTTCAAATTCGTGCTCCGCTACCTTGATTGTTTGACCAACTGTTCCTCTCGCATTCGACGCCACCATGTACTTTGTTTTACCTTCACTAATGTGCAGCCCCAGATTTTGTGCCGCCTGCTCAATCTGGATGAAGGAATCATGTACAGCTTGCTCGGTTCATCCGATGATGTCGATGTCGTCTGCGTAAGCCAGTATCTGGCTGGACCTGTTGACGATGGTCCCTCTTGTTGCCGTGCCAGAGTCACGGATTGCTTTCTCCAACGCCAGGTTGAAGAGGAGGCAGGCCAAACCATCCCCTTGTCGGAGTCCATTAAAGATGTTGATTGGTCTGGATAGCAATCCGGCTATTTTTACTTGGCTTGTTACGTTGGTCATGGTCAACCTACATAGTCGTGTCAATTTATTTGGGATGCCGAATTCTCTCATGGCTTTGTAAAATTCTACCCTGGCTATGCTATCATAGGCGGCCTTAAAGTCTATAAACAGGTGGTATGTTGGGATGTTAAATTCTAGACATTTTTCCATCGCCTGCCTAATGGTAAAGATCTGATCAGTTGCTGATTTGCCTGGAATGAAACCACACTGATATTGAAACCACTATTTTTTTTATGAAGAGTGGTTTCTTTGAAAGCCCTATTAACGAAAGGCATTGCGCAGATAATGCCTTTCATTAATAGGGCTTTCAAAGAAACCACTATTCATAAAAAAATACTTTAGTTACTTTATAGTAATATAAATGTTTTACTGGGAGAATACTCAAATTTCTAAAAAAGAATATAGAATGATCTAGACGATTTGCACCCGAAATTTTTCTTACAGCCCCTTTTTTGCAACACATTGAGTGGGTGGTACTTTGAATGGTATGCACCACCCCAATAGGAAATACCGTACTGTAATCTTGAATGAAAGATTGCAAAATACACTGTTCTAAGGGTTTTGTTGTCTGTTTGTTTTTTATTATTCATATTCAAATTACAAGAACAGAATGATGAGCTAAGTTTCTGGCACTCAAATGAGTGAAAAATAAAGACCAAATCGGAGCTTCACTCGTTAACCAAACTAAAAAAACAACAACTTTGTTTTGCTACTTATAACAAGTCTATGAGTAGCAAACCAAGATCCCAATAAACTTACATCATTGTTAATATCAGCAGCGAGATCAAGTGGGTTATTGGAGTTATAGGCAATACTTAAGTCGTCAGCAAAAGCTGTAACATGTCCTCTGAACTTTTTATCACAAATATGGAATTAATATATACTAAGAAAAAAAAAGTGGGCCAAGGACAGAACTTTGCGGTACACCCAAGTTATTTACTTCACTGTTACTCAGACATCCACTAATTTTAACTTGTTGAGGCCTATCTCTTGATCACATATAGCAATTGAAATATAGCCACTGGCCATACCCGACACTGACCATTATATGGTTGGTGCAATAAAGATTTCAGAAGGGCATCAACTTCGAGGAGAAATTATAACGTTAAGAATTAATATACAATGCTAAGTGACAGCCAAAACCTATGCCGACCGAGTATCCTTTGAGCTTTCAATCAACGAATAAGAATATGAAGCTTCCTATATAGCGCTGCAGTAGAAGTTTTGGGTTTCTCTAAAGTCTTAACTGTCTTCAAGCAAACATGGATTAGAATCTGAGTTTGGCTAGGAGAACAAATGTAAAACAGAGGCCGTTCTAGCTGAGAACTTATTAAAAGTTCAATAACTAGTTCTATTAAAAATATTAAGGTCAATTCAAAGATGATAGAGTTAAAACATAATAGTCATACTGACGAGCATCAGATTACCATCATACATTTAAACTTTGGAAGTAGATACTCTGAAATATTAATCCGCACAACACGAATGTGGAACGCTTTGTCTTCTAGTTCACTAAACTGTCTCATACCATTTTGATATTCAAGCATACAAAAACAATGTAAGTATATGCATATATCGCTATTTTATTTTTAAGAGTATATATGTTGTAAATGTATTTACACCAAAATCTATAAAGATATCGACTTACTACACAAACTTATTTGTCAATATCAATGCATACATAATTTGGTAAATAATTTATAATCAGCTATCTACACGAACTCTCTAAGTAGCAAAACGTTCACTAACTTATAATTTAATTATTGTGAACGTGATTGCTGCGTGACGATTCTGCTTTTCCAATTAGTAAATTAAATGTTCAAATGCTTGAGATACTGACAACGTTTATGTATTATTCTATCAAAAATAAGGAAGCGAATAAAATTTGCACGTCGCAAATTAATACAAACTTATATAAATCATATATTAATACATCATCCAGAGAAGAGGGGTTAATTTCCTGAAATCAAATCATAAATAATTACTAAAGAATGCAAATTTGCTATGTATCATACTGCGAAGGTGCTAATTATAATTATGTATACCAACGAAGACATGTGATATAGAATAAAAATTTAATAGTGACTGAAAATACACATACACTGCAAGTCATAAGGATAGAAGCAGGCATATTTGAGAAGTAAAACTCATGTTACTACCGTTATATGCAAATTTTACAAAAAAAAAAAAAAGGAGTATGGAGGTCAATAAAGTAAAGCATTCAAAACTAAATAGAACTTGTCAATTTAAAAAAAAACTGGGTTAATAGAATTCAGAAGGCTGTCTTTAAATTAAGTCAAAAATAAATGAATTAAAATCGCGTCATAAGAATAGGAGCAGTGTCAAAATGTTACCACTTTTTTTTCGACAGTGATGGATCATTTTGCGGAGTAAGCACATTAAGTCGAATGTTTTAAAAAAAAATGGTAAAAAAAATTCTTTTACATTCGACGAATGAGTAAAAATGTTTACTTGCTTCAGTATTTTTGAACGGCTCTATAACTCTCAAAACCAAACGCCAGTGATTATGTTATCAGCCATTATTTAGAAAACCCGTCATTTTGCAGGGCTAAATAAAATGAAAACATTTTTTCTGCTTTAAAGTTTTGAAAAATACAAAAGAATCACAGAATTTCTTCGAATACAACACTATCAGCAGCAAATATCAGGGATAAGGCTATCGTTGAAGCAAATTTACTAACGGTTCTCCATGTTATCCGCAGAGCTAAACATTTTAAGCTTCTTAAGCCTAAGAAAAAACGCCCCTAAATAATATCAGAAAAGAGCATAGGATGTGTTTTGCCAAAGAGAACATAACGTGAAATGTTTAAAAAAGGTAAGCTCAAACTACTGTCGAAAATATTTATTTCTTAAGAAAAAAGTGTATTTTGGATGTTTAAAACTATTTTTTTCACTATCTAAGAAAACAGGAGCAATTTCTAAACAAAAATCAAAATAGGGAAGGAAGCATAGTGGTGGAGGTGCAAAATCCTACTATATAGAACAATTATGACTTGATGATGCAAAACACACAAATTAGAGGAAATAGCTACAAATCCTTGCTTGAATGAATTTTTCCGAAAATGTATGATATTTTTGGGTAAACATCATGGATTTTTCAACACGACAAAACCCTTATTACTCACCTCCCGAGTAACAAAACCATTCATTAAGCACCAAGTCGTACATTTTTTGGTTTCACCACCATACACTATGGATCTCGACGCAATGGGAAAAGTGTATATGACTAGCTTACACAATAAGTTTGTAAAGAATGGAGATTAAACGGTAACAAGGAAGGGTAAGTTCTTTCCATTTAAATTGAGCCTGGAGTAAGATTTTCCTGAACTACTTGACTTCGATAAATAATCCGCTTAAATCATGGATTTTTTGAAGTTATTTTAAACTGCGATTATTAAAAATAATCAATTAAATATAAATAAATTAAAAACTAAATAAAGAATAATTGCAGCACTTCAGTTTCGTTTTATTTTTTAAGAGCTTCTATTCTTATGACGCGTTTAAATCACAAAAAATTATGGGTATATAGATTATTTTCTCTCTACTATACCGTTAGAATTTGTCTTGAAGTTTTAATGCAGTATTTTGGATTGAACATTTAGCATTCCTTCTTGTGCACTAAAATTTTGTATTAATTCTGTCATAATATGAAAGAAATTTGAGTTCTAAAATTTCTCGAAAATGCGTGCTTCTATCCTTATGACTTGCAGTGTATAATACGAAAATCCACATTTAAATAATACATAAGTAATTTCGAAAGTTAAGCCACCAGTTAAATTGTCACCAGAGAGTACGAGGTACTTCAAATTCGGTAGTTCTAATTTTTTTCAGACTCGTTCAAGACGAAGAGCAAGCGACAAAAATACTTCTAATACGTGTGATAATTATAATGATAAATGGTGGGTGTACTGTTAAAGTTAAAAATGTATAGGGACATATTTTTCGCTGCAAACTGATAATGTTCAATTGAAGAATATACTTCAATAGAACTCTGTACCTGGTAGTTCAATTAAATAATATAGTTCAGTAATTGTTAAGCAAGGAAAACAATTTAGGGAAGAGATTGAATTACATTTTCATAGAATATTGGTGATTTGTTGATTTTAGAACTAAATTCATTGCTTAATAATAATAAAATATTTAAATTTAGTGGCACTGACAGCTCCGAAGAACCACGGCTTAGTGACTTACAACTCTCAACCAATACTTTTGTGAGCGTTGTTAGTTCAACAGGATTGGAGGAGATCTATAATTTTACGTCGAACCCGAACGACAAAAGTCAGATGCACTTTTCATGACAATGATACTCTTGAAGGATTTGTCACTTTCTCGCAGTGCAACAGAAAAAAACATTAGGTGTTCTCGAATTTTTTTTTTTTCTTATTTTTAAATTAAGTTGTTTAAGTCAACAGTTTTAAAAAAATTAATTTTCAAACTCATAATTTGAAAAAAAAAATAAAAATTTTTTTTTTAATGTAATTTTTTTAAAAATTTTATGTAATTAACTATTATTTTTATTTTCAAAATTCAATGCTCTTATTAATTTTTAGTCAAAAACAGAAAATCGGATGCCAAAATGTATCTTAGTTTTTGAGAAATTAAGAAAAACTAAGTATTTTTTTCCAAGAAAAACACTTTTTTTTTGGTTTTCAATTATTAATTAGGGAATTATCCCTTTTTTATTTTGCATTACATACCATTCGATTTTAATCAAATAATAAAAAAAACGAGTTAACTTTTTACTTAATTTACTAGTTTTACTTTTATTTTTTTTTTAATTTCTCAAAAACTAAGATACATTTCCGGTTTTCTGTTTTTGACTAAAAATTAATAAGAGCATTGAATTTTGAAAATAAAAATAATAGTTAATACATAAAATTTTGAAAAAAAATTAGTTTAAAAATTTTTTTTTTTAGTTTTTTTTTTTAATTTTGAGTTTGAAAATTATTTTTTTTAAAACTATTCAATTAAACAACTTAATTTAAAAATTAAAATTAAAAATTAAATAAAAGTAGTTTTCTGAATCTCCAAAAATATATAACAAGGCTTTGTATCATTCACCGTTGTTTTTAAATAATTTTTTTTTCTGATTTAAGTCAATGTTTTAGAAAATTGCCCCTCCCGCCTAAACGGGAGGAAATAGACCCCCCATTTGATACGATTTTTTAGTTGTCTTAACTCCTCCTACACGCTCAAGCTTTTTGGTGAACCTTATACCAATCACCCTGTATATGAAGAGAAAATAAAAGGAATGACTGGGTCGGACAAACTTGCTCTGTTGTTACATTACTTAACTGTGGCTAAGGATACTAAACAAGAAAATTCAATAAATAATCTCAAGTATGAAAATAGAGTTTCTATAGCGTTTATACGGCAGGTACCGTTAATAAGGTGATTAAAAAAAAATTCTAACGAAAAACTCCGCAATTGCCAACAATTGATAAAAATTGTCACACAAAATTTTATCAAAATCGACTGTATTTTTGTCTAATAAAACCGGAAAAGGTAATTTTGAAAAAAAAAATTCTAATGAAAAATTTCGTTATTAGCATAGTATATTTTTCGATATATTTTGATTTTTAAAACTTCATTATTGGGAAATAATCAGTAACACCAAATTTTATCAAAATCAATCATATGTTTTACGAAAAAAATTGGATTATCCTTAAAGCTTATTTGCCAATTACCGTTAATATGTAAACTTATTCTGAAAACATGAAAAAGATAACTTTTGGTTGCAAATCCATTACACGAAATTTTATCAAAATCGATCGTGTTTTTTACGAGAAAAATGAAATTGTATAAAACACTTGTCTGGCAGGTACAAGGGTAGCTTTACAAAAAAAAAAAAATTACAAAAAACATCAAAGTTGGCAAAAAATCAGTCAAACAAAATTTTATCAAAATCGATCGTGTTTTTTACGAGAAATATTGAATTATCTGTTAAGCTTATATGACAGGGCATGTACCGTTTTTTCAGACCTAGGATAAAAGTAAAAACTACGCCTGAGTATATTGCTCTAAAAATACAGAGTACCAAGTTTGAAGAAAATCGGCCCAACCGTTTAGGTTGTAGGTCTCGATACATCCAGACTGATAGAAGGACAGAGAGCAAACAGACAGACAGACATAATTGTAGAACCTTCTTTTTCGTGTTATCTATCATCGTAATGTCATGTTTGATTCTTATCTCAAAACTTTTTTTTACGAATGCAAAACTATAATCGCAAGTAAATTGCAAGTAAAAATCTGCAAATCATTCCACATTCACATAGTGCGGCTAAAGAAACAAGTAAAAATCTCTAAGCAAACGATTCGCCTTGATTCTATTCACTTTGTTTATTAAAAGAAAAAAGAAGTCTCTTCTCCTTTTTACCCAAGGAGCATTTCAGAGCTACATAACATTTACTGAACGTTAACATCGTAGCTGTAATGTTTCAGGCGTATATGAAATGTTTACTCACTGTACCCAAAATGTAAACGGTTTTGGGGAATGAAATGTTGTGTTGACAGTATATGAACAAATTCTATTTGATGTACCTGATTTGTACATTTACAAATGTGAACGTTCAAAAACTCTTCAAAACACATACAAGACAAACTACTTTTTAGTAACAAATCGTTTACAGATACTATTCCTGGACTAGGTATATAAACGTTTACAAATGTAAACGTTAAAAAACACAACAAAAATAGATTTTCAATATTTTTGGTTTTCTAATTTGATAATAAATGGAAACATTAATGGCCGATCAATGCTATACGTGTTGCATTATCTGTTAATGAAATGTAGACATTCCAAATTGTTTTAAATTACGTAGAAGTTCATTTACAATTATTGAACAACGTATACGCTAGTAAAACTTAACACAACACACAACACACGACCACCAGGTTTTGGTATCACAATCATGTACATATGAAAACAAATTTAATAGAAATATTTGTCTCGTTTGGTGATGGTTATAATGCATTTGCACTGTAATTGTTTTGTGAGTGTTAAGTTTTAATAATGGCTTTACAAAACTGCTACAAATTTAAATGTTTTGTGATATTGGTTTTAAATTCACGAAATTTGGTTTACAGTACGATTACGGTTGAAAATGTGTTGTTTCAACAATATTCTGTGTGTTACAATTTGTTTACCAATCATCCAATTAGTTAATGTAAACATACAAAACATTTTTTCAGCAACTGTATATGAATTGTAAACGACATACAATAAATTTGTAACATAATAGGTACAAAATGCTACTTGGATTAAGGCTTTGTATCATTCACCGTTGTTTTTAAATAATTTTTTTCTGATTTAAGTAATTTTTTACAAAATTGCCCCTCCCTCCTAAACGGGGGAAATAGACCCCCCTCCCATACGATTTTTTTCTTGTCTTAACTCCGCCTGTCTTAAATCACCCTGTATTTTTTATTGTTACAAATTATAACTACTTGAAAAACCAAAATAATTCTCTAGTACTTTACCATACTTAATCGAAAACCATATATTCGGTCAAAAGAACTTATTTCATAAGAATTATTTAATGAAGGATTTATCAAACGGTTTATATCCTGTGTCCATTTTCAAATAATACCTTTTAAATGATCTTCAATAATTGAACAACGACCATATCCATATATAAATTGTGCATGTCATTCGCCAAATCAATATATCCACGCACCACGACAATTTCGTGCTATATCCTTTTTGACACAAATTTAATCATATCTATCGTGTTTTCATTTTATTCCAATTCAACTTTCGTCCTTGCTCGTCTCTCTGACATCTGAGAGTAATGTTCTTTTATATGAAAATAGTAAAGCTGGCTGGCTAGTACAACAATTGTACACACTTGAATTCTAACGATGCTGATATGTACAAGTCCATGCAAAAAATAAACTATAACTAGTATCAGAATGTGAACGTGCGAATTCATAGATATAGATACGTTCGATATAACGATTGTGCAGCTAAATTATGCAAGTGGGTCACGTACTGATTTTGTCCATTTCAATCAAGTTAACCACTCTTTTTGCTGTCAAAGCGGTACCCATTTTGACGTTGATTAGCAAAATGAAAAAAAAAAAAAAAAAAAAAAAAGAATTAAATGAAATAATAATAACACACGTCCATATTGTCCATTTACGCGCCAATGGCAGTATGTCAGTCGGTTAGCTGGCGGCGATTGATGGTGAATATTTAAATAGATAAGAAAAAAACTTATGTTGGTTATATGTAAATTAGTTTATCAACGAACAATCATTATACTCTATACAACTAAATGTATAAAACAATGAACTCTTCTCGTTTACACAACGGATTATATGGAACAAAAAAAAATATACATATGTAAATAGATAGGTTCAAGCCCAAAAAAAAAAAAAAAAAAACATCAGGAGACTGTCGTAAACAAAAACACATTATTTTTGCGGCATTATGTTTGGTGATTCAATTGTATACCTATTATGTAGGCTCAACTTAATGGAAGATAAAGCTTACAGTTGTTATGGTTATCCGGATATTATGTTTTCGGTAAATCCGGTGTCATTGAATCCGGTTTATTCTCTTCCCAAAATTAATACAGATATACGGTATAAATGGATCCTAGATTCCTATAGGGCTAATGGCAAATTAGGGTGACAAAGATCCTATAGATATTATATGAATGTAGCTTTCCTATACCTATATACAATCTACATTCATAGGGATTTTCTTTAACCTTCAATCATTCAACCAATAACTTCCTTACACCTTCCTCTCACTGACTGCAGTGTGTGACAATTGTGACATGTGCTTAGACTAGGGCACTCAAGTTATCTTGGTGTTTTAAATTGGGAGATAGGTTTCTAATTCAATTTTTTGAGATTTAAAAATCAATTTCTCATGCTTTATCAGGCGGCATCAGAAAATCGATTCGGCCCCAATCAGTTGCCCATCGCCATAAGAGTCAAAACCCGGCTTGGAAAGATCGAATTTGGGATTGGGTTTTGTATAAGATTGTGCTGAAACTAGAATGAGAGCCGATTGACAATTAGACAACACAGTGATTTCTTTAATGAAGTGCGAAGATGTGGATTTGGGCATAATGTTTAACGTTGCTTATTATAGGTGTGTCCAGAGCAAAGAAAACATTTCAAAACTCATTGCTTAAAAAATGTTTTAGAAATGTTTCTCCTGTGTTTAAAAAAAACATTCTTTAGGTGCAGACGGTTGAACAAACATTTTTGATATATTTCGAGTTTCTATATTGTCATCCACGTAACATTTTCAGATTTCCAGAACAATAGACTCTTCACTTTCCCCTATACATTTCATTTTCATTAACAAAACATTGAAAAATTCACCTTGAGAATGGAGAAGAGAGAAATATTTCAGTATCTAATGTTTATCAAGCGCAAACACATTTAAAAAATATTTCAGAAATGTTTTTTTATTTAATAATTGTTTCGATCCTGAAAATGATACTGAACTATTTATACTTACGAATATAGGTAATATATAAGGCAAGTTTTGTATTCGTTAAATAAAAAGTTTTCGTGTTCTCTATCATCGTAATGTCATGTTTGATTGTTAAAACATGACATTACGATGATAAAGAACAAGAAAAAAGTAGGTCCGTCAATTCAATCTGTCTGTACGTCTGTCAGTCTGGATATATCGACACCTACAGCCTAAACGGTTATACCGATTTTTTTCAAACTTGATACTCTGTATTTTTAGTATAATATACCCAAGCGTATTTTCGATTTGTATCCTAAGTCTGAAAATAACGGTACTTGCCATTTAAACGTAACAGATAATTCAATTTTTCTCAAAGAAAAATAAGATCGATTTTGATAAAATTTCACATGACTAATTTTTTGAAAACGGTGATGTTTTTTGACAAAAAAAAATTTTACAACTAGATTTCTTACGGTACCTACAATACAAGCGTTTTAGATAATTCCATTTTTCTGGTAAAAAATACGATCGATTTTTATAAAATTTCGTACAATGGATTTGTAGCCAAAGGTTGTATTTTTCATTTTTTCAGAATAAGTTTACATATTAACGGTACCTGGCTTAAAAACAATCTAATTTTTCTCGTAAAATATACGAACGATTTTGATAAAATTTAGTGCGACTGATTTTTTTACGATAATAAAGTTTTTGTTAGAAATTTATTTTATTTTTTATTGAAGTTTTTCGTTGGTTTTTTTTTTTAAATCACCTTATTAATGGTACCTGCCATAAAAACTCTACAGAAACAATTTCTACTTCCGATTATTTGTTGTAGTTTCTTGCGTAGTATCATAAGCCAAAGGTTAGTAATCTTACACAAGAGCAAGTTTGTCCGATCCAGTCGTGCCTTTTATTTTATATGAAGCTCTGAACTATTATTGTTCTCGCGGACATTAATCATACAATAATTTCAATGTTTTTCGGAACTTACAATATTTATTTCTTTTTTCCCGACGTTTCGGAAAAGTTTTTCGTGGTCACCGACTCACAGAAAATAACTCAATTATAGCGCTTGGTACGAAGTTTTGATAAGCTTCCTATATATAACTTTCTACCTTCAAATCCAAAAACACCCCCCAATAGCTACATCTCTTTTCAGATATAAGTACATAAATTAGAAAATAATTAAACATTGATAATTGCATGCACATGATACCATGCAGGTCTAGCATAGACGTCACCACTCTCGCCGTAATAAAAAGACAGCAAACCTTTCTAATTAAATTTTACTATAACAAAATAATTTAGAGCGAATCCCTTTGTGTTGGTGTAGCATTTAACATTATAACCAAAAAAACCACAAAGCATATTAATCAGTGAGCTAAATTACTTTTATTTTAAAAAGAGGTAAGTGAATTAATGAAGTAGCTAGTTATCAAGCAGTGTTAGGAAATTCATTCGGCTTTGCGGTAAACCAATCTTTGCAATTTACGAAGCTACATTTACACCTGTGAATAATTGAAACAATCCATCAAGGAAACACAATATAACAGCAGTGTCTGATTTACCCTCTCACACCCCATTCATTTCATTTTATCATTACATTAATAGTACGAGTATATCTTTTGATTGAATCTCTATGTGTTCTACAAGAAGGATTAATTAGTGTTCAATCAAGATTTCTTGCTCATCAATTAACTGTTTGCATTTTGTTGTTATTAATCAAAACAAAGTTCTTTCACTTTGTTTTTAATCTTAAATAGAAATTGTTGAAGTGATGGATGTTTTGTAAAGGGCTATGTTTTCGTAAGGGTTCTGTTTCCGGAGTTCAATCTAGTTAAATTTATACTAAAGAAAACGATAGTCTTTTTAGTAATTTTAAAATGACATAACAGAATGCCTAGTTTTGATTCTGAATCGAGCAGTAATAGCTTAAAAAAGAGAACGCCTTCAATTGTATATTGGATGTCACTCGGAAAACTATAGTTTAGTGAATATACTCCGTACAACTAAAATTTTGACAGTGGGAGGTGCAGTTGGAGTAACTAGGGCAAAGTAAAAACTGTTTGGATAACTTAAACGTCGAAAAGATTGAACAACATGAGCATAAAAACCAAAAGATTTTCAATATGAAGACATTAACCATCGAAACTATTTATAAAAATGTAAAGCATGCAGAAAAGTTTGCAGCATACAAATATATCTTCTTTTAATAAGAAGAAATTTTATATACTAATACCCTTTTTTTTTTGAATAAATCCACTTTCATTAAGTGAAATGCATTCCTTCACAAACTCCTTCAATTAAACTTTCCAATAGCTACAGTGAAAATTATTGAAAGCTTTTTAAGTAACAGAAAATTTATTGTTAAAAAACAAAATGATTAATCTACAGTACAGAATGTATAATATGAAATACCTCAAGGTACAGTACTTGGTCCCATTCTCTTCAATATATTTGTTTCTGACATACCCAATCTCGGAAGTAGTACAAATATAGCAATTTTTGCTGATGACACGGCTATTTTCACATCGGGAACTTATTATCTGGACGTCTGTCGTACGTTGCAAATGTCTCTTTCTACGATAGAAAAATACTTTTTTAAATGGAAGATTAAAATCAACCCTTTGAAAACACAAGTAATTTGGTTTACAAGACGTCGAAAATCCTGTTTTCTCCCCAACAATGTACAGCTTCAATTGAGCTCAGTAAACATAGAATAGTCTGAGCATTGTCGATGATAGATAAAAAATTTAATTTTGGCAAACATATATCTACAACTCTTGATAAGATAAATTTATATTAGAGAATCCTTTATACCATTGATATGTAGAAATTCTAAACTTAGTACTGAAAACAAAATTTTATTGTATAAATCGATTTTCCAATCAATCCTCTTATATGGTGCTCCTGTTTGGTACGATTGTGCTAAAACTCACAAACTTAAGTTCCAAATATGTCAAAATAAAATCCTCAAAATGATGCTTGATTTACCATGGTGTAATTCAACTCACAGGCTTCATGAACAAAGCAATGTTCATCTTTTGGACTCACTTATTGAAAAAACAACTCAAAAATTTTACAATTCTTGTTCCTACTCCGACAATGAACTTATTAAATGTTTATCTCTTTTATCTTTTTTAAAATAATGTATTCTATTATTATCATTATTATTATTATAATTATAATTATAAGCCGTAAACGGATTCATGGGACGAATCTTCTTTCGCACTCGTACAGTAGCAAGAGTTCTTAAAGATCTTGACATTCACAAATCCGCTGGCCCGGATAGTATCCCCCCCATCGTTCTGAAGAGGTGTTCTTCCACGCTGGCAAAACCACTGCGTAAGCTTTTTCATCTGTCCTATTCTACTGGTCTCTTCCCGAGTAGATGGAAAACAGCATTTGTCCAGCCTGTCCCTAAAAAAGGCGAATCTTCTTCACCCTCAAACTACCGACCGATTGCACTTACGTCCCTTCTTTCCAAGGTCATGGAAACGTTGATTAACTTTCAACTTAAGAAATATCTTGAGGAACGGAAGCTTCTAAATGACCGGCAGTACGGCTTTCGTAGCAACAGGTCCACTGGTGATCTGATAGTTTATCTCACTGAGCAGTGGAACAAATCTTTACATCGTTTTGGAGAAAGTAAGATTGTTGCACTTGATATTTCAAAGGCATTTGATAGAGTTTGGCATCAAGCTCTTCTTTCGAAAATGCGTGCTTTTGGCGTCGATGAATCTCTTCTTCGTTGGATTAGAAATTACCTTTCGAACCGTTCAATACAAGTTGTATTGGATGGATTCAAATCTGAAACCCACAAAATAAATGCTGGTGTGCCCCAGGGCTCCGTTTTGTCTCCGACTCTCTTTCTCATTTTTATAAATGATCTCCTGTCTACAACTTCTAATCCACTCAACTGTTTTGCTGATGATAGTACCCTCAGTTTTTCATATTCGTTTCCTGATTCTCGCCCATGTTCTTCGGAAGTGGATCTTGAACGGCTTAATATGATAAGCTCATTAAATTCTGATCTTGATAGCATTGTCCAATGGGGAATAAAAAATCGCGTAGAATTTAATGCTTCAAAAACACAATGCTGTTTACTTTCATTAAAGCGAAACCTTCCTTCCATGCCACTTTCCATGAGTGGTACTTGCATCGAGGAAACCGAACAGCTTTCAGTTCTCGGTATGTGCATTACAAACCACCTTCTGTGGAATGAACACATATTTGACACCGCTAAATCTGCTGCGAAATGTTTAGGTTTCCTCCGAAGATGCAAGAAATTTTTCTCCCCGTCTGATCTAGCCATTATTTATAAGGCATATATTCGTCCAAAGCTCGAATATAACTCCCACATCTGGGCAGGTGCTCCAATAACGTCGTTGAGTTTCTTGGATAGAATACAAAATAGAGCTATAAAAATGATAGGTGATAGGTCAATAACTGATACAATTACGTCTCTCGAGCACCGTCGAAACGTATCATGTCTCACGTTGTTCTAACGTTATTTTTATAAGCAATGCTCAGAAGAAATAGCTAGCTGCATTCCTCCCCTCAAACAATTCAACCGTAATACTCGTGCTTCAAGGAATGCTCATCAGTTTACCCTAGAGTCTAATTTCGGACGTACCGTTAAATACAGAGATTCTTTCTTCAGCCGCACTACACGAATGTGGAACGCATTACCCGCCTCTGTTTTTCCATCGCATTTCAAAACTCAGAACTTCAAAACTAATGTTCATCGGCATCTCCTTTCAAACCCCTCCCTTTTTTCCTAATGCTCGTACTGTGTTCACCATATTAAGGGTAGACTAATCCCTTTAGTGCGCGCCTATTATAAAAAAAAAAAAAAAAAAAAAAAAGCCTTCCTAAATCTCTAAAATTATGTTCTTACCAAATGTATACAAATATTGGTTATTGCTACC
The DNA here is from genome assembly GCA_951217065.1 of Baccha elongata. NCBI lineage: Eukaryota > Metazoa > Arthropoda > Insecta > Diptera > Syrphidae > Baccha > Baccha elongata. The sequence goes on from OX578272.1 coordinate 242,476,042, forward strand.
TAATAAAATGAATTGAAAAAAAAAAGTGAAATGCTACGTAGTTTTTTTAAAGAAAAAAAGAATTGGTTAAAATTAAAAATAGTATTGGTGAAAAATTAGGATCATCATAAAGGGTTTATGGAAGGTTGTTTGATGTTCTTTCTAAGAAACGAAGAATACATAACAAATTTGAAGAAAAAGGCTTAAGACAACATATTTCTGTAGGTACTTTACTGTACATCCGAAGTTTGCAGGTACCTTTATAAAATCGGAAGTGGAATGCAAATTATTTCATTGAAGCATAAACACACTTATGGATAAAAGCACAAGAAGTATGCTCCAGTTTGAAGAGGCAGGAAAGAAGACTGAATTGAGATTTCGAATCATTAAATTATATTCATGATCGAAATTTAATAAACTTGTCAAATGTATACAATTTTTTACATTCAAAGATTCAAAGAAGCATTAAACATTTCAAAGAAGCATTAAGCATTTCAGATAGAAAATCACTTATAAATTAAGAACAAGAGTCGGGCACGAAACGAAGCCCTGATGGGGCACGCCAGCTTTTCGTCAAAAAATAAAAGGCACGACTGGGTCGAACAAACATGCTCTTGTAAAAGATTACTAACCTTTGGCTAAGGATACTAAGCAAGAAACTATAATAAATAATCGGAAATAAAAATAGTTTCTATAGCGTTTTTATGGGAGGTACCATTAATAAGGTAATTTTAAAGAAACATTTCTAACGAAAAACTTCGTGGCAACAAATCAGTCACACAAAATTTTATCAAAATCAATCGTATTTTTTCGAAAAAACTTGGTATGTAGCGTTTATAAAACAGATAAATTTCTAACGAAAAACTTCATTATTGGGAAAAAATCAGTCACACTAAATTTTATCAAAATCGATCGTATATTTTACGGGAACATTGGATTGTCTTTAAGGCTTATTTGCCAGGTACCGTTAATATGTAAACTTATTCTGAAAAAATGAAATACAAAACCTTTGGCTATACAAATCCATTGTAAAATTTTTTTTAAAAATCGATCGTATTTTTTACGAGAAAAATGGAATTGTCTAAAACGCTTGTATGGCAGGTACCGTTAAAAATCTAATTGTAAAAAATTTTTTTGTCGAAAAACATCGCCGTTTTCAAAAAAATCCGTCATATTAAATTTTATCAAAATCTATCGTATTTTTTTCGAGAAAAATTGAATTATCTGTTACGTTTATATGACAGAGGTACCGTTATTTTCAGACCTAGGATAAAATAAAAAAATACGCGCCTGTGGGCATATTACTCTAAAAATATAGAGTACCAAGTTTGAAGAAAATCGTCCAACGGTTTTTTTTTATTTAGGCTGTAGGTGTCAATACATCCAGACTGACAGACGGACAGGCAGACAGACAACAGACAGACAGAATTGTCGGACCTACTTTTTCCGTGTTCTCTATCATCGTAATGTCATATTTGATTGTTATCTCAAAACTTTTTTTTACGAATATACAAAATTTGTCTTAGGTATAATACCTATAATCGCAAATAAAAAGCTTGTATTTCTCGAAAACAGCTTTAATGATTTTGATAAAATTTAACATTAGAGATACAGCATTAAACACCTTTCAGTTAGTTTGGACGTATTTCCGAAGGAAATTGACGGTACCTGCCATATAATAGTTTTTTTTAATTTTGCCATTCTCGTTAAAGATTACAAGATTTTAACAAAAAAAAATTAAATGGTCAAGTAACCGAATTATAATGACTTAATTAATTTTTTAATAACTTTTTTATTTCTAAATTAATTAATATAAAAATATTTTTTTGTAAATTCAATATCGTTCAATTTTTCAAACTTTGTTCTCATATGAAAATTTTATTTTCTTAAATTGGCAACATTTCAACATTTTTCTTAAAAATATTTTTTAAAAATTTTTCAAAAAAATTTATATTTTGCAAACAGCATTTTTTTATAAGACATTTACTTTTTGTCAGACTCTCAATATTTTTTCGTCGTAATAAAAAGTATCCAAACTATTTACCTACTCATGCTAAATAGACTCACAGTCTTATTTAGTATTTTAATTTAAAATATTTGTAACTCACTTTCTCTTGATAGCTATATGAAAATTTCCACCTACGATAAGGTGGTAAATTTAACAAAAAAAAAGTTCTATAAGCTCAAATATCTTTCAAACTCACCAGTTTTGCTTTAATGAGGTGAATATACTGTATAGAATTATAGTTTTAGGCACTTGCAACAAAATAGAAGCTTTGAGCTCATCAGTTTCATTTTCTTCTTTAGCAACATGGAACCAATCATTTTAAAGTTATCAACATGTTTAGGTATATTCTTAGAAAATAAACTTCTGATGAAGTTTATCTGAAGTCATTATAACTACCACCATTAAATTATAAACTGAGGTGTGTATAAACTCAATGCTACCACTTGGTTTCTTAGATTGAAAACATCTTTCTTGCAACACGCATGTTAAAAATATGAAAGGAAATTAGACAATTTTATTGAAAAACAGACTGTGATTAGAATTCAATAAAAATAGTATAAGTTATTAACCATTAATATTATCATTTTCAATGACAATTTTTAATATTTAGTTTAAAATAACTTTATCAATAATTATTATCATTAATGTGTTCAAATTCTATATTACAGTTATTATCTTTCTTAATATATGTATGTTGTATATGGTATGTATACCCATGAAATGTAACGGAATATTATTATAAGACTATAGGATGCTTCTTCATCCTCATTCTTTCTGCATTTTTATTTCTCACATATCAATTTCTTTTATTCCTTTTCTTTTTCCTAAATTTGCCAGAAAGTTTCCATTTTTGTTGGGAATAAGAAGACAGTAGGTGCCTGTCCCATTCATCATGATAAATTGTGAACTTGTTTAATAGCAAAAAAGGAGAAGTATATATAGGTAGATTGTAGGTACAGGAGACTAGCTATCCGTTGAAGTTTTTGTCTCTATATAACCTCTTTATCTTCTGCTTAAGTGGCACCAAGTGATTAAGTATCGAGATTTATTTGCAGACACATATATTTACGGTTTAGTTAAACAACTAAAGTTTTTGTATGCTTAATGTAGTTATGTTTATATAAGTATAAGAAGTTGATTCATTATTGTAAAGTGTAAATGAAATAGTAAATCAATGTTGGTATGTTTCGAAATCCAAGATATAAAATCATTATATTGACAGTATCTATTTAGGCTAAAGAAATTTACTTGTATATTTCGAATGTTGATTTTGGTTTCATTGCAAACGGTTTACGATTAAAGAGCATACTTTGAGAAAAAAATTATATTATAATTATGTATCATTATTGAATACCTATTTTGGGATATAGGTCAGTATTTAATAATATTTGTTCTATTACAAATGCGACGTTTCGACTATGTTCAGGTAAAGTCTTCTTCAGGCCTTAAATTTAAAAAAAATGCTATGGTTATGGTTATGAACCGAGATACGCACAGAAGGAGGGCTTACAAAAAAAAAAAAAAAAATATGTATTACATTTCATTATCTACCTATATTAATTAATTTTTTTTGTTCGGGTGTTTGTTTTGTTGTGTTGGTGAATCAGGAAGGAAAAAGAGGTGGGCTTAGAAGGGGATCTTCTCAGATTGACAGAGAACCTTTATCTTCAACCCATTTAAATGTTTAAACTATTTTCTAATCTTTTAATTTTAAGTGGCTAAATGACTTTCTGCAGCAAATAACTGATATTATCAACTATGAACTTCCTGATTTCAGAGTTGACTCCGTGAAGAAATAACTTCCCAAGAAATCACACCCCAGAAAACATAAATGAAATAAACCCCCGAATTGGGGCATTATTGCACTATGAAATGAATCCCCAAATTCGAAAATGAAACCAGTCCCCAAAAAATAATGAAATAAGAACCCAATTGCTTGCCAAATCATTTATGTTATGTCCAACACCCTTGCCGGGATTTGTGGTGGGTGCAAGTTTGGGTATATGAAAAGTTTTTTAATTAAAGTTTTGAAATCAAAAATTTTGCATACCCCCAAACTCGCAGGGGGGGTTGCAGCGGAGCATCATCATCATCATCATCTTCGGCTCGACAACCGGGGTCCGGTCCTGGCCTCCTTCAACAAGTCTCTCCACCTATCCCGGTCTCGAGCCGACGCCATCCAGTTTCGAACCCCAAGGGTCCGGGAGTCCTGGTCTATGCCATCTCTCCAGCGCATGAATGGTCTACCACGCTGTCGTGTGCCATAGAATGTACCACAAAGAACTTTCCGAGCAGGTTCCTCTTCGCTCATGCTAGCTAGGTGCCCTGCCCACCGGAGTCTACCGAGCCTAATTTTTGTCACGATATCTGCTTCAAGGTAGATTGCGTACATGTATTCATGGTTGTTCCGTCTCCGGAATCGTCCTTTCTCACATATGGGGTCAACAATTCTCCTTAAGACTTTTCTCTCGAACGCGGCTAAGAGGTCAGAGTGCCTTTTGCTAAGCACCCAAGTCTCGGATCCATATGTGAGTACAGCAGCAGTTTTGAAGTTATGGTGAGATTTCTGGATTTGAAGAGCTTTGACAGACTGTAGTAGGCTCTGTTGGATTTGAGAAGCCGCCCACGTATTTTTTCTTCTATATTGTTATCGGCTGCTACTATTGACCCAAGGTATTTAAAGGATTGCACCACTTCAAATTCGTGCTCCGTTACCTTGATTGTTTGACCAACTGTTCCTCTCGCATTCGACGCCACCATGTACTTTGTTTTACCTTGGCTAATGTGTAGCCCCAGATGTGCCGCCTGCTCGATCTGGATGAAGGAGTCGTGTACAGCTTGCTCGGTTCTTCCGATGATGTCGATGTCGTCTGCGTAAGACAGTATCTGGCTGGACCTGTAAACGATAATCCCTCTCCAGAGTCACGGATTGCTTTCTCCAACGCCAGGTTGAAGAGGAGGCAGGCCAAACCATCCCCTTGTCGGAGCGGAGCAGCATGCTCTCCAAAAAAGTACCTCATTTAATGACTAAGTCAACATGACATTGGGGACTTCTTTCATGGTTGAATTTGAGGACATATTTTGCTATGAAATAAACCCTCAATGAAAGCTAAGTCCCCAAAAACCCATAAAAGAAGTCCCCAATTTTTCCAAATTTTAGGGTTTTATTTCATATAAAAGAACTTCACACTTTCATAAAAATTTTTGGATTATTATTTTATAAATATATTGGGAGTTATTTCCAGGGGGATTTATTTCACAGAGCCTTTAGAATTATTAGGTCATTGGCATACCTAAGCAATGACCTTTATTTTACTTCTTTAAATCTATAACTATGTTGATAGGTACTAATATAGTCCATATACAATTTTGAAAAGTCGATTTAACTTCTTAGGTTGTCTTCGGTGCAGGATCTTAGTTAATTCTTCCGGAGTGGTTTTGGACTATTTTCGCATCAGAAATGTCTGAGTGGAGGATTGTCGGTGTTGGCTTCCGCTAGATTACAAAGCCTTATGAAGACTGGTTTGATTTTAAGTTTTTTTTTTTTTCGAAGTAATCAGCGTCTTATCTTTCGTAGATGTAAAATTACCATCATAGTTAGTTGTGACGTGGTTGGTATAGCTTATTGGTCCAAGTTGCTGGTAAAGTTCCTACAGACGAAATTTGCTGATGTGATGGAATGAAACCGAAGTTTGAAGCTTGAAGCTGATGGAATGAAACCGAAGTTTGAAGCTGCTAGAATGGTATATGGTATTGTTTTGTTATATAGTATTTCACTGTAATTTTTCTTCATCATCGATTAAAGTGGGGTATCAAACATCAGTTGCTTCCCTGGTGAGTTCCGGTTTTACTGCTGTTTTGATGAAGGAATGGTTTTGAGAAGAGAGCCTTCTTTGCTGGCTTGTTAGTATTTATTTTGGTACTAAATGAAGCTTTTGACTTTTGAATTGACAAAATGATCAATACAATAAATTTTCTGTAATGAACTAGAAATTTCAACATTACTTTAATTTACTGATTTAAAATAAGACATTTTAAAATAGAAATCTTATCGCTTTAATGAAGAAATCTTGTAAAAATATTAAATAGTTCTTCATACATTTTCATATAAAAAGTTTTACAATATCTCACGCGATTTTTGTTATAATGCTTCATTCTAAAATAATAATTCATTCTGAATTAAAATTATGTTTTTTGCATAAATATTGGGCTTTGCTAATGCAAAATCTATTTCTTTTTAATGCAAACCAAAAAGCATAGTTTGCTATTGAACCAAAACCTTTGATTTCAAGCACATTTTATATCATTCTTTATGTATTTTTTAATGTCCTGCAAAATCCTTCCATCAGTGCTTTTTGTTTAAATAATTTTAATTGAATTTTGAAGCTCGGAATTGTTTGCTTAAGACTGCATCGTCATTGGTTATTAAAGATACGGAGTAGGAGTACACTTACATTATTTTATACCTAATATAAAATTTAATTCTGCTGATATGCATAGGAATATAATTATGTAGGTATGATCATGATGAATACTGAAACCAATATTCAACTTTATATAATCAACTTGAAATTATGTAAAATTTAATTAAGTTTTTAGTGACGACATGGTTGAAGGATGATGGTTTTTATTACTTGTTGTAGAGACCATGCACCAATTTTGTCAACGGCAATGGTTAAACGAATCAAGAAATCTAAAACACAAATTTTAAGTGGTACCTAGGTACGTTGTTTCCAAATCTATATGTATATCATTGTGTTCTATAAGAAAGAAAACAATGTAAGAGTTGGAATTTAACTAAACAACAGTTTTCGAAATAAATAAAAAAAAATAAAGTAAAACAAATACAAATGTATGCAGAAGAATTTTGTTCGGTTCGGTTCAAGTATTTTTCGTTACAGAGGACTAGGGCAATAATAATAACTCGATATGCTGATTTAGCGACATCTACTGCGGTGAGTTTGAAACCTTCTTGATTCCTCTATGTTTATAAACTCAATGGTATTAGTAAGTAATAATAAGGTAACGTAGGAAAAACGGTAACGCGTATCTGCGAAAAGTACTGTTCTATAATTACATTAATAAGCAGATATACCATTGGTAACCTTTTTCGAAAAAAAGATGAAAGATCATCAGTCATCACCGTAGGCAACAAATGCAGATAAAAAGTTGTTGACAGTATTAAAGCATATACCTAACCGCACTTTCACGATTTTATTCAAGATATTATGTTGTACGGTTTATCAAAAATAAGTATGGTATTAACTTTGACAAACGGTTTTTTTTTTTTTTTTACAAAAGCGCAAATTTTGTAAAGAAAAAAGACGGTATTCTGTAACTACTCACAAATTTCGATATTAAGAAAAATTATATAATTCCCAATAATAATGAAATAACTCATAACATATAACTTTTAATGAAATAAATCCTAATAAGGATTTATTTAATTTGCATAGTTTTAGGAGTCAATTAATTATAAAAAAATCCTAATATTAAATTATGCAATAAATTATAACATTTAGGATAGTTTCTTCATCCGGGTATTAATTTATAACTTTGTATGGGAAAAGTCTAAGGATTTATTTCGATTATTTTGTTAGGACTTTACACGTAAGGAGCTATTGCATGGAACCATATAACTTGCATTATAATAATACTAAATCACATGTAAAAACTTAGGTTGGCTGAGATAGAACTGAATATTAAGCTCCATCTTAATATTCACCTATGGCTAACTTAATTTATAGCCTTCAAATAAAAAGCTATTAAAAGTTCCTCCCTATGTTTCGAACACATAGGGAGGAACTCGTAATTTCAAATCACTCCAAAAATTATTAATAAACAACGAATTATCTGCAGATTTATATATTCTCAAAGACTAACTTCACGTTCAATAAATCCTGATAGCCAATTAAAAGTCAATGTGTAATGAATGGTAAAATATATTTTTTGGTTTATCTATCAAAATGAAGGTATCAAAGAATGTATCAAAACACCACACCTTAAAAAAAAATCTAATTTAATCTCTATGCCATATCACGACACCTTATTTCTCAGTTCTTATATCACGACAGTAAACAACTCACCCACTGGAGCAGACATATACCTACTCATAAACACACTTTTTATATTGATGCAGGTATATGGTTGGTTTATATGGATACAGTCACTTGGGTAACCTTATTTTAGTCCACATGAGTTGTGGAGATGTTGTTATTTACCCATTTGTTCAATGGTGGCACGATGGTCACTACCATCACCACAACCATTTTCATCCTAGGAAACAGTCCAGAAGCCATTTTATATACAATAACCTACTCTGCCTTGTTTCTGGTACCTACGTGAGATATTACAACAAAAAAAAAACCTGTAAAAAGGCGAATAGCTAAAGGTAGATAGGTATACCTTCACTTTATTCTTAAAATCAAGAGAAGAGAAAATAACAAAATTTTGGTAAAACAAAAGATTTAAGGTGCAATATTTTTTGTGGGATTGTAAATTACTATTTTATTACAGCCCTTTTATTTATTTTTTTTTTTTGAAGGATACTCATAATAAAATTCTCAGGATATGAAACACCGCATGTGGGCTCATTTTATGTCACGTCACGAACTCTAGATGAAGATTGCTCATCACAAAACACTCCTTGTGGTGCTCAAATGTTAATACTTTTTTTATTGTGGCAAATATTTAGGAATACACGTCAAGATTCTTTGCTTAAAGACTTGGTAGTCGTAGGAAATATTATTTACAATATACCTATACCTTCTCATCATAACGAAAAAAACAGTAAAATAAAACATCAAAAGGGCTTGAAGCTACATTAAATATACCTATACTGTATTGAGGAAATATAAAAGAAAAGTTAAGCTGGGTTCACTTGAATTTAATAACGATGGATTGATAAAGCTTTGCATTGAAAGAAAAACTGAATTCTACAACCTTAATAACAGCTATGAATGCAATTATGAATCGAATTTCGTCATTCTACAGGGTGATTGGTATAAGATGCACCAAAAAGCTTGAGCGTGTAGGTGTGGTTAAGACAAGAAAAAAATCGTATGGGAGGGAGGGTCTATTTCCCCCCGTTTAGGCGGGAGGGGCAATTTTCTAAAAAAATTACTTAAATCAGAAAAAAAATTATTTAAAAACAACGGTGAATGATACAAAGACTTTGTTATATCTTTTTGAAAATCCAGAAAACTATTCTTTTATTTTATTTTTAAATTAAGTTGTTTGAGTGAACAGTTTTAAAAAAATTAATTTTCAAACTCATGATTTTGAAAAAAAAAAATAAAAAAAAATTTTTTAAACTAATTTTTTTCAAAATTTTATGTAATTAACTATTATTTTTATTTTAAAAACTCAATGCTCTTAATAATTTTTAGTCAAAAATAGAAAACCGGATGCCAAAATGTATCTAAGTTTTTGAGAAATTAAAAAAAAATTAAAAGTAAAACTAATAAAATAAGTAAAAAGTTAATTCGTTTTGTTTTAATATTTGATAAAAAATTAATAAAAAATAAGAAAGGGATAATTCCCTAATTAATAATTGACCTGAGCAGGTCAAATTTGGGAAAAACAAAAAAAAAAAGTGTTTTTCTTGGAAAAAAAATACTTCTAGTTTTTCTTAATTTCTCAAAAACTAAGATACTTTTTGGCATCCGGTTTTCTGTTTTTGACTAAAAATTAATAAGAGCATTGAGTTTTGAAAATAAAAATAATAGTTAATTACATAAAATTTTGAAAAAAATTAGTTTAAAAATTTTTTTTTAATTTTTTTTTTCAAATTTTTTTCAAACAACTTAATTTAAAAATAAAATAAAAGAGTAGTTTTCTCGCTTTCCAAAAAGATATAACAAGTCTTTGTATTATTCACCGTTATTTCTAAATAATTTTTTTTCTGATTTAAGTAATTTTTTTTGAAAATTGCCCCCCCCCCGCCTAAACGGGGGAAATAGACCCCCCTCCCATACGATTTTTTTCTTGTCTTAACCCCACCTACACGCTCAAGCTTTTTGGTGCACCTTATACCAATCACCCTGTATACAGAATGATTAGTCTAAGAGCCCACAGCGTCTTGGACCCACATATCTGTGTGTTCGGGGAGGTATTCTCAATATTTTGGGGAAAAACAATTTCGGTTATACCATTTATTCCAAAATCGATTTTTTGTCAATATCAAAAATGTCTGGCGTTAATGAATTAACTCCTAAAAGATGGCCGCCACTAAATCGTCTTGGGCCTTCATATTCGTTATTATGGGAGGTTTTTCTAAACATTGCAGCAGAAAAAAGATTTTTTGCCACTTTTTAAAACGTCTGGCAGAAGCATTGCCACATTCAAAACGTCTTGGACCAGCAGTTTTGCCATGAGCTGAGAGCACTTAATATAATAAAACTAAGTTTGATCGGTTAAACCAATTATCTCATTTTTTGAAAAAAAAAGTAATTTTTTAAGCTGCTATAACTGACGAAAGCCGCCATCTTGAACTGCAAGACTTGCATTTTTATCATGATCTTCACCCCTCCTATCGACTCATATACTTTTTTGTCGGTTAGCTTTCCGACACAAAAATTAGCTGTGTGCTCTTGGTCTATAATTCAACACGGTCGATGAAGACCAACAATTCTGATCAGTTAACTACCATTAAAACTACTACTTAAGCCATCTGAAAGGTTTTCGATACCAAATCTGATTATCATTAAAAAAATATTTTTATAATATTCATTTTGACGAAAATCGAAATTTTGCCTCTAGAGACTTTTTTTTCGTGTTGTTGATGTTTATTTCCTAAATTATGGTACACATTGGTATCCTCGCCTTTATTAATAATTTTTGTCTAAAAGAGAACAAGCTCTAAATTCACACTCAAATAAAGGTGCATATAAATATCTAATTTTTGTTTCTCTTGACAGACAGTATTTTATACAATATTTTGGAACATCATCGCTTCCCCGTATCTTTTACTATTGGGCAATTTGCCAAAAAATATGAATAGAAATTCTTATGAAATTGCTGTACCAAAATGCTATTGCGATGTGAGATACATTCCCTTCTGGAAATATTTACAAGTATCATGGACAATAAATGAAATGAAAGTTAGAATATGAAACCTTCATCGTTGCACTTCTAAAACTAAAACAGACATTTTCGAGGCATTGGAGTACATTTTTCTTTTCGAAAATTATGTTAGATACTTCAAATTTACTACAGACATATTTTCACTCGTTCTATGTGTTGAACTGCAGAGCATGTATTGGATTAATAAAAAAATTGAAATCAAACTGAATTATATATAATCAAAAGAAGATGAACGCAGACAACGCGACTGCGTCGCACAAACTTGCTTCTGGTGGCAAGTTACTTTCGTGTTTATTTGACCAGTTATTTTGAATTGAGTATAGCATACGAAGCTGATGAAAAAAATAAAATAAATTTAGTGACCCCGACAGCCTAGTTACTTACACTCTTAACCAATCCTTTTGTGTGCGTTGTTAGCTCTACAGGATTGGAGGGGACTTACAATTTTACGTCGAATCCGAACGATTTAGGTGAGATGCACTTTTCATGAGAATGATACTCTTGGAGGATTAGTCACTTCCTTGCAAGAGGAAAAATCACATTATGTGTACTCAGGGCTCGAACCCAAGCCTCCCGCGGCGGCGTGGTAGTCCGACACACTAATCACAACCATGATACCATGAAAGTAATAGCATTCCTTAACAAATTAACAAATTGTCCATCCAGTTTTAGCAATGGGTTTTATTTTTCCCAAAACCATTGTGATTGCATTGCAAAAATGCAATATTTTATTCGTGCATAACGTTGCATATTCAAAAAAAAAATTCAATCCAGCTGCTTCAATGGCATCTCGATCATGTGTGGTATTTTCTATCTCTAAAATTACTGCGGGTTAGTGGTAAATACTTCTAACATATCAAAGCTTTTGCGGATTCAGAATTGAATCTTTAACATGGCTTTTGTTCAATCGTTTTTGTATATGTTAATTTTTAAGAAATGGAATTTGACTGATGTAGTCTGTGTGATGAGAACTGGATTATTTTTTTTTTAAATGTTTCTATTCGGATTGTCAGAATTGTTATGAAACCCATCCACAGAGCAAGAACATACGACTCAGATACGTCACATATAACTTTATTAATGTACAAGTATGGTATCCTGTGTGCACTCCCATACTTTTGTTTAAATGCGGTTCTATAAAATATTGTTTTCATTAAATTTTCATAAACCTAACCAACTGCCGTCCGTTTATCTATACCTATGTACATCCTGTTTTAGAGTAATTTTTCAAAATATTTGAATATCTTCTTTCTAAGTTAAGATGAAAAGTAGGTTATTTGGTTATACTCCTTTTGCATACCGAAGAACTATCTATATGTATTTTGAAAGGATTAAATATTCCACATAGCAGACATGCAATGAAGTAAGTTATTTTTCATTTGCCATTGCCATTGTTTTAGTATGTCGAAAATTCAATGTACCTTCACACAAATTTCTAACTATATAGGGATTGAGTATATACCAAACGATAAAATTAATATAAGTATCGTATTATGTTGTAGACTTATGTTTTAACAGTTTACTATTGCAAATAAAATTATTGAAAAGGGCGATTCCCAAAAAATATTTCTCCCTTTTATTCCATATTACGATAAATTAATAAACAAATTAGTCATGAATCACAATAAAATCATTTAACTGCTTCTTTTAGATTTTTTAGTTTGAAAATTAGTTTATCAAAAATACGTTAGCTAAAAAAAACATATTTGAAAAATAGTTAGGGTTAGGTTAGGTTTATGTGGCTGTCATGAAGACTACTGACACACTTAGACCACAGAAAGGTCTGTTGTGATACCACGAAACGAGAGAGGGAGTACCTTTTTTAATTAAACCAGTTGGAGCTTCTTATAAATCGATGTTAAGATAGAATATCTACGTTCGACATATCGCTAGGATCGTCGAAAAAGAAATTACCCAGGTGTAATTTACGTCTTTGGGAGCCAGCTGGGCATGAGCAGAGAAAATGGGTGATAGTCTCCTCCTCCTCCTCGTCCATGCAGCTTCTGCAAAAATCATTAGAGAATACGCCAAGTCTTATGGCGTGTCTTTCTATGAGGCAGTGTCCGGTTATGACACCAATTATGTAGCTAAGATGTAATCTGCTCATAGACAACAAACATTTAGTGCATTTCTGATCCAATTTTGGCCAGATTTGCTTTGTCGCTACGCAGGTAGTAGTGTTTGTCCATCTTAAATTTGTTTTCTCTATGGCATTTTGTTTTAGCATGAGTTTGCTTGTAGCGATAGGTATACCAATATTTACCTTGTTAGGTAAAACCGGCAATAGGGTTCCATTTCTGGCGAGTTCATCGGCTTTGCAGTTTCCCACAATGTCTCTGTGTCCCGGCACCCAGAAAAGGTGAATATTGAACTGTTCTGCCATCTCCATGAGAGATGATCGACAGTCGCGGGCAGTTATTGAGTTTGTGGAAACAGCACAGATTGATTTAAAGGCTGCCTGGTTGTCTGAAAATATGCGGATATCCGATGCAGATATCACGTTTTCCCTTAACCAGGATAACAACTCTTCAATCGCCAGAATTTCCGCTTGGAACACACTACAATGGTCTTGAAAAATAGTTAAAACAATGAATTTCGACTTTAAAAAGTTAAAACAATGAATTGTTCTGATACTCATGTTATGTTCTAATAAACTATGAATCTGCCAATGGATTTCTCCGAAATAATCTTAGAGGAAGTAATCTAAGCCTTCATCTATGAAATATGTTTTAATAATGAAGTTCATTAAAAGAGCAGTTTATTAAGTTGAGAGAATATATAGTTAATCATCGAGAATAAAGAACAGAGTAACGTAATGTTTCGTGTATATAGTACATTAAATCTCTTACAGTATAAAAATATTGGTTTTACTATAAAAGCGTTGCAAAAATTTTCATTTTTCCCCACAAAAATACGATCAATTTTGATAAAATTTTATAATAGTAATTTGTTGCTAATTGTGATGCCTTTCATCGGAAATCTTTTTTTCAGAATCAGCTTGCCAATGCGGTACCTGCCATACAACCATTTTTTTTATTGTAATGACTATCTTTTGACCGGTATCACCGATTAAGACGAAATTTAATAGTTAAAAGCACTGCTAAGCTTGATTAATACTTAATTAATAGCAGTGCTTTTTACCAATTAAATTTGGTCAATATCGGTGACACTGTTCAAAAAATAGTCGGTATACAATAGGTTGTATGGCAGTGGCAGGTACCCATATTGATAAGCTGATTCTGAAAAAAGATTTCCGATGAAAGTCATCACAAATCAGCAACAAATTACTACTTTAATTCGAAACTGATCGAATTTTTGTTCGAGAAAAATTGAAATATCTACTTGAAACTGAAAAAAAAAATTATTTCGATAAACCGATAATTCAATTTTTATCTTCTTTTTATTCAAATATTGTTTGTATGTCAATTCACTTGAGGAGCTTCGAAAAAAGACATTTTTAAAATGTACAGTAAGCGAAAATATGTTTTACGAATACCTATTAGGGAACTCCCTGGTATTTTACTTTGACCTACAAGTTATAAAATAATGAATGAAATTTTCAAATAAATTATGGTAAGAATTTTTCTGTTTTAAATAGCATTCGAATCGAAAAATATGCGTCAACTCAATATGTTTAAAATGATTTGATATCGTTTTCATAAGAACAAACAAAATTGATGAACAATAATATCACCTTAACCGACTCCACATTTTTATCGCGTAATTTTGAAACGACTTTCGTCCAATTGATAGTAAACGACGCACGTCGTTTGCGAAAGTTTGCTTCGTGTATCATCACCATAATCATAATCTAATCGTTCAATTGTATCGTCATTTATCCACACTTGGAGAACCACTAAAACTACAAATGGAATCTCAAATGAAATTCTGTTTTTCAAAATAATGCTTACTGCTTATCATAATTCTGCATATGTATATGGTCGCAAAATGTGTTGAGTGCCGTTAATGTTGAGTAAATGTGTTGAGTGCCGTTAATGCTAAATCACTAATGTCATTTGTTAACAGTGCATTTGCAGCTCAATATTATAGCAGCTAATTAACGACACCTGTAACGATATTTTTATTTAATTTTTCGAAAAAAAAAATCCACAAACAAAAATGTATTACTAAGACTTTATTAACTTCTACGTTGATAAAATGACTTTAAAGCTTTGCTTTAACTTAAGAAGCTCCAAATACAATCAACCAAAGTTCAAAATCTATTTTTTTTTATTTGTTACCCATTCTGACGAAAGCCCTGTTTCTTTTAAGGTAGCAAATTACTAATGAGTACTTTACTAGCGATTCTAAATGGAACGCTTTGCTAGTAGCAATCTACTACTTTGTTTTGTTTATTTGTTAATCGTAGGCGGCTTTTCCCATAAACAATAGTGGTAAGATATGTTTAAAAGTTTTTGAACAACATTTTATGTATTTATTTTGTTTTTATTATTAGAAAAGAAAAAACTTAACGCTGCCATCTGGCGGTTTCTAGATGTGCAACTACTCTACTCATCTACTCGCGCTTGAGAGCATATGTAGATGGTAGTACTAGATTACTACTCGCGAATACTTTCCCACCTTAAAGGAACAGGCATTGTATATACATTTCTATAGTATTTTCATGCTGAATAATCACCGCCTGGCCATCTTGAGAAACGTGTGATAAACACATTTTTAGGTTCGTGCATTTAATAGTTGTCTATTCTGTAACCCTGACAACAGTCGTAAACATATATTATTTTTGTTTTGTTTACGACTCTTGTCAAGGAAATATGGATTTTAGAGCCAATAAAATACATTATATATTATTAATTTGTTTCGTAGACGACTATTGTTAGGGTAACAGAATAGACACTTAGTAAATGTAAGAACCTCCAAATGTGTAGTTAACACCTTTGTTTAGATGGCGCTGCTCCATGGTTGTACTATAGAAATTTATATACAATGGAACAGGGCTGAAATAATAATTAAAGCTAAATTTTTCTAAATGGGTGTGCTTTTTCTAAAATAAAAGCTATTATAAAAGTTTCAATAACTATTTTTTTCAGACATGGAAAAACTTTGAAAAACTTCAATTAGGTAAGCTTTTTTTAGAAAAGGACAAGTTAGCTTACATAAAAATTTTTTATTCAATTGAAAAAAAAATATTTATGAGGTTAGTATTTGAACTTTTATATTGACTGAAAGCATTGAGTT
Organism: Baccha elongata; assembly: GCA_951217065.1. Lineage (NCBI taxonomy): Eukaryota > Metazoa > Arthropoda > Insecta > Diptera > Syrphidae > Baccha > Baccha elongata. The sequence continues at coordinate 242,492,312 of OX578272.1, forward strand.
ATACACATGGGCCTTACCAGTAACCAAATTTAGACGTGACTAAAATATTCAAGTGGACTGTAAATAATCACACATACCAATAATCAATTTAGTAGTCAGCTTAACGCAATCTTCGCCTTAAATTTTATAGTTGAGAAACTCACGTTTACATTATCGGTTAAGTATATCCCCGCGTTTGTGATGTTAATTGTGACAACTCAAAGCAAAACAGAGAAAAAAAAACTATTTTCGATTCAGTCTGTGTTCAGTTGATTGATGAATAGTTTTTAATTTTGTCGTGCAATTAAAATAAGTGAAATAAAAGGTAATAAACAATAATCTAATATTCCGAACGGTAATGAAACCAAACTAATCAAGTTCTGGGGGTGGTTTTACATTTATTATAGGAAGTATACAATACAGCAGCCGTCGCAATAGCAGCAACAGGAGTTTTAAGAATGATTTGTATTTTTCTACACAATTGGATTAGTGAATCTAAAACACCTTCACATTTATTACATCAAGTTATTATTTTGAATAAAAATATAAAATTAAAGTGAATTAATTTGTTTGTGTTTGATTTCATGGCCTCTTTTACGAATCTGTCAAAACAAACAAATCGATATTGAAGGCTCCTATTAATATTGAGGTGTGAAAGTGGCGACTATACAAAATTATGAGAACATAGCCACCTATTTCGACAGCGATTGTAATAGATTTAGTAATAGAGCCGCGGTTAGTAAAAGACGTGTTCAACTTGGTTATTGGTAAGCAAACAAATTAACTCTTCTTTATTGTATTTATATAAACGCGTGGTTGGGGATTGGTTATTGGTATAGGCCTAGAATCATAGTGGAATCAAGATGGTTTCAAACTCACCGAAGTAGATGTCGCTAAATGAACATATCGAGTAATTATTATTGCAATAATTCCCTTAAACAAAAAACACTCAAACCGAACTGAACTAAATTCATCTGCATACATTTGTATATGTTTTTTTATTTATTTTTTTGTTTTTTAACTCATTTAATTTTTTTTCTTAATTGCTACAAGATTAAAAAACAAAGTGCACGACTGGATGTCACGAACTTGCTTTTTGTGGTGCACGACTGGGTTGCACGTACTTGTTGTCAAGAAAATAAAATTAAATTTAATAATTTTTGTTTTTTTTTAATATAAAGGGAAAAAAATCATGAATTTTTACCAAAAGTGCTAAAACTTCCTTTTACAAAGATTCAAGCCAAAATAAAAGTAAACAGAAAAATTTGTTACCTAAATATAAGTTTAGGAAAAAAATTATTCCAAAATCGTTAGAGCGGTTTTTAAATAAATCGATGTTTACTTAATACTTTTTATAAAAAAGTTTTTTTACAAATTTGAAGAATGCCATTTTTAAGTACTTTATTGTTTGCATTTTTTGCACAAAAAATAAAAAAAATTGACAGCCGTTTTCCAAATATTGAATTTACAAAAAATAAATTAGAAAATGAATTAAAACTAAAATTAACCTTTTTTTGCAAAATAATTGTATTGAAATTTGTTCGAGATATCTAGACCGTTCTAATAAATTTTTTTGAGTTATAATCGATTAACCCGTTCATGAGATAGCTCAAGAAAAAAATAACAGTTCTATGGGGAGTCCAGTAATAGGCTTGCGATTTAACAAAAGGAAATCAGACAGAAACCATCAGTAATTTTTTCCAAGAAAATCGTTGAAGCCGTTTTCGAGAAAATTAAGTTTTTCCAAAACCGTTATATAGCAGGTACCGTTATTTTTTGAGCTAAAAAAAATTCAATTTCTCCTCCTGATGAATGGTCTACAAACCCTACATACCAAATTTGAAATAAATCGGTTAAGCCGTTTAGGCTTTAGGTGCTGATACATACAGACTGATATACAGACAGACAGACAGACAGACAGAATTTCCAGACCCACTTTTTTCGTCTTCGCTATCATCGTAATGTCATGTTTGATTGTAATCTCCAATTTTTTTTTGCAATAACTTGCCTATAGTACCTATAATCGCAAGTAAAATCAAGTCGATAGTAACGACATCCTACGAGCAAAGTTTGAAACTTACACATGATTTCTCTATGTGTAAACTCAATGCTGAAAGCAATATATTTTTTAAGCTTTCTCTGTATTATATGAAGAAGCTGTCACAACCTTGTTTTAAACTTTAAGCTTATCTATCAAAGAAAAAAGGACGTACATAATAACTTTGAGCTTAAAAAAAAAAGTTACATAATGGGTTTTTGGGTGGGACATTTATGAACATTAAAATTATTATAACCTTAAAACGTTCTTCTTTTATTAACCACCCACGAAACATATGTGAAACAAATAAGCACAAGGAAGTAATTTCTTTTATGAAAACAATTTATTTTTAATTTTCGAACTTCCGAAGAGACATGCTGCCTATGCCTATAACTTCTACCATTGAGGTTATACACATAGAGAAATCATCTTTTTCAAAAGTTAATCTCATATACTTGTCGTAGGATGTCGTTACTATCGACTTGTTTTTTTTATTTTTGAACTTTTATAGCAATTATTCTTGAGTTAAAAGGCAAGAAGAAAAATAAATACGTATGTAGAAGAATTTTGTTCGGTTCGGTTTGAGTGTTTTTCGTTACCATCAGGAAGGCAGGAATTAGAACAATAATAATGTTGATGAATTTAAACATTTCTTACGCAGCTTTTTAATCGACTCCTGAGTTCTGATGTATCTAAGCAAAATAGAAGAAGTTCAAGAAATAGAGAAAGCTTGCATTTCCGGAGCTTTCTTTACAAACAAAGGGTAGCATAAGAATGTATTTAAGCTTTTCATTTTATCTATATCACAATCAACTTGGAATTCGATACCTTTTTTAGGATTAAACTTACGTCCCACAATGTTCCTAATAATATAACAGTGGAAGGTATCCGAATATATCAGGAATATATTCAAAAATTCAAAATAATGGGTAAGTGTACATGTTTTGGAAATTAAATATGTACTAAAATACGTACTTTTAATTCTCCAATTGATATGAAGGTGGTGGTCTTTACAGCTTTATTAAGTTTATTGAATTTAAGGAAACTTTGAATACTATAAATATTTACAAGAAATACTAGTAATTGAAAAATAGGAAGTTCAAGAATTAAAAAGCTGTAACAGAGTTAGATAGACATAATTATTTCATTATAATGACAAGAAAATTATTCATATTCGTATTATGAAAAAATGTATGAGTTTTAAAAGTAAAGGGAATTTAATGCTCTCTAAAGCACCCTCTAATGGATTTTTTTGTTCAGATTAAAACCTTTGCAAAGCATAGGTAGGTATAGTTTGGAAAAGATTTGAAATTTCAATTTTCAATCTACTACCCATCTTACTCGAATGTCAAACCAAATGTTGTTTGGTGGGCAAACATTAAAAAACAGTAGTAAAGTTCTAAAGTACTGATATTTAATTGGTTGTGTTCAGTGTCGACGACTGATATTCAGGGTCGTTGCTAGCGTAGGTAGGGCATCGGTGTTTGACGGTAGGGCGGAAGTAAAAAGTAAATCTTAAGATAAGGGGAAGTTCTTAATTGTGAGGAAGGTGATACGTCATCCGTCATCCGTCATCCATCATCATCCGTCATCCCTCAACAGTCATTCGTCATCAGACATCCGTCATCAGTCATCAGTCATCAGTCATCAGTCATCAGTCATCAGTCATCAGTCATCAGTCATCAGTCATTCGTCATTCGTCATCCGTCATCCTTCATCCGTCATCCGTCATCCTTCATCCGTCATCCGTCATCCGTCATCCGTCATCCGTCATCCGTCATCCGTCATCCGTCATCCGTCATCCGTCATCCGTCATCCGTCATCCGTCATCCGTCATCCGTCATCCGTCATCCGTCATCCGTAATTTGTCATCCGTCATCCGTCATCCGTCATCCGTCATCCGTCATCCATCATCCGTCATCCGTCATCCGTCATCTGTCATCCGTCATCCGTCATCCGTCATCCGTCATCCGTCATCCGTCATCCGTCATCCGTCATCCGTCATCCGTCATCCGTCATCCGTCATCCGTCATCCGTCATCCGTCATCCGTCATCCGTCATCCGTCATCCGTCATCCGTCATCCGTCATCCGTCATCCGTCATCCGTCATCCGTCATCCGTCATCCGTCATCCGTCATCCGTCATCCGTCATCCGTCATCCGTCATCCGTCATCCGTCATCCGTCATCCGTCATCCGTCATCCGTCATCCGTCATCCGTCATCCGTCATCCGTCATCCGTCATCCGTCATCCGTCATCCGTCATCCGTCATCCGTCATCCGTCATCCGTCATCCGTCATCCGTCATCCGTCATCCATCATCCGTCATCCGTCATCCGTCATCTGTCATCCGTCATCCGTCATCCGTCATTCGTCATCCGTCATCCGTCATCCGTCATCCGTCATCAGTCATCTGTCATCCGTCATCCGTCATCCGTCATCCGTCATCCGTCATCCGTCATCCGTCATCCGTCATCCGTCATCCGTCATATTTCATCCGTCATCCGTCGTCCGTCATCTGTCATCTGTCATCTGTCATCAGTCATTCGTCATCCGTCATCCGTCATCCGTAACGCTCGTATCTGTACTGTTTTTCGCAGTATTGTACTGTTTTTAGCTCTCAAAAACTGCGTAAAACTGCGTACTGTTTTTTTTTTTTAAAATACTGCTTTTATTTTGAGATATACAGCAGTTTTTTGAGCTTGTAAGCAAACGTGAATGACAGTGGGATATTTCCATCTTTACATTGTTAGTCTCCGAGTAGGAAATTTGCTCCTCAATGAAAAATTTCTTGGTGAAATTTATACCACTTTTATATATGAGATGAAGTTCTCTGATTTCACTCATTAAAAGTAATGCAAACATTCAGCGCTTCGTCATTCTCATCTTAAGCTCAAAGGAATTCAATAATGAACGCAATAAATTACATGTTTTAAGGAAATAAAATAAATAAAAATTAAAAAAAATCTACTGCGAAAAATTCTGTTTTTTTTTATCGACGTACTGCTATTTTCAATTTTTGAGGAAAAAGTACTGTTTTTCGTCCAAAAAAAGATACGAGCGTTAGTCATCCGTCATCCGTCATCAGTCATCAGTCATCCATCATCCCCGTCATCCGTCATTCGTCATCTGTCTTCCGTCATCCGCCATCCGTCATCCGTCAAAACATATTAAAAAATATTAAAACCAACGAAAACACAAACGATAATGTGATATCTACATTTTCTTAGAGCTAAGAATATCGGGTCTTTGACCATGCTGATATTGTGATTGATCGTATTTGGTTTTTATCGATTGCAATCACTAATATTTCACAGTGAACGGGTCAGAAAGACCGAATCAATTGACACCAGTTTAAAGTTATATTTTCAACAACCCAAAAGTAGCATTATTATATCTATAGTGTGAGCGTTGAAATCCCCCTCCCCTAAAATCTGCCCCACTAGGCAGCAGCCTATATGTTGCCTATAAGGCTTTATTACTGATGGTAGCTATATCATTAAGCGATTTTTTAGCCAAAAACTTTAAATGACATCTTTTGTTTAATGTCTAGCTTAAAATGCCACACCAATTTTAAATGAAATCGGTTCAACCGTAGCTAGCGTGAAAAACATAAAAAAAAGGAATTTCGTGCGTCTCCCATCGATCGTAATGTAGTAAATTTGGTTGATAATTTATTGGTTGATTTAACACCATATGTGCATATTTATTTTGGAATTATTGAGAAATCGCGTATTAGCTACTATGATGTTTCTATATTCATCGTCAAAAAAAATAATAAAACTGTGTCCATTATCGAAAGTTTTTTTTTTGAAATATATTTTCCAACAATCCCAGTATTGATTTTCCACGTTAGGTGTTTGAGTCTCATTGCAGGATTTTTGCTTCAAGCCTGATACGAATTGTCATAAGGCATCGTATAGTTTAAGATTTATTTCCTTAGCCTTTTTTTAATGTCAAAGACTCAACCGAAAAGCAAACACAGTTTCCCTTACTATCCTGTTGGACTTCCTGAATGGGAGTAATATCTGTATCTTTATATCAGTTCAAACCATCTGATTATTGGTTGGGTGCACATGACCCATTAAGAGTTCTAACATTCCACGTGCAAATCCAAAGCACGCCGATATTTCTTCTATAGGTACGTGTTTCAAATTAATATTGTTTTTACGAATTCATATATTTGATTATTTTGATATGCGTATTTATTTTAATATATGTATTTTCAGAAATATACATAAATCAATTCAAATGACAAGTAAATTTTCATGTTTATCTTGAGTTTTGAAAACAGATGTAAATTCAATAAGGTTTTATGCAGAATTTTCTACTAGCATTTTACAAAGAAGATGTATGTAATCATTAAAATATTCTCCCAGAATATAGAAAGTATAAGCAATATCATATTAAGTTTGTTCATTTAACATCCTGTTGAATTAGATATCCAATCAAAAATACTAACATTTCTTTATTAAATTGATTTCAAATAGATATTTACATATCAATGTAGTGTATAACTATTTACATAGAATTTGTTTCTCCAAATAAGTAAACAAAATGAAAAACTTATTTCCATTCAATCTTAGCATCCTCTGCAAAATAACTTTATTCTGGTATACCAATCTATATCGAAGGAATGTTCCTAACTCTGTTATGCATATAACCCAGGTCCACTCCATTTCATTTCATTTAAGTCCATTGAGTCCTTTATGTTTATAGTTCATTTCAGGTCCAGTTCATTCCCGACCATTGAGTTCTTCATATTTATGTTGTATCCTTAAAATATACCTCATACGGTGCTCATATTATACTCAGCATATATAGAGAAAGTAATAAGGGGCACGTTTATCAATTCAACCCAACGAGTCCTTTACACACACAGTTGGTCCATAATATTCCAATATGACCAGCAGGACTACCTTCCCCTAACCAATCAGCAATGTCACACTGTATAGTGTGCCCCTAGGTTGAAGGCAAGTCACCGCAAAATTTTAGCCAAAAATCTCGTAAACTTTGACAATTTATTTTGGTACACCATTGAGAGGAGGATTATGTGTGAGCTTGTGTGTGTGTGTGTAATTTCTGAGAGTGAGTTCTTGTGTTTGCAGTGTTATGCCCTTTTGCCGTGTCGTGCTCGTTTTATACATTGAATGGATTTATTAAAGGACCTCTATTGTCATTATTGATATCGACTCCACTTAACATTTTGATTGAGGACTAAAAAAAAATATGTATCGATGAGAACTTTATTCATGGTAGAGGTCCTTTCACTCCCATGTTATGTTTGCAAAGTAATTTAAGAAAGGCTAGCTAAAGTTACCCTCTTATGTCTAAAAGTGACCGTAATAGAATCAAGAAAAAGGGTAAAGACCGGAGATAAACGTTTCTATTTTCTTAAAATAGAATTTCTATTTTTTTTTTTTTTTTGACTTAAGTGGTATTTGTTAAGATGTTTGTCAACATAACTAAAGGATTTGAGGAAAGTGAATTTTTATGACAATCGCCAGGGAGATGAAAAAACTGTGAGAGGATGACATTTTCACGTTTCTAGAATAATATTGTGGAGGTTTGGAAATTGAAGGAATTTAGTGTGATGTGTAAAATAAATACGTGCTTTGTCAGATTGACAAGGATTTGTATTGGAAAATTGATTTTTAAAAGGATATTTACATGGAAGAGGGGAAAGCTGATCGGTTGTTGGGACAACAGGATTTTTTGATCTACTGAATTGATATGAGAAAATGAAATGGATTATAATTTTGTTCTAACCTTTTTTTTTTTGGTAAAAGATATTCGTATAAAATTTTAGGGACAGGATTAAGGTTAAATTGGACTGCATTGTGTGCTGAAGATTATGGACTTAAATATTTTGTATAAACATGAATGTTCCTTTAAATAATTGAGTAAACCGAAATTGAATTAGGAATGGAATATAAACCTGAAGTAGGGTGCCATATGAATCAATTGGTTATCCTATAAATATTTCGACTTGGGTTCAGATTTTGGTATACACCACCTATTCTCTACTATTTTTTCAGGCTTAAGTCACTCGAAACGAAAAAAAAAATTGAAATCATTTTGTTGGTATTAAAATTGTATGGAAGTGGTTTTGAGTTTGAATTATGGATAACCAAGTGGATTAGCTTAAAGTCATCATCAAATATTCATGAATTGATACTCTTTCCGGATGGCAACTGGAAGAGTGATACACACCTAACAACATATTGTAATTAAAAACCAAAAAGTTCCTTATTATGCATGCATTAAACTAGGTATAAGTAATATTTCATATTTTTATAGCGATGGCAGTAATAAAATCAATGTTTATAAGGTACTTATCAAAATTGGACTAAGTCTTTAGCGCCACCAAAACCATATGAATTTTTTTTTAAAGTGCTGACTACTTTTTACAAAAATTCAGGCCAAAATCAAAGTATCCAGGAAATGTTGGTAAGTTTACGATTGGGTCGCACAAACTTGCTCTGGGGGAAAGTTACTTTCGTGTTCAAGCCTTGGAAACTCAATTGGCCAGTCTAAAAAAAAGTATTTTATATTTTGAAATATTATTTTTTTTTTTTTAAACTTTTAAAAATAATTGTATGGAATAAGAAAAAAAATATATGAAAGACACCCCTTTCGGTAAAAGTTTAATTACATGAAATTTTATTGAAACTGATAATATTTTTCGAAAAAATTACCGGTTTTACATAACAAAAAAAACTTTTTCCAAATTTACTTTTTTTTCAAAAATCTTGTTTGCAGTATAATATTGACTCAACATTTTTCAATATTTAATTTCGACAACAAAAGATATTAGGAGTACATAATAAAAACGGTTCGGTGGCAAATACCGTTAATTAGCTGATTCTGAGAAAAATTTCCAACGAAAGAAAAAATTTTATAGAAATTTATCATATTTTTTTGAAAAAATTGGAATTATATCAGTTTTTGATAAACATTTTTTTTTCAAAAATTATTTTTTTTCAATTTTTTTTTATTCAATATTATTTAAGTTTATTAGTAGTTTTTGAATATTAAATTTCGTTAAAATTTGTGTAGCGGTTCAAAAGATAGTCGGAGTAATAAAAAAGGGTTCTATAGCAGGTACCGTTAATAAGCCGATTCTGAAAAAAACATTCAGACAGAGGACATCACCATTGGCTACAAATAGCTCATGTAAAATTTTATCAAAATTGATGGAATTTTTTTTTAGAGAAAATTAGAATTATCCGTTTTTGCAAAAAAAATAACTTTTTAATTTTTTTTTAGTATTATTCAAATTTAGCAGTAGTCTTAGAAAATTAAATTTGGTCAAAATCAGTGCAACCGTTCAAAAGTGAGTCGGAATAATAAATGACGGTTATTTGGCAGGTACTGTTAATAAGCTGATTCTGAGAATAAAAATTAGATGACGGACATCGCCATTGGCAACGAATCACTGATATAAAATTTTATCGAAATTGATCGTATTTTTTTCGAGAAAAATGGAATTATCGGGTACGCTATTTTTATACCGCGGTCAAAAATAGAAAAATGTTCTGGGGATATTTCTCTAAAAATAGTTTGTACCAAGTTTGAAGAAAATTGCTCAACCGTTAAGGCTGCAGGTGTCGAAACATCCAGACAGACAGACAAACAGACAGAATTGTTGGACCTACTTTTTTCGTCTTCTCTATCATCGTAATGGCATGTTTGAGTGTTACCTCAAAACTTTTTTTTTGCACGAATCCAAGACTTGCAAGTAAAAAAGTGATATTGTCAGAGCAAGAAGCTGATATAAAAAGAAGAAGACGACTATTGCACTTACTCAACATAATGCTATAGAGCAATATAATAAAGGAAATGTTGACAGTTTCACAATTTCAGACAGAGAACGACAAACAAATATTCGCTTTACTCTAAAAAGCCTTCGCTTTCAGCAAAATTTTTTTTTTTTTTTTTTTTAAATTCATTTTTATTTTCCAATTAACTTATAACTAACTTAAATGCTAGACAAAAACCTTAAAAACTAGCTTACAGAATAACTTAACTAACTTACTGGCCCCATACGGGCGCTCTAAATTATACTATAGCTATATATTAAAAATGCCTTTCGGCGTCAATTCAAGTGTAAATTAAAATCTATATTACTTAATCCTAAACAAGAAAATTCCTTAAAAAATTCCTTTTTTTTTCGAATCAAAACGTTTTTAAATACTTATATGACAAAAAAAAAAAAAACGTAAGTTTAAATATTTAAAAAAAAAACATTACTTTTTAATATATTAATTATATACTTGACATAATTGACACACAAACATAAATATTCATTTAAATTTGTATATATTTTTAAAAGACTAAATAAAACTAAATCCATGAAGAAGCCGAAAAATAACCAGAGAAAATTGCATTATTCCTCACAAAATTACAAAAAAAAATTATTCTAAAATCTTTAGAGCAGTTTTTAAATAAATCGATGTTTACTTAAAAATTCTTATACAAAAGTTTTTTTTTTTAAATTGGAAGAATTCCAATTTTATGTGCCAAATATTTTGCATTTAATGTACAACCAGTGGGCCAGCAATGTTTTTCAAATATCGAATTTGCAAATTATAATTAAAAAAATTATCTAAAATTAAAATAGAAAAAAATAAGGTACAGTTAATAGGCTTCACAAAATTTACGAAACTAGGCCATTTAAGTAAATATGACCTTATGTCACTTTGCATTAGAGAAATGAAGCCATTTCAGAATTTGGCATTATTTCGGTTTGCAAAAGTGAATTATTGCGCTATGAGCTTGGCTAGCCTTATTCATATTTTGTCAAACATCTATAAGATCAAATAAAATTGAAATTCTCCTTAGCAAGAAGATTAGATTACAGTGAACTATTTATGACAACAGCAAAATAGAAGAATTAAGCGTTCCTTAATTTGGTAATTTTTTGTTTGTTAACTTGGCATTCGGCACTAGAATATAGAAAAAAATGCAAAGTATAGTATATTATATCTCACCCTTTTAATTTGTCAAGTAATCAAAAGCTATTTAGTGGTCAGATGCAAACGCGTAGCGAAAAATAATTTAGCCATGAAAACATCGACTTGTGGTGTGAAAATTAAAAATTCTGTCTCTCTTTAGCTTACATTGTTTTTGCTACGAACTTTTTTTTTTCTGACTACCAAAAACCTGTTCGCTGATGTAGAAATTCTTTTATTCGATGTAGTATACTTATTTTTTCAATAAATTTTTATTCAGTTTCCACTTAAAAACTACATAATAATAAAGTTTTTTATAAAAATAGAGTTAAGTTTAAACAGAATAAAATCTGAGCCATTCAGTAATATGGTGTAGATAATATTAGTGTTGAATACTGATGATGGTATACACAAAATAAACGGGAGCGTATCGAAATCCCGCTTTTAAAATACCGAAAAAAAAGTTTCAAAATCCAGTCTACTAAAATACTGATTTTTTAAAATCCCGTCTTTTAAAATCCCGCTTGTTCAAAATCCCGATTTTCAAAATTCCGCCAGATACCGCCGATCCCTTTATTATGTTGTTTGTCTAATGAATCGAGTTTAAGTATTTATATATTATATATTTATTTAAGTATTAAGAATTTATTGGCATCCACTTTGTATTATTTTTTTTTGTGGTATTAAGAATAATTAATAAGGTAAAACGATTATTTTTTTTCGATTTAATTTAAAATCATTTAATTTAAAGTCGTTAAAATATAGTTATTGAAACTTCTGTGTTCTATGTTTAGCATGGTTGATTTGAATGTGCTTATAACGGACGATGTAAATAATAATTTAATCAATCAATAGATTTTTTCACATATAAGAATTTACTTGGATATTTTTGGTGACCTCTTCAATTTTATACAAATAATATTGGCGCAAAATTATAGTCAGCCTTAGTTTAAGAAATTAACGCCACACTTCTTAACTTAATTTTAACTTGGAAACAGTTCTCTAACCTTAAAGTAATTATAGACTCTTTCTGAAGTACTGACAACTAGTGTGGGGTTTAAAACATTTCTCTAACTTATTTTTGCGGAACACGCCTTAAACAGTGACAGTTCGTTCAAAAAACAAAGCAAACACACCTTTCTATCTGTCGTCAAATGTCATCAGCCCGGAATGTGTCAATAAAATGATAATTTTCTGTTTAATTTCAATTTTCTCCCTCTGAAATTAAAATTAATTTAATTTTTTTAAGAACTTAGAAATATATATCGTTAAAAAGTTGATCTTTGCAAAGAATGCTATAATGCCGCTTTACGAAATAAAGGGTATACAATTTCAGTTTCATGTCGTCAAACAATTCAAAATCTTCGTCCTCCGAAAACATTTTGCAATTTTTTTTTTTTGGTTTATAGAAAATGACAAATTGACAGGAGTCAGAGAGAAGCAAGTGTGACACTATCAAAATTAAAACAGGGTTTTCATGATTTTAATTTTGATGCAAGTCTTTAAAGAAAAAGTGTAGTTTAACTTGTCTATAATTGCCAAAAATGTAATTTTAGACTAGTGTCAATCTAAATTTGATTTAGCTTTGAGTTAAATGGACTATAATTTTGCGCCATTGTGTTTAAGCAGGCTCCAGGTCAATAAAACTAGGTGTTAAATGGTTTCTTAAATTAAATTAATGTATTGTGTAGATGACATTATTGACGATGTATGTATATTATTTTACAATAAAGGCCTTAGGAAGAGCGTATTCATGCTCGAAACGTTGCAAACCATTTAACACCTAGTTTTATTGACCTGGATCCTGCTTAAACACAATATTATTTGTATAAGAATTTACATAAAAAAATTAGAAAGAGTTGGCAATTAATAACTGAGAATTTTAGTAAATGTTCTTGATAAAAAATAGAAAGTATGTGTCTAATGTATCATTGTTTTTGTTAATAAATCTATTTATGAAAATATTATATCAGAACCTTGCAAACAATAAGGGACTTATTAATATATGTGTTCACTTTTTAAACAGTAAAATCTTTAATTCTTTTTCCAAACTTTAGCCTCTTAAAGATTTCCTTTATATATAATACAATATCTTCTTACCTATAAGCATCATCAATGATTAAAACAAAAAATAAAATTCAGCAAAACTTAATATCATCTCCAGAGTCCAGAATCTTGTGTGTATAAGTATGTTCATTCCCTTCTTACGTTTAGCACATTGTTCGTTGGTGCTGTTGGATGAAAAATAAACTTTCCCCAAAGATAATAAATAACTTTTGAATTCCCCCCACATATCCTTCTTCAGTCTGCTACCAACCGAAGTTGAAATTTCAAAAACTTACAAAATTTCCTAAGAAATTTTTCTTAACTATGACAGAAATTCTAGGATAAATAAAGATAATAAAGGAATAGAAAATTCCTTATAAATCTTTAACCAGGTCATGGATTCTCGTTCTCTAAGTTGCATTCGCGTTCCAATTTAATTGACAGGCAATAAATAAAATCAATCCTACACGAGACTTGCATCATGCACGTGTGTTGTTTTCATCCTCATGATGCATATAAACAGAAAGTATAATATGCTGCAGTTATTTTACATTTTTATTTGTGTGTGACGCTATATGTATGACTCCCTGGGAAGGTAAAGAAAGCTTAAGCTTTTAGATACATGCAATTCAAGGAGAGATAATACCTATTGGCACAATAAATTGCAAAACAAATACTTTTTGATCACAAAATAAGATAACAACATCCTTGATGTTTATATGGAGAAGGATTAGAGGGAAATTCCAAATGGAAAGGTGTTGGCGTTGTTTTGATGAAAATAAGGAAAAATAAGAAGAAGTGTATGAATGAGTGAGTGAGTTCGATTAGGTATAGTGGATGTGAATTGAATTGGAAGTAAAAATGTTTTTTTTTCTAATTTTAATAAAACTTACAACTTTTTAGAAAAAAAATGACAGAATTAACAAAAATACAATAACAATAAAGTCAAGAAAATGTTCAATTTTTTTCATTTTGGTATTAGTATAGTATAGCTATATGAACTCTTATGTAGAACTCGGTCAGACATAGCCAGAATCATTGCAGTTAGCACGGGTCACTGGCCAATAGGAGAGTATGCAGCAAAAATGAGCATTCCGCACAATACTCATTGTCGTAGCTGTGGAGATGAAAGGGAAAGGAAACAGAAGAAAACTTGGCTAATCCAAGATGCCAATTCTTCGGTCAGTACTTTATTGACAACCTTAACGAACTTTCAGTTGTGAGCATAAATAACCTCATTGGTTTTTTTAACGCAACCAAATGGCTATAAAACGTAACAAACCATATCAATATCTCACCTCTTCTATGGGTAGATAAGACGGATCAAGAGAACTACATGATTTTTGAAGAAACCTTTTCTCTAGCCGTGTAGGCGGGCTAAGTCTATTGCGGGTATCATGTTTTTCCCTAAATCGAACTGATGTCACGGAAATTCGGTCCTACCCTAAGCCATCCAGCACAGCCTGGCATAAAGTCTGGTGGGGGGAATGGGCCACTTCCCTTGGGTGAGGTATCCGAGGATCTCCTTGCCTTACATATGGAATTTTAATTTCAATTTCAAACCTTATAACATAAATCACCGTACCAATATATCACCTTTTCCATGGGCCGAAAAAACGGATCAAGATAGCTACATGATTTCCGCAGGAACCACGTCTTTAGCCGTGTAAGCGGGTTGTGTCTACGGCGGACATCATGTTTTTCCCTAAACCGAATCGATCTCACAAGGAAACTGGTTCTACCCTAAGCCACCCAGCACTCTGCCTGTTTAGGTTTTTGGCGAAGACAGACATGTCGGAGCTAACAGCCTGGCATAAAGCCTGGTGAGGGGTATGGGCCAGTTCCCTTGGCTGAGGTACCAGAGGATCTCTTATTTTCCTATGGTAAACGGTAATAAAGGGATCACCTCCTAACACAATTCCACACCTTAATACACCACAGTCACCAAAATGCTATCCCAACCTCCACATAATGATAGGTCTCATGAGTTTATGGTATCAAAACGGCGCACCAAGCGCTAATTGGGTTTTTATTCTAGTAGAATAGCCGCCATTCCTACCTACCTATAGTATAGCTAGTTCATGTAACGTGAGCCGTTGTAATATGTCCTCTAAGTTTTGTCTTACGGCTTGGTCACTATTAAATCTAAATCATGGTATAGTTTGGCCGCCAAATTGATCGTTTTTTGGTTGACGGATATTTCCGTATTTGGTGTATATGTAAATCAATTGAGGTATAGGTTAAGAGATTGTCCGAACTGTAGGACATAAGAAGAAGACAAAACGTTATTTTTTTACTTGAAAAATTACAAACATCAATAAAATATTTTTTCATATATGACTACGATAAAGGTGAATTGCACATGATTGCGAAATTGGTTGCACAAAAAAACCTCTTGTTTTTTTCTCTCCTGTCATCATAATTGTTTAAACAAAAAATGTTTTTCTAATCCATTATGATTAATTGCTTATTTTCATTGGCAAATTATCACTCTCCTTTCGAATGCGAAATTATTGATATAAAATGCTGTAAAACAAGCTCTTGTTATCATGTTTCCAATTTTCAAAGGATAAAGGGTAATTTATGTTTGCATTATGCTTGAAAAGATTTTAAGGGAATGTGAAATTAATTTCACCCAATCCAACGACTACGTGCCAACAAACTCCATTTTAAGTGGGTGAATTCAGTTGACATCTAGTATGCTGCTAGACAAGGCTTACACATATGCAAACACCTGTTATATTGTTTACCCATGTACACGAGCAAATATCACGTTTTAGGTTATGAACAACGAAAAAGGATTAATGAGGGTCAATGTGTAGTTAAGTCGACTAACGGTATATAGATTCGCGTGCGTTTCACCAAAAGCAGCAGGACCAAATCAATTAAGTTACAAAATGCTTTTGTGCTTCATGTTGTGAAAGTTAAATGGGCAAGGATATGTTAAAAATGGGCTGCAAAGGTTGTGGATAGTTAGCGGTATCACATTTTAGAAGGACAAATTCTATATTCAACACAAAACACATGAGGCTAAGTACGTTGCTTGATTCAATGCATTCCCTTATAACACCTGAGCACTTTTACAGGAAGTTCCCCATTCGACTTCATAGAACGACGACATTTAATTGGAAAATGTTGATTTTCGTTTCAATTAAAACCATAACGTATGTTTCCCGTTAAACTTGGAAATGTTATAGGAAGTCGGAAACGTGGAAATGTTAAACAAGATGGCAGGATTAAATACTAGGTATATTGTTTTTACGGATGTGTTACTGTCCGCAAACGCACAGTGGATGTTTTTTTTTTTTAGAAGGCTTGTCTCGTATATGGCATTTGTATATGTGGTATGCTCGTATGTAAGGTAGGTATGTGTACGAATATGTTGGAACAAATTGTTTTTATGTTGAGTTGATGTAAACAATTTCGTACAAATCGTCGCAAATTATGTTGAATTTTTCTGGTGCGCTTTAATGTTGCCTAATTTTTTTATAGTATGCCGTTATAATATAAAAAGTTATTTATCAACAAACATTGCATAGAAAAAAATGCAACTCAATCCAAAGAAAATCAGTGTAGGTGTACCTCAATCATTGGTTAATAGATACCTAGTCATAAAAAGCATTCAGTTTCTGCTTCCAGATAAGATATTTCAACATTAAATTGTTAAACATATATTGAATTCTTGTAATTTCTTTTTGGGATTCTGAATTTATTATCTATGTACATTTATAACGGTTCTGAAAAAGCTCTTCTCGAAAACGGCTTTAACGATCTCAATTAAACTTGACATGAGTGATACGGCAGTAAAGGTCTTTAAGGTTTAAATCTTTATTCCTTAAAAACAATTTTAACAGTACCTTGCCATACGGTTTTTTTTAAATTAAGATTTTCTCGATAACAAATCTGCAGATATTTACCAAGTTTAAAAAGATCTAGATATAGCCGAAATATAATGGCGTAATTAATTTTGTCATAACTATTCTAAAAAAAACTATTTTAATTAATAAATTATATTTAATATTTTAAAAATCAGTTGATGATTTTTTTTATTTAGTTTTTACATGAAAATTTAAAATTTTAATTTTTTTCTTTAAAATGTTTTTAAAAAGTGGTTTGAAAAAATTTAATTTAAAAAAAACTGGACTCACGATTTTGGTATAAAAAAAATTGTCAAATATGTTTTAATACATTAAGGGCATAAATCGATTTTTTCGGAAAAAACTCTGGCTTGTTTGAATTTAATTTCCGAATTTATTTTTTGTATTTATTTTTTGTTTGATTATAGGTTAGGTATAATAAAAATTTATGCATTCGTACAAAAAATTTTTCAGATAACAATCCCGACTGCCAAAATCCCAACTGGACGAAATCCCGACTGAGAATCCCGACTGTAAAAATCTCGACCGCCAAAATCCTGACTGCCAAAATCTCGACTGGCGAAATCCCGACTGACTAACTACTTTTTTTTGGTAAAGGCAATTTAAAACTGAATTTTTCAATAAAAAATCATTCCAGAAATGTTTCATAATTTCATGTAGGTATCGTTTTTACCGGTTATTTTTCATGTATTTGACTTGTTATCTGGGTAAGCATTTATTTTTCGTCAAAATCCTTTCTGTAGTCAGTCCCGCTCACGCAACTTCGTTGCTCAGCTTAGGGTATGTCCAGTCGTCTGGCAGGCGCCTGAGTCCAATGTTTCCATATTCCACAGCACCTGGGTGGCCCGCTTGGCGGGTTTAAGGGATTTTAACTTCCTTTCTGCAGTCATTCCCGCTCACGCAACTTCGTTGCTCCGCTTAGGGTATGTCCAGTTGTCTGGCAGGCGCCTGAGTCCAAAGTTTCGAAATTCATCAGTACCTGGGTGGCCTGTTTCGCTTCTTATTTTCTTCCTTTTCAATTCCTTTTTCAAATAATTAGTGTAAAAGCAAAAAATAAAGTACGAAAACATGCTAAAAGTGCTGAAAATCGAGATTTTTTATTCGTACCATTCGGATTTTGTCAGTCGGGATTTTTTCAGTCGGGATTTTGGCAGTCGGGATTTCGGCAGTCGGGATTTTGTCCCTATCCCCAATCAAACATTTGGCATTACGATGAGAAGACGAAAAAAGGAGGTCTGACAATTCTGTCTGCCTGCACTTAGAGAAAGAATCGTTTGCTGTAAACGAAAAAAATGCCCAAAGGGATTATTCGTTTGCCAGCAGTTTTTATTTCACTTCATTTGCAGCAAACTTTTATTTTCGTTTAGGAGAAACGAATTTGCTTGTAGGTATAGAAACCGTACAGTTTATGAAAACAAATTTTTGTTTTAATATTTTATTTGTTTTTTTTTTTACTGTAAAGATTTCTAGAGTCATTTATTTTTTTAAATTATTATTATTGTTATATATTTTCGAACTATACAAATTACTAACATTTCTGGGGACCGAAACTGAGTCCCTTCGCTTGGCCAATCTCGGATATGAAATAAAACAACAATAAACTGGAATCACTTCTATCTTGAGTTAATTATAATTATCTCCTTTGAGAAGAAAACATATCAAAAAATTATTTTATTTTCCAAATCATACGGTCTGGTTGAACGGATAACAACACAATTTGTGTTTTCTTCTATTTGTTTTCTCTGTGACATATAAGAATTATTGTGCAAAAAATCTGAAACATTTAGTTTTCGTTTGTTGACATTTAGGCTGAGTTTTTCAGTGCTTGATCATCTCTGGGTTAGAATTAAACTCGAGATAGCCCTAGATATACGTTTTTTAGTAAACTTTAAGCCCAAAGTCAATTCCGAGTTAATCTACCTCATTTGGTGAGTTAACTTTGCTTGCAGTTCGATTAAATAATAATACAAAACAAAGAAAATGAACCAGTGCTGGGATTCGAACCGCAGTCTATTCTGTTACTGCGATCGATGCATTCGTTTTAAAATAAAGAATTTTCTTTGCAAAATATAAAGTTCTCTCACTATAACGTTGCATTCGTTCGCTGTAAAATAATTTCCTTTGTGTTATAATATAAGTTTTTGGGGTAAATGTGTTTGTTCACTATAAACGTAATACTTTTTCAATTAAACTACAATTTAAAATGATGTTTTGCAAACAATTCCATCATTTGCTCCTAGCAATTATATACTGTTACAAACAATAATGAGATTATTTATGGGAAAAACGTTCGTTTAACACAATTAACTGAACAAAATTAGCCTTCAAACGAATGGGTTCTTTATAAATACGTTTGCAGCTCTCGAATTACTTTGGAGCCAACTTCTTTACATTTTGTTAAGAATGTTTTACATTAACAAGGATTGAAATAACTTTAAATCAACTGTTTTTCTATTGCTTATAAACATATATGTTAATTGCAAACTCATAAAAATAAATTACTTCTCTCAGTGTGTCTGTCTGGATGTGTCGACACCTGCAGGCTGCAGCCTTAACAGTTGGGCCGATTTTCTCCAAACTTGGTACAAACTATTTTTAGAAAAATATAGGTGGACATTTTTTTATTTTTGACCTTGGTATAAAAATAACGGTGCCTACCATATAAGCGTAACCAATAAATCCATTTTTCTCGAAAAAAAAATAAGTTCGATTTTGATGAAATTTCATTTGAGTGTCAAAACAATTTTCCACTCGTGAACACGAAAGTTACTTTTTCCAAGAACAAGTTTGTGTGACCCAGTCGTGCTCTTTATTTTTATCATTTCATATTAAATTAATTTAAAGAACATACAAAATATCTTGCTTATATGTTTGTGCGACCCAGTTGTGCCTTACATTTTGCTTCCAGTATTACCATCCTAGTTAGTATTAACCACAAATGAGTCTAACACTATTCTGAAATTTTTTTTAGTCATTATCTCAAAAATGTTTACTTGCTTAATGGAGTAAAGTTTTGGTTTCGTGTGAAAAAAATTCAAAGCCCAAACAGAACAGGTGGGTTTCCTCATGCCATCTGATGCTTCCGGAAATTAAACCAGTTTTTTTTTTTGAAAAAACTCCAAAAAATCTTTCTCGCGTTTTATTCTAGTAAATTAGTCCAAATTTTTCTGAAAAATTTCAGGCGTTTTCTTCCGATAAAAAATCTGACGTTGTGAGTTTTGTGCACTTAGCTAGAGCGTAAGTGGTTGGTTTCAAATTTTCTCTAAAACGGCTTTTACGATTTTTATAAAACTTTGCTTATGGCTACAGTGGTCATATCATTAGTGCATTCAGGTTTTTGGTTAAAAATGCACGTAACGGAAATTACATGTTAATGTTTTTTCTTACAAATTTGGTAGCAAATTCTAAACGGCTGAATCGATTTTATTTAAAGTTATTGTGACATTTTAAAGATAAATGTAAAGCTTTACCCATAAAACGAGTAGATACGATCACTTAATCCGAAATTATTTTTTTTTTTAACTCAGGAGCACTCAATAAAACATGTAAAAAACACCACTATATGATGAGAGCACAAAATGCACGGTTTGTTTCTTGTTTTCCTGGTTGCTACTGTGCAGACAATTTTGCCACCAAATTTTTTACTTAACAAAGTAATTTTGCCTTTTAAGAGTTGTATGGAATTTTGATAATTATTTAGTTGTGATCGTTTGAAGAAAATGCTGAAATTTAATAGCACATAAAGAAATACTTTTGGAATTTTCGTTCTAGACCTTAAAATAAAGTTTTTTTTTTTAAACGACTCAAACGATTTCGATACGACAGTAAAGGCCTTAACATAATGGAGTATCTTTCTATTTAGGGCGCCATTTTGAAAAAAGTCTTGATAGTCTAAAAGTTAATTATCGTTAGGTTATAACTAAAGAGAAGAAGTAAAAACAATATTTTCTAACTATTTATTTACTACCTACTAATTTTTTTGAAACTACCTCAGAGAACTACGTTTCAAGCTTAAAGGAAATCGGTGGACATGTTTTAGTTATGCTGAAAGCAATTTAGACCGACAGACAGAATTTTTGTTTCTTGTCCCCTTTCATCAAAATGTCGTGTTGTACTTTGTGCATCGGAAGTGAAACCATAACTTTAATTTATAAACCTCTTCTCGTACTCATACACCTGAATAATAAACTTTCTGTATTCTGTGACGTAAGCTATCGCAGCTCTGTAATCCTAAAATAAATTAACTGTACATTTACAATTCAACTTGTCTAATTAACTACCTATTTCAAATCAACAAACCACCTACGTATACGTGTATATAATATGTATATATATATAATATTATGTGAACCGTAGAAAATCGATTGGAAAATTAAATTTAGTATTTGTTGCCACAAAAGAACCTATCATTGGATTTGTATTGTAAATTATTGACAGCATGCAGATTTATTCGATGAAAATTTTCCTGCATTTTCCACACGTCCTTTTCTCGTTCTGACTCTAAAATGCGATGATGTGGATAAATCGTTGCAGTGTGTATATGTGTTGATTTAAGACCTCGTTCAAATCCATGATAGTGAGAATTTTCTATTTGAATGCATTTGAAATGGGTTCCGGTGGTACTACATCTTCCAATAGATGATAATTAAATGGTTTTGGTTTTGCCGCCGCTTTCAGGACGTGTGTATATTGGTGCCTTTGCCTATATTCGCTAACAACTGCACTGGCATTGAGGGAAAGCATTGTGGTATTTCCGTGCTGAAGTCAAAAATGGCTGATGTCGAACGAAGAAATAAATGCATTCGATTAGTGAAGCAAAGTAGTGTTAAAAAGGATTGTCATTTGCCATTGAATTAACACAGACTGACGGGCATTTTAATGTACTTTTACTATATTTTGTCTACTTTTGTTTTTTTCATTTTTTTAAATAAATGTAATAAAAGGATTTTGAAATTGCTATACACACAACAAGTAATGAATGAGGATTATTCTTTTGGAAAATAAGAACTTTTTACTTTTGTCTATTAAGAGGTGTTTTTGTAACTGAATTTCTGAAAGTTAAATATGATACATTTAACATTTTGTTCACACTTTATTGTAAAAACATTCTTTGATGAAGAAGTTGAAAAAAAGGATCCAATATTCAAACAGTTAATTATTTAATAGATACGGGGTATTAATGATAATTTGGCGAACGACTATAGTCAAAACCACTTTGCGAAACACGATGAGCAAATCAAAACTAAGGTCAAATGCAATACAGAAGTCACCAAAAATTTCGAAATAGAAGTAGGGTGACTCCGAGGAAGCGTCTTGATTTATTTGCTCTTTATTATTGTTTTTGATTTTCTATACTGGAAGATAAGATAAGATAAACCTCAAAGTAACTCAATTATTCTTTGGTGACGATGGAATTATCATTAGTGAAGATAGCTACGAAAAATAGCTTTACAAGCGCTGTTAAAACTTACAACGAGCTTAAAATTTTACTTGGGGAGGATTCATCCTGGCAACAAGAGTACTTTATGCAAGAGTTAACTTATTCAAAAATAAAACGATAAGCTGTCTAAAGTCCAAGAAAAAAAGCGTTTCGATCGGCTACTAGCTTGTGGGCTCGTCAAATGACGAGCAAAAAGCACCTTACCAATATGCAACTAACGGGTGATTTTTTAGCTGGTTTGGTTTTGGCAACACTGGTTTTGACAGCTGACGTGTGTTTGGTACCTTGTGTCACTGTCAAACAGCTTCAGTTTGGTTTGCAATTTAACCATGGATCATCTTACAAATGAACAACGCTTGCAAATTATTGAATTTTACTATCAAAATTCGTGCTCGGTTCGAAATGTTCGAAATGCTTTTTTATCGAAAAATTGTGTTCAGTGATGAGGCTCATTTTTGGTTGAATGGGTACGTAAATAAGCAAAATTGCCGCATTTGGAGTGAAGATCAGCCAGAAGCATTGCAACAGCTACCAATGCATCCCGAAAAAGCAACTGTTTGGTTCGGTTTATGGGCCGGCGGCATTATTGGGCCATATTTCTTCAAAGATGATGCGAATCGCAGCGTTACTGTCAATGGTGAACGCTACCGGGCGATGATAACAAACTTTTTTTTGCCCGAAATGGAAGTTCTTGACTTGCATGATATGTGGTTTAAACAAGACGGTGCCACATGCCACACAGCACGCGAAACAATGGCGCAATTGCGAGGCGAGTTTGGTGAACAGTTAATTTCACGTTTCGGGCCGGTCAATTGGCCGCCTAGATCATGCGATTTGACACCATTAGACTATTTTTTGTGAAGGTATGTTAAGGCTTATGTCTAAAGGGACAAGCCCGCTTCGATTGACGCACTGGAAGCCAACATCCATGCATTCATTCGTGAGATACCGGCCGATATGTGTGAAAGAGTATGCCAAAATTGGACTCAGTGGATGGGCTACCTGAGACGCAGCCGCGGTCAACATTTGCATGAAATTATCTTTAAACATTAAATTGCAAGGTTTAAACTATCGATTTAAATAAATATTTCATTCATTTTTACGAATTTTTTGTGTTTTTTTTTTTAAAAGTTCTAAACCTCTTAAAATTATGCCGTTAAAATTATGCTAAGTCTACTTTTTTGTTTATTTTGTTTAATGAAAAGTGTAGGTAGTGTGGATGAAGTGGAGTGAGAAAACATGCCAAATGATGCCTCCTAATCTGAAAGGAAAACTCGTTTGTCCAGCGTTTACGATGCGGCTCACAATATTGGACAATAATTGGAAATTAATTATGAGAGCAAATTGATGGCAAATGAGATGAAGATGCCTCTCAAGACAGCAAGATTGGTGAAGCTTGATCGAATCAGATGTAAGAAGATTGCGAAAAACCTTTACGTCAAAAACACCATATGCTGCACAACAAACTCAGCTATGTATGTATGTATAGTACTGTCATGTATTAAGGAAAGATGTTGAAAACCCCTGCAAAGGCACTATCTGTTACAATCACCCAACAGAGACAATCTTAAAAACTCCTTTTAAAATTAAATGGAAAGACAGGATGTGAAGCCATCCTTTTTGAGGTTTGTTATTTGAGTTTAAAATTTATATGAGGTTGTGAATACAAAAGTGGCGTAACCCAATTTTTTTTTTTTTTTTAGTTTTTTGCATCACAATAAATAAAAATTAACGATAAAGCGATGCGAATGAAGTGCAAAACTCATTTTAGTTTATAAATAAATCTGAAAATTAAAATGTTGCACATTCTTTGGCAGTTTTTTTTGCGCTGAAAGCCACAATCATCTCTATATTGACAAACATAAAAACCAGTAGGTTGTCATTTCCAAAATGGCCTTATTTCCTTTGCATAAAATTCTTCTCAATTCACAGCGTCAAAGGAAGAATCTATATCGAAAGTTTAGCTACCCAAATATTGTTCAAAATTACAAAAACCGTGATTGATGGTTA
Source organism: Baccha elongata (assembly GCA_951217065.1). Taxonomy (NCBI): domain Eukaryota; kingdom Metazoa; phylum Arthropoda; class Insecta; order Diptera; family Syrphidae; genus Baccha; species Baccha elongata. The sequence continues at coordinate 242,516,655 of OX578272.1, forward strand.
AGGGAACGAGCCATTTTAGCAGTGACAATTAAACGATTGAATATAAAAGTTAAAAGTGAAATTAATGCCGAATTCACTTATTTACCTTGATCGATTCCATTACCGATCCCATCCAATGAATCTAGGAATGCAGTTGAAAAATTGACTTTTCAACTGCATTTCTAGATTCATTGGATGTGTCAGGAATACCGCCCCACATATTTTACAGCTACGAAATTTTAACCAACTAAAATTGTGCAATGAAACAAGGTTCACTGTTAAAAGGATAAAGAACAACTAAATTGAAGCAACTTCAAAGGCGAGGAAGTTTTAATATCAAGAATACCACTAAATCCAACTGACTTTGCTTTGGAATTTAAGTGTCCAGTTTTCGGTCAATAAGTGACAAGGTCAATCATTAGAACTTCTTCTTCTTGAAATGTCATGTTTTTTGGATGGATATCAGTTGAACGTGGCGTGCTCAAGAGTCGGGAAACCTTCGGTGCTATTCGGTTCTCTTCGGATAGAAAGGCAAACAATATTATAAATTATTGTTATTTTGTACTATTTGTACTACATAATGTCAGTTTTTTATTACTGACCATTCTGTCAATTTTTCATTGAATTTTTGAACAACAACAACAACTTAAAGGTGCTACCACCAATTTTCAAACGAATTTTATTTACTCGTTTTTACGAATTTTATTATTCGTTTTTTCCATTCTTGGCTAGAGAAATAGCTATTTCAAGGAGTGTCAATTCCTATCATCAGTCAATTAGTTACAAAGCATTGCAGTAAGTTTAATTGTTGTTTTTATTTAACTGCCATATTATTTCGTGCGAAGCCGGGTCGGGCAGCTAGTATATAAACAAAAATATATGATTTTTTTACTAAAAGTACTAAAACTATTTTTAAAAATGATTCAAGCCCAAATCCAAGAATGCAAGAAATTTTTTCTGTACATATAAAATTAGGAAACAAAAAATTTCAAAATCGTTTTTAAATAAAAAGATGTTTACTTAATAATTTTTATAAAAAAGAGTCTTTTTACAAATCTGAAGTATGCCAATTTCAAGTGCTAAATAGTTTGCATTTATTTTACAAAAAAAAAGTTTTTTGTCAAGCAGTTTTTCAAATATTTCTTTTGCAAAAAAAAAATTAATTAAAAAATTAATTAAAAACAAAATTAAAATTAAGCACTTTTAACAAACCTTATTTTCTTTAAAACTTATTCAAATCATTAAAGGCAAATTTTTGGGTTAAAATCGCCAAAGAACTTAAAGACTTTTGTGCAAGTAACTTATAAGATCTTAAAAGAGCCTCCATTAAAATTATTTCAAATGATTTTTGAATATCTTTTAAATTAATTTAATGTTAAAAAATAAAAAAAAAATACTTTCGAAGTTAAGTTCTAATAATCCAGAGTTTTCCGAAAAAATCGTGGTATGCCATTGTGATATATTAAAATATATTTTAGAATTTTCGAACGTGTAGTTTTTGAAACATTAATTTTTTCATTAAACAACCTTTTCAAAATACCTTTAAAAAAAAGTTAAGAATGCCAAATTCAGAAAATTAATAATTCTTATGAGTGACCCGAGCGTCAATTAAAATATCATTATCAGCTATCCACCAGTAACACCAGTTATACCAGTCCCGTCAAAATCGGTACAGCCATTTCACGACGGTTCAAAATGTTTACATTCTTTTTAGTACAGATATTCCTTATTAAGATATGCAAATGCGGTCCCGATTCCTTAAACGAAGTTACTGTTTAAAAACATTTAAAGGCTGTTCATAATCCCATTTGTGGTCCAAAAATTATAAAACAAATGGTCGCAGAGCAACCAATCTCACAAGTTCATTTATTTATCCAAAAGACAATTTTTATGAAAATAACTTGATTAGATGGCAACAACCTCTTAATGCTTTCACACATAATAACTTATTTATTTTTTTGTTATTCATTCTCGGTGCATGCTTAAGTATTTTTTTCTGATTTTCTGAGTTTATCCATTTAAGTACGCAGTCATATATTTTTATGACGATTCCATTACATTGTATAAAAGTACAAAACCACATATCATACAATGCTACACCACATACAAAAATCGTGAACGTGATATATTTTATTGATATTTGTTACGCTGTAAAAAATATAAATAATATTTTACGAACATAAAAAAGATCATACATATCTATACCACCCGACCAAGACCATCAACTACCATAATATGACAAGCTTTGGACACTATACAAGACTTTCCTGATGATGTTTCAACTACTTACTTATACGTTTGTAAACAATATGACGACGAGACAAAAAGTTGTGAGTGCCATCAGATCAGAGGGATTGAACTGTCGGGTGGTGCTACCCACCACTGCAAGGACATTTTTACGAGACGCTTGGTGGTAGCCTCATGAATATTTCATAAGGACATAATGACATGGTCGATGACCATGCATTGAGTAAATTTATCATAACTTTTGGATTTTGTTTCATAGCGAGACTTGTCCTTTGTTATTTTTGATTCTTTGTACATATACACACATATTATTTTTTCAGTTATGTCGATGTGATTTGAATGACAATGAGATATACAAAAACTTGGATATATAAATATAAGAACGTTTTAATATGCTTATGTGAAATTGATTCGCTTCGATTGGCTTACAAGAGGATAAAAAGAAAAACAAAGTGAATAATTTTGCACTGATTTTTTGTAAATCATTATGACTTAATCTTTTGGGTTCAAATGGAATAATAAATTGCAGAGACCCACTTACATGAAATTCACATTTATGTATTCTATTTTATTTTGTGGTTATATTTATATAAGAAATTTGACGGAAATAGAATGTCTGATGGACAGAAAGGAAGTAGGTATAAGACATTTACATATAAAAAAATCTTGTTGGTTTTTTTTTACGAGGAAAATTATTTTATGAAATATAATTTAAGAGAAACGTTGTTTTGTGGAGATTTTGATAATCATGGAGGTTTTATTGAAGTTCCAAGTATAATCATGGAGGTTTTATTGAAGTTCCAAGTATAACGAATGGCGCCCAACGTGGGGCCTTTTATTTAGTGTATTGTACCTACCCATTAGAATTTTGTTTGTGAGAAATATAAGGCTAGTATTTAATAAGATTACATTAAGAATTAATTTACGGAAGTTTTTATGGCAAAAAACATGTAGAATTGCAAAATGTTCATTAAAATAAAAAAAAAATTGTTAAAAAAAAGATCCGATTAAAATTATGACACGAGTATAAAAGACCAACTTGTGCGCACTGCACAAATGCACAGCTTGTACCTCTTTGTCTCGATTTGTGCAAACGTTATGTAGTACCATAACAATATACTTCTTTCACATTTTTATTAACTTTCACAAAAATACAAAAATAAAATACAACCTGCCCTGCATCCATGTTTGTTATTCAAACATCATTTTTATTTCCTTGCAAAATGTGTCCCTGAGTGTTGTTATCAATCGAGCATGAGAATAGAACATTTTCAAAATGCACAACAAACTCTTTTTCTATTTCAGAATCCCATACTCGTATCTTCCATCATAGAACGGTGGATAAAATAAATATGTTCGCGTCAGATTGAATATTCTCGTAAGTGCAAACATCAGCGAGCGCATATAAACACACATAATATGACTGCATGATTGTTATTCAATTTCTCAACTTCAGAATATTGATTTGGCTGGCATGTCGGCGTTCTTCGTTCAATTGAAATTGTCATGACTGCTTCAACTTCAAAAAAAATAAAAATGTATATGTACATCAGAAGATGATAGAAATTGTGTCATTTGAATATTAAATAGAAAAAAATAAAAATATTGTTCTTTGTCTTGATTTGCATTTTTTGTTTCATCTTCAGGGTATTGTGCGCGATAGGAGGTATATATATAAACTTACTTACAGTCAAATTCAATTTATAGCAGAAATAAGTTTGGAACTGAAGAGTTTTTATAGTTTCTTTTTCTCATATTGTTATGCTTGATTTTTAAATTTAAGTAGTTTTTAGAAATCAGGTCTTTCAGGGGTTTATTTCGGGAGCTGACCTAAAGGTTTTTAAATGATTTGCAATCCTGGCAATGCGAGTATCACGTCTGAAAAGTTTATAGAGATGAAATGCAACTGGCTATTTCACCGGATCATTTCGTGTAAAAGTACCAATAAAATATAGAAAGACAAGTAAAATTACGTCGTTGTTCTACAGCAATCAAATTTCCGTAGAAACTTGGAGGCCATCAGTTCGTCATTCAGAGATCACAATAGCAAAAGTTGATTGCTATTTTTTCGCTACCAAGCAAAAGCAAATTTCAAGAAACTTGGTGTGGGGAACCGAAATAATCCGAATTGGAAGGATCGGTTTCAATATGAAATTACTAAATTACTGAAAGCCAAAAGAAGAAGACCAAGAAAGAGTTTTAATGTATTTCATTTGACAGCGGTTGAGCATATGACCGGTTCGCTTCACATTATTATAATTGTTAAAAATCTAAATCATTAAGTTTCTTATCATTCTTTTATTTCTACAAACCTTGAACAACAGCATCAAAATAAAATAAAAATTAAAATCTTCTTATTTGATTAATATGCTGGCATTCTCATATATATATATATATTCATTTCAACTACACATTTTACCTTTAAGTTCGTAACTTGCATTTCTCAATGAACATACCTTCTACAACATAATTATGATTAATGCTTTTATCACACCTTAGCATCTACACATTTGAAATTCACATTATACCATGTCCAATTTACTAACAACTTCTGTTAATCTGGAATGATAATTATTATTCTGCAGTTCATGTAAGAAGGGACACAAGCCCTTGGAAAGTTCATATATATAGACTTGTGTATAAATGTGTGTTTAACAGTGACGAGTTGAGGTGGAGGCAAATGTGACAATTGTTGCATGGCCCAGTACTTTTGGGAACTTACAAATTTAAAGTAAAAAAAAAGTTAAACAAAAATGGATGTAGAATTATAGATATACAGGGTGTCCCGCAACTCGACGTCAAGCAGGCACTGGGTGACAGGGTAGGTTATACCTGTGTTGGAAAAAGAAAGAAAAAAATCCATCTCGCTTGGTTACGTAATAATTGCAATTTTAAGAAAAAAAGTGAAAATCGATACCCTAAACCACATTTTTTTTTATTGTGGTCACACATTTTCAAATTTTGCCGTATTTTTTTTTGTACATAATCCTTAATAACCATGCTATTGATCCCAATCACAAATTTAAAAATAAATATTGTTAGCTAGTTGCGTAAGAAAAATTTAAAGTTGGACTGAGTCATTGTTCAAACTAATTTTGTAAGCTAACTTTAACAGTTCATATTTAAAAAAAAAATGCACTATATTACCCACGGCAAGTTATTTTAAAAATTTGCGCGTTTAATCAAGATTTCAAAATGGTGCAAGACCTTCTACTTCATACTTCCATTAACATGTTACCAACATTTAAACAGTTTTCAAGCACAATTTTTTTTTTATTTAATAAGAAAGTATGTCTTTCATTCATTAAACTAAATCAAATGCTCAAATTGTTTGCCTTCGGCACGGATACAGGCTCTGCATCGCCGCAAAAAAGATCTGTTCACCAGACGTCCAATTCTATTTGCATTTATTTCTTCACCTGCTGCAATAATTTTTTGGCGTAGATCATCTCTATTTTCAATTGGTTTAAAATAAACTTTTTATTTTATGCAACCCCAGTAAAAGAAATCGAGTGGGTTTAGATCCGGAGAACGAGGAGGCCACAAAATTGATCCAAGGCGCCCAATACACCTTTCGGATTACTCAGCATTCAGATAATCCCTTACTTGACGAGCATAATGCGCTGGGCAACCATCTTGTTGAAACCACATGTCTCGATAGATGTTGAGTGGTACAACTTCTAACAAATTCGGCAAATCATTTTGTAAAAAATGCAGGTAGTTGTCGCCATTTAAATTTTGTGGTAGCTCGAATTGTCCAATTATTTGTCCATTTAAAATTCCGGTTCACATGTTTATCTTAAATTGGTATTGAGAGCGGTCTTCGCGCATTAAAGGCGGATTTTCTCTTTGCCACTCATGTGAATTACGTAAATTCAAATAAATTTGCGATTGCGATCAATAGCATGGTTATTAAGGATTACGTAAAAAAGAAAATACGGCAAAATTTGAAAATTTGTGACCACAATAAATAAAAATGTGTTCTAGGGTATCGATTTTCACTATTTTTCTTACAATTGCAATTATTGCGTAACCAAGCGAGATGGATTTTTTTCTTTCTTTTTCCAATAAATATATAACCTACCCTATCACCCAGTGCCCGCTTGACGTTGAGTTGCGGGACACCCTGTATAGCTATGTAGTTTACACATTCTGAAAAGGTTCCTAAAGTTTTTTTTAAAGAACACAGTCTATTTATTCGAAAGAATTGTTGGCTCTGGGCCCAACAAAACAATAATTTGCTTCTGGTATGTATGCATAATGTATTGACATTTATAATTAATACGTTTAAACAAGGAGCTCTGTCACACACACATGTATAATTAAAGACCAAATCAATCGTAACATAGTTAAAGTGCAAGACTGGGTCGCACGACCTTGCTCTTGTAGCAAGTTACCAAATAAATTAAATTAAATTTAATAAAAATAAATTTAATACATTTTTTTAATAATAATGAAAAATACGAATAAAATCGTATGAATTGTTTAAAAAAGTGCTAAAACTACTTTTTAGGAAGATTCAAACGAAAATCAAAGTATGCAGTAATTTTTTTTGCCTGAATGCAAGTTTATCAAAAAAATAATTCCAAAACCGTTAGAGGGATTTTAAATACATAAATCGATGTTTACTTAATAATTTTTATAAAACTTGCAAAGTAACAAAAGACAATTATATAAAGAACTATCTTTAGTTTTTTTGAAGAAAATCGTTGGAGCCGTTTTCGAGAAAATCAAAACCGTTATATGACAGGTACCGTTATTTTTGAGCTAAAAAAAAAATTCAATTTCTCCTCTAAGAAAATGGTCTACATACCAAATGAAAGTAAATCGGAACAGCCGTTTAGGCTGTATGTGCTGATACATACAGACTGACATACATAAATACAGACAAAAAACAGACAGAATTTCCGGACCCACTTTTTTGAGCTTCGTTATCATCGTAATGTCATGTTTGATTGTTATCTCAAAATGTTTTGTTTGCACGAATGCATTACTTGACTAATAGAACAAATCGAGAGTAAAAATTCTATAACTATACATTTTTCACAAGGAAAGACTGATGGCCAGTATACTTGAGTAATTACGAGCTAATTAGTCTTTTGATATCAACTCTTTGATTTGAAAATTCCTTAGTTCTTAACGCTGCTGACCTCTTCCGATAATCTATTGATTTTTCATTTTCTCATTACACATTTCCAGGATTTAAATCAAGGATTCATTTGCACCCAGTGTTGTCTTACACTTTTTATCTCACTCAATCGTAAATTGAATGAGAAATTCATTTTGTTGACGTTTAATTATTTTTGTATTTAATTTGAAAATAGTATGCTAATTAAAATTGAATGTTAATGTAAAAAGGAGAAGAGACTTTTTTTTTTCTTTTAATAAACAAAGTGAATAGAATCGAAGAAGAATCGTTTGCCTAGAGATGTTTACTTGTTTCTTTAGTCTCATTATTTGAATGTGGAATGATTTGCAGATTTTTATTTGCGATTTACTTGCGATTATAGATTTGAATTCGTAAAAAAAAGTTTTGAGATAACAAATCAAACATGACATTACGATGATAGATAACACGAAAAAGAAGGTTCTACAATTATGTCTGTCTGTATGTCTGTCCTTCTGTCTGTCTGGATGTATCGACACCTACAACCTAAACGGTTGGGCCGATTTTCTTCAAACTTGGTACTCTGTATTTTTAGAGCAATATTCTCAGGCGTATTTTTTTACTTTTATCCTAGGTCTGAAAAAACGGTACATGCCCTGCCATATAAGCGTAACAGATAATTAAATTTTTCTCGTAAAAAACACGATCGATTTTGATAAAATTTTGTATGACTGATTTTTTGCCAACGTTGATATGTTTTTTCGTAAATTTTTTTTTGTAAAGCTACCCTTGTACCTGCCATACAAGTGTTTTATACAATTCCATTTTTCTCGTAAAAAACACGATCGATTTTGATAAAATTTCGTGTAATGGATTTGCAGATAAAAGTTATCTTTTTCATGTTTTCAGAATAAGTTTACATATTAACGGTAATTGGCAAATAAGCTTTAAGGATAATCCAATTTTTTTTCGTAAAACATATGATCGATTTTGATAAAATTTGGGTGTTACTGTTTTAGAAATCAATATATATCGAAAAATATACTATCGATTTTGATTAAATTTTGTGTGACTGATTTGTTGCTAATAACGAAATTTTTCATTAGAATTTTTTTTTTTTTCAAAATTACCTTATCCGGTTTTATTAAACAAAAATACGGTCGATTTTGATAAAATTTTGTGTGACAATTTTTATCAATTGTTGGCAATTGCGGAGTTTTTCGTTAAAATTTTTTTTAATCACCTTATTAACGGTACCTGCCGTATAAACGCTATAGAAACTATCTATTTTCATACTTGAGATTATTTATTGAATTTTCTTGTTTAGACAAATCATATTGTGTCTAAGCAGGCTCCAGGTCAATAAAATTAGGCGTTAAATGGTTAGCAACGTTTCGAGCATGAATACGCTCTTCCTCAGGCCTTTATTGTAAAATAATATACATGGTCAATAATGTCATCTATACAATACATAATTTTTTTTTTTTTTTTTTTTTTCATCTACTTTCTTGTTTAGTATCCTTAGCCACAGTTAAGTAATCTAACAAAAGAGCAAGTTTGTCCGACCCAGTCATTCCTTTTATTTTCTCTTCATATACAGGGTGATTGGTATAAGGTGCACCAAAGGAGGAGTTAAGACAAGAAAAAAATCGTATAGGACGGGGGGTCTATTTCTCCCCGTTTAGGCGGGAGGGGCAATTTTCTAAAACATTGACTTAAATCAGAAAAAAAAATTTTTAAAAACAACGGTGAATGATACAAAGCCTTGTTATATTTTTTTGGAGATTCAGAAAACTACTCTTTTATTTAATTCTTAAATTGAGTTGTTTAATTGAAAAGTTTTAAAAAAAATAATTTTCAAACTCAAAATTTTGAAAAAAAAAACTAAAAAAAAAAATTTTTAAACTAATTTTTTTCAAAATTTTATGTAAAAAATTAATTAATTTCTCAAAAACTAAGATACATTTTGGCATCCGGTTTTCTGTTTTTGACTAAAAATTAATAAGAGCATTGAATTTTGAAAATAAAAATAATAGTTAATTACATAAAATTTTGAAAAAAATTGGTTTAAATTTTTTTTTTTAGTTTTTTTTCTCGAAATTTTGAGTTTGAAAATTAATTTTTTTTGAAACTGTTCACTTAAATAACTTAATTAAAATTAAGGAGTAGTTTTAAATTAAGGAGTAGTTTTCTGAATTTCCAAAAAAATATGGCTTTGATTTAAGTCAATGTTTTAGAAAATTGCCCCTCCTGCCTAAACGGGGGGAAAAAGACCCCCCCTCCCATACGATTTTTTACTTCTCTTAACACTTCCTTCACGCTCAAGCTTTTTGGTGCTTCTTATACCAATCACCCAGTATATCTACCTATACATAAATATTCAATCTTATGTTAGATTTAACTCAAAAGTTTTGGATAGTTTTAGTAAATTGTTTTCAGATGATTTTGAATAAATATAAATAAAACTTAACATAATTTTTAATGAATTGGAATTTCTTTAGAAGAAAACTTCAAAAATGTTTTTTCCATAAATTCTTCCCAAGCGATGAAAATCTTAAATCTGGTGAAAAACAACTTAAAGAAGCCTTGTTTTTCTCACCCTACCACCTTACTGTTCATTAACTATTTACTCAAAAGCACCCTGTAAAATACATTAGTTAGTTAATTATTCCTGTTAGCAGGGTAAAACAGCTTATACACACAAACATATATCAATATGTGGTTTTATTACAAAGTCCAACCAACACAACAAAGCAATAGATAATTTTTACGATGTGAACTCCCACAAACCATATGTGTGGTGTTTGCATCCCCACACAATAATGCGGTTTCCTATAACCTTCCAACCAACAAACATTCTCATTATCAAATCTACAAAATTATATTAAAGTGTGGTTATTCCGTAGAGATAGAGAAGCTTTAAATGAGAACTATTAAGTAAGGACTATTAAGTTGAAGGAGAATATTTAAGTTGAAATTAAATTCAACAAAATAGAAATTAACCAACAGGTAAAATAAAAATTCCACTTTTATCTTAATTATCTTGTTCTACCTGTGTTAACGCGTAAAGTTACTTTTAACAGAATGCATTTAAGTTAAACTATTTCGAACTCGAACAAAGTAAAAACGTAACCATGGATTATGTAAATGGAAAGTACTCTAATGAATACTGCATTAGAAAATTTAGCTAACACAAATGGATTCAAACAAAATAAGGATAGCAACCTCCAAGGGCACAAAATGTGCTAAAAAGACTTTTCCCAGCGAAGAACGATTAAATTTTCTGTAAGCTACAATTTTTTAAAGTTTGTTGTTGGCACTTGCGCTAATGTGCATAATAACGTGTCAAAGATTTTCAAATATTAACACTCACGTTTTTGAAGTCTTATGTAATATCCGCACGTAAGGAGTTATTTAAAGAAGGCGTCAACAAAATGGCTTAAGTCGTCTGTAACCATTATACATATTAACAACCGTTGTCTAGAGTATCTACTTAAGACGGAAGGCCGTTAACATGGAAATTAATTTCAAATCATGGGTGAAACGTGCTTTTTAAGACATTCCACGAAAACATAGTCAAAAATTGAAAGATATTATAGTGTTTAACTAGCTATGTACATGTTTTTATGGCTGAGCAATTAGGAAATCATGTGTAGGGAAAAACAGTTAAGAAAGAATGCCCAAAAGATATCGCTATAATAGTTATTCCAAATGTTGTGTGTAAAAACATGCGTGATATTGTGTAAGTATATTGGATGTTATGAGTAAAATATGTTAGCACAGCTTGCGGTTATCTTAATTAACTAAATTTTTTGATATTATTTTATACATGTTTGTAAACCAGACATTTAAAGTTCAGAAATAAGAATGATTAGTAGCTGCATCCTGTCACTACCGATCGAACAATAAATAATCAACGAATTTCATAATCATTATTTTTCTTTCTTTTTCTTCTAGAATCCAATAAACCGTTTTCGATTTTGAAGATGATTGGAATTTTGAAAGTTCTTCCTTCCTTATTCTTATGTCCAATGTTTGCCCCCCTTAATCTCAAATTTACAACTTATTTTTACTTTAACAGAATTCTTATGTTTGTTTTTTATTTTCAAAAAAGAGCACTTAAAAGTTTTATTATAAAAAAATTTAAATACATCTCTGATTATGATTTCTTCCAAATCTAACATAGGTTGAATTCCAAAACGCAACATTTTGTTGTGATGCAATACCGCATCAATTTTTTGAATCTCAAAATAGTAACATCATCAGCAAGTAATAGATTTCACAACTTCTATCCAAATCTGAAATTACAATATTCAATACGAATTGTAACCAGCATGTAATGTAGCTTTGTCACTTGCTGTTTTTTCAGATAGGGCTTTTTAGGTAACAACGATATATTTCTTTCTCGTTCGCAGAGCAGTGTCAAAATCAGCAGGACGCGGATGACAGCTATACATTTTTTTTATCATTGTTGAAAAATTGATTTAAAACAATAGGAAATATTAAGGTTGTGCGCGAAAATTGTTAATAGTGCATTATTAAACCATTTAGGCACGCAAATATAAATTTCACAGGAAAAAAGAGATTATTTACGAAATTCTTTTACAAGATTTTGAGTTTGACAGTTTGAAAAAAGCGCGATACATAATTTCAATCTGTCATCCGCGTAGTATGAGCTGTGATTTATTTTTTGACAATATGGTAAAATTCCCTATTCTTACAAATCCAATTTGGAAATTTGCACAATATTTATTTAGAACTGTCATCGTCAATTGTAAGTTACAATTTGACAGGTGTACAAATAAAATTTCGACATTTACTAATTATTCAGCACAACATTACTGTCATCAGCAAGTTATAAATTGGACAATTATTTTATTGATAGATTCGTAAGAAGGTTAATTGTGCAAATATTTTAACCGATGTGTTCAGCAATTTTTGTCTTCCAAAATCGGCTACTTAAAGTCAGTTAATTTTGCCTTATGTTGCTTTTCAATAAAGTGACATCAGACCGAATCCCTAAATATGGCCTTATATCATGGCACCGCTTGGAATCAGAATTGTATTTTGGGAAAAAGGGAGGTTGGGTACCCTTATGCAAAAACGAAATTCTTATTTCTCGATTCTTAATTCTCAATTGACGCGAAATTTCACTTTCTTAATTCGAAATTCAGCGTTATTTAGCTCGGCGTTTTTCCGCGGCTTCTTTTAAGTGTCCGAGTTTGGAAAATAAAAATAGCTAAGTTCCTGTTCAAATATTTTCACAACTGGTCCCAAGCTGGACCACGATTGTGCAACTGGCGCTAAGAATCTCTCAAAAGAGTTTGTGTCAAATATGTTAATTGATCGCATCTATTAAGTTCGAACTGAATAAACCGCAAATATCAAAATTAAAAATCCAATCATGAAGTCATAAACTTCATGATTGGATTTTTAAGAATCTGTGAAAAGAGTATAAATTAAGTGAGCTATAGCGACCGATTTAGGGACATTAATTTGGCTCTACTAAATTTTTCCATTTATTGCTTCAATGTCACTCATCAATGAATGACAATCATGGCTACCGGAAATGCCCGGAAACAAAATATGCAGTTCTGAAAAATACAGAAAAAATCACCCAAGATTGGTAAGTTTCTGTGTCACGAACATTTCTTAATCTAAAGTGTAGTTTGCAGCATTTCAATTAATAATTCATAACTGCCATAATATTTTCAAGCCGGAAAAGGGTTGCCATAGCAACTTTAAAAACAATATTAAAAAAAAACAAAAAAAAAAAATTGTTGAATTTTTTGAGTAACTTTTTCAACTATTTTACGATTTGCTAATGTTCGAAAGTTGGGTAATTTTTTCTGCATTTTGGATAACTGTATCTTTGGTTTTCGGCCGATTCCGGTAGATCTAATGTTCATTTATTGATGAGTTATATTGAAGCAATAACTGAACAAAAATTCAGGCTTGCGAAAATAATGTCCCAAAATCGGTTGCTTGTAAGACTATAAGCTATAAACTGCTGTTTGCTAATGACAGTCTTAACGGAATATTGGAGTTGGATTTTGTTAGAATCTGTCAAAGTACAAATTGTACTTGCATAATGACAGTTCGAACTGATAATACTTACTCTGCCAAAATTAGATTCGTGCAAATGTTTCCAACTACAAAATGACAGAGATCAAAACTAAGCAAAAAATCAAAACAAAAAAGAACTTAAAACCTTATTTCATTTGAGGATATGGAAAATGCTAGAAGAGCACATCTTTGTATAAAAATTGCAGATTTTATGTCCGTCTATATTTTCCGAAAACATTTGATTTTTCTTTAAAACATCAGATGTTTTTTTTTCGAAATTTGAAAGCTATTACAACTTTACGAACATATCCCCATCGAAATACATGAACATTCGTATACCAACATCGATAAATATTACAAACAAATTTATTTTCGATACTCGAATGAATAAAAAACAAAAATCTGTCTGTAGCGAGATTTGACTTTTTTCTTATCGGATGTTTGTATGGAAAATCCAAATTAATACTGATAGCTTTTATTATGTATAAGTAAAGGTATTGCATACCACAATAAATTCTTCAAAAACTTATCTACCTTAATCCATTCCAACTCAATTCAATGCAACAGGAATCAAACGTATTGTATTTTGTATTGAAGTACGAACCTAAAGGTTAAACTCACAATTTTACAAATCCAAAATTCATATATATAACATAATTCCAATTAAAATTCTTCATCTGAAGTTGAGCGTAAAAATATATATTTTTTAATTCAACAAGCTCAGTTATTATTCTTAACATTTCATAGAACAGAAAATCCTTAAAAAAAAAAATTACCTTACATGCATGCAATTTCTTTTTTACACATATCATTGTTCACCATTCATTTGCATTTCCTGTGAATCCTTTATTTTTTGGCTTCTGGGTTAAAAATATGTAGTTATCTATGTGTGTGTGTGTTCATATATCTTTTGCTAACAAAATATGATGAATGTTCTTTAAAACTCATGAAATAAAATATATAGAGTGCAAGACCAAAGAGTCCTTGTAAGATTCAACAGAACTTCCTTTTACAGCTTTAAATTTTTTTTTACATCACGATTTTCGTTTTGAGTTGTGCTTTTTTTTTTTTTTTTGGAATACAAAAATGCACCGACAAAGGAAACGGAAGATATTCTCTTCCATCATCAAGTTAAACAAGAAAAAGTACCGACATCATCGTGTAAATGCAAATTGAGATTCATGCTTCACGAGATGAAGATCAAGGTAATAATTTTTCAAAATAATGTTATCTGTGTGAAGAATACGTATGGAACTCAAAAAAAAAAAAAAAAAAAACTAATGTGGGACTTATGAATTTGAAATATGGTTGCCATTTTCAAAAGATATCGCTCTTTCCTTAGGACAAAATAGCTATATAGTCACCATGCTTAAAATTATTGCATTGAAGTGTCCTCACTTTACCTGTTAGAAAGCTCACTAAGGGTGTGTAGTTAATGGACAATAAACATCTTTTTCTCAAACGGATGCGAAATTTCATCACATTTGAACCTGATGTGGAAAAAAATTTATTACTCATGCTCATCTGGCAACATGCCAGTTCAACTGGTGATAGATTATTGTGTTTAATAAAGATATATGTACAACATAATAAAAAATTTACATCCGGTTCCTTGCTGTTGGAGTTGGATCCCTCCACATAGTCATAGCTATAGGATACCTCGTCGACTGTGATTTGTTGGTGTGATATTTTGACACAATGTATCAGTATTTTCAAATTTACATTTTAATTAATTGGAAAAACAAAAACTATTATGTATATTGAGCGAAAAAGTGCTCTCTTGTAGTTTCAGTTGTGTCACATTTATGCCATATAGAGGTTGTTGTAAGAGAGCGGGGAACAGGGTGACCCAATGTTGATTTGGGCATTAGCAACCAAGCAGCTTGATTCCTGAGTCCTTTGCTATTTATTACACACTTGACATGTCGTCGCCCTAGTATTGAAGTGCCGTAAACGCCATTTTTACATTGTTGGGAAATCGCATTTAAAGGTTTGGCAGTCTTGTGTGGAAAAACTGACAGAAGGATTTTTTAATTTTTTTACACAGTATCTGTTTGTAAATCCTCTTTTAATAGTTGTTATCAGAAACCTTCCGCATGTTTTAGTTTTAAAAATATTTTACATTTTTGTTTAAAATGAGTTTGCCGTATACGCCACCAAAATCAACAGTTTCTTTTTGGTCCATACACGTACGTCAAAAAATCGAAAACATACGGCATTTCAATACTAAAAACGTAATATAAACTCCTTGGGAAATTTGACGTATTTGCCAAGCATTTTTCGTTAACGTCAAATATCTCACCAATTAGAAGTGATAGGAACAAACAGATAACAGATTTGAAAAGAGAGCACCCGAAAACATAAGACTGCATACCCAGTTCAAAAAACGCAATTTGGTGTTTACGGCACTTCAATACTAAGGCGACGATGTCTAAATATATAAGGTGACGGATCTGAAAACTCTTTGAATACATTCAATGATTTTGCCGACACATGCAAATATTCAAAATAGACGCGGAAATAGTTGAGAGTGTGTTATCAACACTGCACTGATATAGTTGAGAGTGTGTTATCAATTAAGTCCAACGCGGTAGGAACTGATGGAATACATCCTACATTTGTCAAGTCAATATTACCTGTCATTTTGCCCTACATCAGGCACACTTTCAATGTAATAATAATGTCAGGTTCATTTCCATCCCAGTGGAGACTAGCCAAAATTTTACCAATCCCGAAAAATTCGAGTGGAAATGAATTTAGACCTGTTGCTGTGCTTCCTTTTTTGTCAAAAGTTTTTGAACGATTAGTGCAAAAACAACTTAACGCCCACCTAAGTGTACATAACATGCTTTCATCTAAGCAGTCTGGTTTCCGTCAAAAGCATAGTTGTACCACTGCTATCCTTAACATTGTTGAAGATATCAGACTTACTTTGGATGAAGACCAGGTAACGTTTCTTGTACTGCTTGATTTTTCAAAAGCTTTAGACACTGTTGACCATGCCAATCTGTGTTACAAACTCCAAACATTATTTGGCTTCTCCACCTCTGCAGTTTGGTTGTTGTCATCGTACCTTCGTGACAGAAAACAAGCAGTTTCAGTTGGTAATGCTGTTTCAAGTTTCCTTCCGACCACTAGAGGAGTCCCTCAGGGCTCAATCTTAGGGCCCCTTCTTTTCTCCCTCTATATCAATGAACTTCCCACAAAAATTATAAGTTCCTCGATACAAATGTATGCTGTCGATGTTCAGCTGTACAAAAGTTGTCCCCTGGGTCTCATTGAAAATGGTGCATTTACAATCAATAAGGACTTAGAAGGAATTTCCCGTTGGTCAACATGTAATGGTCTGTTCCTAAATCCTCTGAAATCTAAATGCATTGTCATTAGTAGAAAACCATTGAACATTAGCTATTTCCCTAGTTTATATTTGAATAATTCGAATATTTGCTATGTCGAAACAGCTAGAAATTTTGGCTTTTTTGTTTAATAATACATTGTCTTGGGATATGCACATCAATGCTGCCGTCGGTAAAGTTTATGAAGTTCTTCGTAAGTTGTGGCCCTCGCAGTATTATACACCTCTTAAAACACGTATGCTTTTAGCTAAAACGTTAGTTTTACCAATACTCACATACGGGTGCGAAATATTTTGTAACTGTGATGCTGTCAGCAGGAGAAAGCTTAATGTCGCTTTTAACAATA
This sequence comes from Baccha elongata, assembly GCA_951217065.1. Classification (NCBI taxonomy): domain Eukaryota; kingdom Metazoa; phylum Arthropoda; class Insecta; order Diptera; family Syrphidae; genus Baccha; species Baccha elongata. The sequence continues at coordinate 242,533,756 of OX578272.1, forward strand.
CCACGCGTTATATATTTGGGTTGCGAAGATTTGATCATGTATCAAATTTTTCAATTCAAATATATAAATGTTCCTTTGATAATCTCATGCGCTTTCGAACCCTTATACTATTTTTCAATATTATCCAAACACAGCAACCCTGCAGTCTTTTCAACAGGATACAATTTGGTTCCTCTAGCAGATCCCTACAACTCACTCATCCCCGATTTTTGTGTCTAACCTCAGAGCGACAGTTTTTCGTGAACGCCATCCGATTGTGGAACTCACTTCCAAGGCACATGAAAAGAGTTAACGGTGAAGCACAGTTTCGTAGAGATCTACGTGTCTATTATCTAAATTAACTTTATGTCTTTCTTACTTAGAATAATATGATATTTGTTTTTGTTTTCTTCTTTTTTTATTGAGATGTTATGTATTTTTACTTTCATTTATGTTTTCTTATTTTTTTGTAATTTTAATAAATAAATTAATTGCATTAAAATATATTTTTTATTATTATCATAAAATTATAAACTAAATTCTTTTCTAAATTGCAATTCTTTTTTTTTATTTTTTGCCGATTTAATTATATTTAATATATTAATTTATAAATTATAATCTGTTTTCTTTGTATATATGATAAAATAGTTTTCTTAAAATTATAATTGTATTAATTAAAGCCTTACACTAATTTATAAGAAGAATATTCTTAAAGTGCAGGCATACATTGAACTAAATAAACTTAAACTTAAACAAATATAGTCTCAATAACGAGTGCTCTGGTACTCGATAAAATAGTTGGATAGGTAAGTCTGCAGATGTCATACAAAGATGCATTTTCAGTCCCATTTTATTTTTCTTGTATACATAAAGGTTTGGCTGAGAATTGACTTTTGGCTTTTGATATTTGAATTCCAGATCAATAGACTGCATTCGCACTACAAAGCATTTATGAATTTTTCAAAGGAAAAGGCTGTAGCAGAATAAATATGGTGCTATCGTTGGTGCACAATCGTTACCAAATCATCCGGTGACTTTAAAAAGATCGGCTTTCAAGCCATCAGCTTCAGTATTTGAGCTTTTTAATTGCTTCCCTTAGTTCATTAAAGTTGGGTCGACTGTATTTGGTGTCCATTTCGAAAGGTTAATTAGATCATGAAGTTCTCGTATCACCATGCTATTCGGACAAAAACTAGGACTAAGAAGTTCTCTTACCTTCTGAATGAAAATCTATAAATTTATCCATCTAAATATCAAATTTAATTTCTGTTGTACCACACCTCCCAACCTATCTAGACTTTCTACAGGTTAAGACAAAGAAATTAAACCAGGTAAAGAAGGTATAAACAAAAAATAACATCCACACAATAAAATTAATACAAAGGTTTGATAAACAAAACTGTTCACAATAGACCCATATATAAATATTTTAACAAAGGGTTATATTGTGTGACATAAATTTAATAAGGTTCTAAAGATTTATAATGTCATATTAAAATCATCGTGAGTATGTCATTTGCTGGATGGTGAGTAAAAAGTTGATGCGTATAAAATTGTTGAATGGCTATAAAGGTTTATATATTTTTTTTCTAACAATAGAAACAATGATGCCACAGAAGAATGATTGGCGTATATAAAATTAATTTGTTTCTAATTAAAGTTTGAAGGTATTTCAGTTCCTTTAATTATGGTTTGTTTTAAAATTACAAAGAAAATGCTGCTTTGTTTTTAGATTTCAATGATATTTAGACAAAGACATTGTCCTTTATTGAAGCGGAAATATAAAGTGAAAGACATATACATTTTACAGGTTTTAAAGGGATGCTTTATTATATATAACTAAAAGAAACAAAAGAATAGAAATGTTGTGATGGCCTGAACTTTGCAGTGTTGGAAATTTTCAATGTTTCTATACAGTTAACAGCATTCAAAAACTTATTTTTGTACATGACGTGGTCAAAAATATCCAAATAAAACGAAATCGCACTGTGAATCAGATATAAAAACTAAATTATATGGTGAATGGCACATGTACTCGAAAGAGTAAAGTTGGTCGCACAATATTTGTTAAATACCCCATGCCTATATATAAACATAATGGCGCAAAATTATAGTCCATTTAACTCGAAGCTAAATCAAATTTAGTTTGACACTAGTCTAAAATTACATTTGTAGCAATTATAGACAAGTTAAACTACACTTTATCATTAAAGACTTGCATCAAAATTAAAATCATTTAAACCCTATTTTAATTTTGATAGTGTCATACTTGCTTCTCTCTGACTTCTGTCAATTTGTCATTTTCCATAAACAAAAAAAAAATGTTTTTGGAGGACGAAGATTTTGAATTGTTTGACGTCATGAAACTGAAATTGTATACCCTTTATTTCGTAAAGCGGCATTACAGCATTCTTTGCAAAGATCCACTTTTTAACGATATATATTTCTAAGTCCTTAAAAAAATTAAATTAATTTTAATTTCAAAGAGGGAGAAATTTGAAATTAAACAGAAAACAGGGAAATTAACCAATTTGTCAAAAGGAAAAATGAGAGCTCACACTACGCGGATGACCGATTGAAACTGTCAAACTCATAATCTTGTAAAATTATTTTATAAATAATCTCTTTTTTCCTGTGAAATTTGAGATTTCCGTGACTTAAAAGTTAAATAATATACTTTTCACAATTTTCGAGCACAACATTGAAATGTCCGCTCTTGTTTTCAATCAAAATGCCACCAATAAATGTTCAGCTGTCATCCGCGTACTGCTGATTTTGACACTGCTGTGCGAACGAGAAAGAAATATATCGTTGTTACTTAAAAAGCCCTATTATCATTTTATTGACACATTCCGGGCTGATGACATTTGACGACAGATAGAAAGGTGTGTTTACTTTGTTTTCTCAGCGAACTGTCACTGTTTAAGGCTTTTTAAATAACGAAAACCCTAAAGAATAAAAAGAAACATTTCGTTCACAACATATAATATTATTGTAGGAATTTTATCTACATCATTAGATTTGTATCCTTATCTCTTTTTATAATTAAATTCAAAAAAACTTCACACAATTTATTTATTCAAAAATACTTGAACAACATGTTGCATTCAATAAAAAACAACCCAACCCAAAATGACTACAAACAATTTAAAAACACCCATAATAATGAATCAACAAGCTTCACCGTAATGGCGTGTTAATAGATTTCTTCGAAACAAAAACTTCCTACCACAGCAACAGACATCTAAAACGATTTCATTTGAATTTTGTGAATTCCTGATTTCGTGCCAAGTTAAACAACAAAGTGATAAAAACAACTTTTTGGACAGATAATAGCTTTTGGCAAAAACGCACAGGTTTATTATGTTTTTTTTTTTTTTTTTTTTTGTTTTTGGTTGAGGATGTAGGGTGATTATGTTTTGAGACATATTAATATGTCTAGGTTTTTGAAGGTTTGTATAGAGAAGTGAAATGCTATTAATTTGATCAATAAATCATTTAAAAATGTTAGGTATAAGCTATAGGTAATGTACATAACTTGATTTCTTTTGAAATATAAGCCAACTTACCAAATTTGTCTTTAAGTTATTCTTTTTGAAGTATATTATATCTATTATATCGCTTTGAAAACACAGATTCTGGGTACCTATGTATATACTATACCTATACTTTCTCGCATACAATGTGAGAAAGTTAAAGCATGTAACTTAAGTCCAAGTCTAGTTAAGAAATGCGTTTAAATTACAATACCATGAAAAATAAAATGCACGACTCGGGCGCACGAACCCCTTAAAAATAAAGAGCATAACGATTGGGACGCACAAAACTTGTTCTTCTGGCAAGTTACCTTCGCGTTACCGACTGGGAAATTTGTCTGACTAGTTATTTTCTCTATTTTTTTTTTTTAATTCTTCCAACAAAAAAAAAATAAGATACATCATCGACGGCAAAAAATCAAATTTTATCAAAATCAATCTCCTTTTTGCAAAAAAAAATAAAACTTTCGGTGGTTCGAAACATTTTTTTTTTAAACTAGCTGACCAGGCAGACGTTGTTCTGTCTTCTCATTTTTTTATTAAATACTGTTTGAATTATATAAAATTATAGCTGACCCGTCAATTAATTAATTAATTATTAGTAGGGATTTTAAACATATTTACGTAAGTTAAGTTTGCTCCAAAATATTCATATGTATAAAAAAAAATGTTTATATACATTTTTGGCAGATTTGTATTGTATGATTTTATTGCCAGCTTAGATAAAGCTGAAGGTAATTTTTGTAACTATTGTATAATAAAAAAAAATTGTATTTAATAGAAACAACAAAAAAAAATTAAAAAAAAAACAAATTACCGAAAAGAAAGAAATTAAATATATTTATCAAATATTTTTGAATAAGGACGAAGATTTTGAAGATGTGCCTTCAATTTCAAAGGCTCTCAAACGTAAAATCAGGAAATAATTAGTATAATATTAATATTTATTTATTTTTATCAGTTATTTATTAATTAATTAATATTAATTTTTAATACTGCCGACTGCAAATAAAGTTGAAAATTATTATTATGATTATCTATGATGATTTCATTTTGCCATACGTTGTTCTGTCTTAACTATGTATGTGTATTAATATTGTATTTAAATTTGTAAATTTTATTAAAAACATGGTGTTTATTATTCCAATGCTTTATGATACACTATATTCTTAGTTTTATTTTCTGACGCGTATATAAAAAGTTTTCTTGGTATTTCGACACAAAGTATTTTGATACAATATCTATGTAATAACAAAATGTTTACCTTGGCAGATTTATGGTCAAATATATTATTTAACCTATTCAGAGAATAAAATAGGTAGGCATTAATCTCTTATTAGCTGATATATTTAAACCTAATTCTGCAAAGTTTAACGGATTATTAATAGATATAACACAGGATATTTTATAGCAAATTGTTTCTTCCACCAAGTGGCTCAATTTCGGTTCTCAAAATACTTTGTCAGCACAGCCATTCCCATATTCTTATATATAACCAATATCCATACATACCTTGATGGTTATAGCGACCAGGAAAAAGAAATGATAAAAATCTTTCAAATTGATATGTGAATATTTTTTTTTTTTTATTTGAAACAAAAAATTTACATTTATTGATGAATAATTCAAATAAATTATTATTTATAAACATATACTTCTCAAAAAACACACTGTAGGTACATATAATGCAAAATAAACATGTTTCCACGCGACTTTCTTGATTTTTTATTTCATAAGAACCTTCTCCTGCAAATAACATACACAACACAAATAGAATTAGCAAAATCCGTCTAGCCGTTTACCTGTGATGACGTGACCAAGGGAAATTAGGATTGATTTTTATATATAAGGAGATAAGTACTTTTTTATTTTTTTTAAATACTTTTTTTATTTATTTTTGTTTTGCAGTAGAGGGTTTATATATCTTTAAGATCATAAAATTTCGTCAAAATAAGTTAAGCCGTTTAAACAAATAATCGGTATCTATAAAAATGTACCCTCATATGGTGGGTAGGTACCGTTAATAAACTCTTTCGGAAAATCTTTTTTAGCTGAAAGTCATGACAATCGACAAAACAAATAATTCATATAAAATTTTATCAAAATTGATGGTATTTTTTTTTCGACAAAAATGAAATTTATAAAACAACTTTTTAGAAAATACTTAAAAAAAAATTGTTTGCAGTATTTATTCAAACTAAGCAGATTTTTTATAATATAAAATTTCTTTAAAATCAGTGAAGCCGTTTAAAAGATAATTCTATGAAAAAAGTACCGTTCTGTTACAGTATAACCGTTGAAAAGCTGGATACTTCGAAAAAATGTTTTATAGATGAAAGACATCACTATTGACAATTTGTTATCACCATGTAAAATTTTATTAGTATTTTTTTCTACAAAAATATAGAATTATCGTTAACGCTTTTAGGTAGGTAACGTTATTTTAATACCTAGGTCAAAAATAAAAAAACACTTCCGGGGATATTTATTTAAGAATAATTTGTAACAAATTCGAAAAAATGCAGACAGAATTTCCGGTCATACTTTTTTTGTCTTCTCTATCATGGTAATGTCATTTTTGATTGTTATCTGAAAACTTTTTTTTTGCGAATACATAACTTTCCTTATAGTCCCTATAATAATTGCAAATAAAAATTATTTTTCAAATAAATAGCAAAATATATCAAAAAATGTCATATAAACGTAAATTCTATTTGTATTGTGGCTATCATTAAACGGTTTTTAAGCCAAAATTTTTAAATACCATCTTGTGGTAAATGTCAAACATAAATACCATAGATACCAAATTTAAATAATAAGCCGTTATCAATTTATGGCAATATTTTTAAAAACTGTTAACACCAAATGTCGGTTAGGTGCATTTTTGAACAAAAACCTGAAATGTAGTTATTTTAACAGCAATCCAAATGTAATTAATCTAGGGAATCATTTAAAAAATACCTGCATTTGGACAGATAGACAGGTGATGGACGACATGACTGACTTTGGGCTTCCCTATATCATCGTAATGTAAGGTTTGATTAAAATTTTTGATTTTTTTTACCAGGAAACCAATACTTGCCTTTTTGGGAAAAATAGTACTGAATTGTAGGTGGCACAAATTTAATTGGCTATACACCTATAATAGAAAAAAAAAGTAAGTAGGTATATGCTGTTATCGAGAAAAGAACGTCAATTACGTCGACTTAGGCAAAAAACCTCGGTGGATAAATACAACTTAAAGGACTTGTCTTCAATATTAAATTTTAAAATCACACCAGAGCAGAGGTCTTATGATTTTTTTTAGTTTTGCCAGGTAGCATAGACCATGTCGACAATATGGATAAAAAGAAGCTTGGTTGCTTTAACATAAAGAGTCTTTGGATTATTTTCATTGGCGCTAAATTATATTCAGCCTAAGTTTAAGGAATTAACGCCACACTTCATAACTTAATTTTAACTTTGAAACACTTCTCTAACTTTAAAGTAATCATAGATTCTTTCTGAAGTACTGACAACTAGTGTGGGGCTTAAAACATTTCTCTAACTTATTTGTGCGGAACACGCCTTAAACAGTGTGACAGTTCGTTCAAAAAACAAAGCAAACACACCTTTCTATCTGTCGTCAAATGTCAACAGCCCGGAATGTGTCAATAAAATGATAATTTTCTGTTTAGTTTCAATTTTCTCCCGCTTTGAAATTAAAATTAATTTAATTTTTTTAAGAACTTAGAAATATATATCGTTAAAAAGTTGCTCTTTGCAAAGAATGCTGTAATGCCGCTTTACGAAAAAAGGGTATACAATTTCAGTTTCATGTCGTCAAACAATTCAAAATCTTCGTCCTCCAAAAACATTTTGCAAATTTTTTTTTGGTTTATAAAAAATGTCGAATTGACAGGAGTCAGAGAGAAACAAGTGTGACACTATCAAAATTAAAATAGGGTTTTCATGATTTTAATCTTGATGCAAGTCTTTAAAGATAAAGTGTAGTTTAACTTGTCTATAATTGCCAAAAATGTGATTTAAGACTTGTCAAACTAAATTTGATTTATTTTCGAGTTAAATGGACTATAATTTTGCGCCATTGTATCTAATCCAATGTTTGGAGAAGAAGATTCAGCCGCATTACCCTGAGGCTCCACTTGAAATAAAAATGCCATATGAAATGTGTTAAATTATATTTAAATTTTTCTTGTGGAGGCCCTTTATTTCTTTATTTTCTATTTCTCTATTTATTTTTTTATCGTGGTAGAAGAAATATATAAGGAGAAACAAATTTGACGTTTCGTTATTATTTGGCTGTTTTGTTGTTATTGCGTGCATACAAAAAACAATTGAAAAGTGGTGAATCTCATGAATCGATGCCAATTAACTTCCTTGGTGAGGTTATGGCAGATAATATGAAATATAAAGACATAATTTTTCCCACATAGTTCTACGGCAGATAACTTACCGTTATTTTTCACTTAGGAATGTTCTACAAACCAACATACCGAGTTTGACGAAAACCGGTTCAGCCGCTTAGGCTGTATAAAAGGTACTATTATACAATAATTAGACTGACGCAAATGCCGGAATCATTTTTTTCATCTTCTTTATCATCGTAATACATATAATCGCAAGTAAGAAGTTTTTCAAAATAATATTGGTCAAGCCAAAAACTTACTTTAATTTACTTACTTTACTTCTAACTGCACGAAACAAAGCTCTACGGTGTTAGTTATAAGCGCTGCCTCAATCACCGGAATATACTTATGCAAAAATTTCGTTAGCGAGTTAACAGGGGTGTCGCCGCCCAAGTGAATGAACCCAACTTCCCCCTAATCAAGTACCTTATTTCTATTCGAAAATTCGAGGGGTTTGTCATGAATGAAATAACCTGACCATTTATACTTGCAATCATTTGAAATCACGTTGAAATCAGGTGCAATCACTTTTTCAAGTGATGAAATTAAAAAAAATGTTGGTGATCGATTTGAAATGATTTATTGCAATCATTAAAAATATTTGAAATCACTTTAAGTTTTTTTTTGCAATCATGCAATCAAAAGTGCCATAATGAAATCACAAATTGAAATCATAATGAAATCACTTGAATTAATGTGCATTCATTCGAAATCAGTAATTTTATTTGAAATCCATGCAATCACAAAATTTTGAAACCAATTTAAATACTGCTTGAAATCACCTGAAATCATATGCAGTCATTTGAAATATTGCAATCATTGAATCACTAAACTGGCTAGTGACAAACCCCTAGCGAAAATTATTAAACAAAGTCGATTTTTCGAAAACCACTTTAATGATTTTCTTTTATCATAAGTTAAGCTGAGTAGGTAGGTACGCCATTTTGGATTATCTAAAAAATGAGGATGAAAAAATTAGTGCGAATTGAACTATTTTATTAAAGTATAACTGGACAAAACCTTCCATTACAATATTATTTTTCGTGGAATGTTTTCAAAAATAGCTGTTACCTATCCTTAATGCAATTTCATTAACTTTACAATTTTAAACTCTTTGATATTTTTGAACAAAAGGTAGGCAAAAAAAAAACAAACAGGATGCTTTACAACAACAAAAATAAACCCACAACTATTTATTTCTGTGCAATTCTTTCATTCATTCATTTGTTTGTTCCTTTCTTTGAAAATTGTTCACTGTCTAGTAAAACCAAAACATACCAAGCTCTTCATCTAGCAAAGTGCAAGCTTGAAAACCCATAATAGTAATTGTTCAACACAATGCAATAAATTTCCCCACGCATATGTACAAGAGTGATATATTCACACACATTAAATTAGTCGTTCCTGGCTTTGTCCGTCGACATCTCCAGGAAAAAAATTATTGCGGTTTGTGTGTTCAAAGCAAAAGTCCGAAACCGAACACACTAAAATATTGACCATCTGCTGGGTTGAGGGTGGCAATTTTTTTTCCGACGGGTTATATAATGTGTGTGTGTGTTGCAAAGGAGTCTACTTTTAACACAGAAAGAGAAGTCACTCATTGTGCGCCACGCCAAAAACCTTCAATGTCTTCGTGCCGTTTTTCTATAACCTGCACCGAGTTGAAACAACACCCTGATTAGCGGAGAATTTTTCTAGTGGTGCTTCATTTTTGTTCTCTCTTCCTTAATTGGAAATTGGAGGGAAAGAATGCAAATTGATTTTTCTTTTCATCAACTCAACTCTGAAACTCAAGTATATAGAGAAAGGACCTTGCCCCAGAGCAGGAGTCTTATTATATACCTTTCGAACATACCATATAATAGAAGCTGAACAATAATATCACTTTTGCTTGCAGAGGATAAAAATGCTTTGGACTAAAATTACTTTGATCGTCCTCGACCCAGATGTCCAGTCGGACAGAAAATTTCCTCTTTCCCAATGTCATCCAATACAATGGCACTCCGCAAGCTCTTTATATTGAAGTTTTATGGTGGCCGTCAATCAATTGGGATCGAACATTTTCCCTCCTCTTGAACGTCATTTGCTCAAGGGCGATGTTAACGTTAAGTAATATCGTTTTTGGAAAGCAATACACAGCCGTGTTCGGGAATAATACAATAAAGCGCTTTGTACATACAGTTACAAGCTGCAAGCTATGTTTGTTAGCGCGATAACAAGCATTCCTTTTTTTTTTTTTTTGGTCATCTAGCTAGTGGGGGTTTGAACAATGTTAATAATAATTGAAAATGGAATTTTGACGCTGTGTCCGGTAGAGGAGAGATTTTTTATATAAAATTCAATGAAAGGAATATACGTTTTAATATAATCTGGTTATTGGTAGGTTGTATCTTGTATTGAACAAGAGGTGTAATAGCAAGATAAGAATTCTAATGAAATGTCAATATCAATATTTTAGAACATCAGTGGGGGATATTTTTCTTTTGAAAAAATTTGACTGGCTGTTGCAAATATTTGCTTTGCTAACGGAAATTCCAAAAATAAAAGAACGTACGCCTCATTTTTATTTATTCCTGAATAGGACTTTAAGGAGTTTTGTGTCTCATCATTAGGGTCAGTATTCTTCAATAAACCATTGTTTTATCGAATCACATTTAAACGCAAAGATTACATTTATGGTATTTTTGTATTTTTATGTAGATATAAATATTATATTCAGTAGAAAAATCGACAGAGTGATAATTATTTTACAGCAGGGAGAGTACAAGCAATTGACAGGAATAAAATTGATGCTAACAACAATTTGGTAACCTGCAGTTTTATGAGAATCAAGTGTTACAATTTCAACAAAGCAAGACAAATTTTGGCATTAAACCAACGAACAGACTTGAAAATAAAGGGTATAAGGCAAAAAAAAAAATTTATGGATTGATGAATACAGACTCCCGAATAGGAAATACGAATCGATTCGTTTTCAATTATATATCTGCTTGTTGACCCACCTAGAGTTTTTTAATTATTTATATTTATTCGAAGCGGATCCTTGCAAATCCTTCCGATGGACAGCAGAGTTCCACAAAAATACAAAACAAAAGAGATACAATCCTAAATAAAGAATATAAAGCTATTACTTAGTTAGTTACAAAATTATTAATAAAATTTGTACATTTAAGCATGGCTAAGGCGTCTGCCGAGAATAGACAACTAATTTTTACAATTTTGTTTTTGTTTATCAAAAGTGACAATACAGAATAATAGCTATTAAAAATAAATATAATCAGCCCTATTAGGGAATCCGAGGAATGAGTTGCGGATGGAGTCTTAATCACTTTTGGTAGATTTGCTATTGGCGAATCCGCAAGCCATACGCGGAAATAAATGTCGGTAACGTTGCTCGTAAAATTGGTATTACTGAAAACGAAAGGCATCCGCACCACAAATGATGGAAACAGTAAAATTGGTGCAAATGAAAGAGATTTCTATGCAAAAAAAAAATCAAGAAAAGCAGACAAATCTGAATTTTTTAAAACAGAAATAAAAATGTTTGGATCGTTGAAACGCATAAATTCTTTTTTACAGTATGTCTAATAATTAAATGACAGTAATGGCCGTTTTCAAAAACATCATATGCGTTTTTTTTAGGAAGTGCAACTTCAGTGTCGTTTTTTAGCCAAACCGTGGGCATCTGTCCAGAAATATAGTCCCCATGACCAAATTTGACTTTTCCTCTATCCAAGTGCAAATTTACCTTGTAAATCGGTCCAGTGATTGCTGAAACACTGGCGGATTAAGATTGGTCGTTAAAATAATTAAAAAAGTTTAATTTGCGATATTAGATACTTTACGATACTAAAGTATCTTAGATTGCTTTTCTCGTGTGTACTTGAACGCGCCCAATGTCAAATTTTGACATCCATGATAATGCAGTTTCAAAAATGGAAAAGTAGTTCGCGGATCGATAATGCAGCTCATTCATCGGATTGAATAATAGAATTTTATGCGAATGCGGATCCACTGCGGATCCAACCGACTCCCGGGGAGTGAAATTTTTCGAATTCAGTAATAGGCATGATTGTAACGTGTTCTATAAGATGTTCTCCGTTATATTTTTTTTTTTGTTTTACGATGCCTCAATATTGTGATTCCAACTTAAAGTGACAGCCACAACGAAGTTAACGAAGTTAACTACAATAACCATGCCTATTACCGTTGTCGTTTATCGTAAAAAACGACACGACAATGAAAACGACGTCTGTCGTAGGCGACAAACGAGAACGATAAGAGGTATGAATTACCATGCCTATTATTCTTGTCGTCTGTCACTTACGAAATCATGAATTATCATGCCTATTACCGTTTTCATCTGTCACTTACGACACCTGTCGTTTTCGTTTTCATGTCGGTTTTTACGACAAACGAAAACGGCAATAGGCATGAATATGTATAGCGACGAAAAAAAAAACAGCTGTTGATATCGTAATCTCAAGATCCTTCAGCATGGAATATTGATCCAAGGTATTTTAAGTTTTTGCACCGTTCAAATCAATGTCTGGAAAAGGCCTATCCATTTTTTTTTGCAAGTCGATGGTTTTGAGATCTATTAGTTTTTCCTCTCGGGCTCTTGATTCCTGTTTAGTTTCAATTGGTCAAGTTATTTTTTACAGCTCTTAAATCAAAAAAAAAGGTAAATGTAATTAAAAGCATTTATAAAAGACTAAGAAAATTCTAGAGAGTTTCGTTCTACGTTCCACAAGCTACAAATGTTGGTGCAGATAAAAACTTGGCTGGTTCCAATTTCAACGTACGATAGTCTTTTTTTTCATTTTTAATACCGCTTTCAAATCTGTTTTTTTTTTTAATACAGGTAAGTATGAAAATAAAACTTAACCACCAGTAAACATGTTATCTTTAATTTCACTTAGCTTATGAACATAATTTGCATAAAATGTGAACAATAAAATTTTATCGTTCAACTCCTATAAGTCGTTGGCAACCGTCCATTTTTTGAAAAAACGCTGATTTTTTTTTTAATCTTGAATAATAGTTACATTTTTACAACACTGATTAGGTTCAGTTGCAAAAAAAACGATTGAGAATTAAAGTAAGTTTTAAAGTAGGACTATCAATTACATAGAAACATTAAAGTGAATTTCCTGGCACTTCTTTAAATTATTTGATTCAAAACATTGACCTACATAATGTTCGTATGCCCTGCCTCAAGCAAAATCATATTATGGACGTCAAATTCACATGTTCAGCAACAACATCCAAAATGCATTTACACATTTTTCTGAAGGGGAAACAAACATATGTAGCTACACTGTTTACAAATATCCCATTTCTCCACCTTGAACGAGGATGAACTGAAATCCAAATTCATTTTCAAATCGAATACCCAAACAGCAAACACACCCTGATATGAAGTGAAATGAATGTTGGATAGACTTACATATTATAGAAATCAGAAAATTCAATATTCCCTTGACAAAATGTTCGTAAAGAAAAACATCCCTTCAACTACTGATTGCATTCGAATCTTCAATTGAAATCTCTGGATTTATTTTTATATTGTAAAATCGAACAAAATGTCAGATCAGACTGCCTCAGAAAAACAGTTGTAAGAATCTTAACCTCGATACAGCATCTTTCGTTAACCACTTGACAAAACAAGACGCCCACAAAAGAAAACTCATTTCTGTCAACAGAAACCCAGTAACAGAAAATTCATTCGTTTTTCACTCCCTTGACTATTATGAAATTTTGTTGGTGTAAGAAAAAAAGGTGCTTCCCCAATGGATTTCCATGGAGTTTTTTTTTTTTTGTTGGCAACACAAATTACATTGAAGTAACTCAACAGCAGGGCAGTTCGTTTACTTGATGTGCCAACCGTGAAAAGTGGTTGTTGACCTTTTTGAGAAGAAAGCAGACAAAAAATTAGGTTGATTGTATGCAGATTTTTTGAAAGGTATTTTTTGTGGAATATTTGCGGTGGACTACAGTTTTTTTTTTTGCATTAAATTGGATAGAAGCCAATGTCCATTATATTCTGATAAGATTAAGTAGACAGTTGCCAGATAAAACTATATACTGTTATGTATGATGCAAGTTTTTAACAGCAATTTGGTGGTATATAACTAGTTCCTATATGTTATCTTCTTTAAATTTTCTAATTTTAAGAGATTATCCCACGAATATTTCAGGATGTATTGATGACTTTTGAACGGCAGACAGGTACGGCTTAACGTATTTTCTATATACCTACTGATAAACTTCTTCTTCTCTTTTTTTTTTCTTTTTCGACGATCAAAAATTTCCCTCTTGCACAACTTCATATATAGATCTGCTTGGGAATTTTTTTCTCGTTGACTTCAAAAAACTGGTAAGCTTCCCGACTTGACTTCTTCTTTTTCCTCTTTTTTGACCATTTTAAGATCTGGAATGGGTATCAATCCTACCGATTATGGATTGTACCATTTCTGAGTCCTTTAAAGTATGCTGGTGTCGTTGCATTTGTGGTTTTTTCCAGGAGTTCTTAGGCCAGCTGTTCTTTGGCGATTGTTTATAGTTCTTCACCGAAAGAATATAGCATGGTTGGTTTATTGTTGATTAACAATCTAGCAATAATTGTGAATCTAAGCAAGTTTCGTGATAAAAACAAATAATATTGCATTTTTTAATCAACAATGCAGCTGTTTTAATTTTTTTTTTATAAGAATCATAATTATTTTTGAATTAAACATATTTGAAGTTAATTTGAATAAGGTTCTAATATTCAAGGAACATCGCCATAGTTGATTTTATACTTAATCAACAACAAACGTTTTTAATTTACAATTCAACTAAATATTGTAAGTAACTAAGCCGTTTTTGGTCCAAGCATCATGTTTGTATTTAAAATAAACAACGTTTTATATTCAAATCAACAAATCCTATCATTGTTTCAAAAGAAGGTTCTCATTATTTTTACATCACAAGCATTGTTGATAAACAACTATTGTGCTCAGTTTCGTATTAATTCAGCATCACAAACGTTGTTGGTTAAAAATGTTTTTGCTCATGTTACTATTCTTTTAGTGATAGCTTCAGCACAAAATTAACAATGACGTTGTTGAATTGAACAACGAAAATTGTATGATTTAAACAAACAAGTTGAAAATTCCAACTGGTTCGAATTATAAATGCTCGTGTTTGACGCAAAAACATCAAACAAGGTTTATGTTTTGCTTAGGAGTTCCTCGTTGCCTTGAAGCCATCAATATTATCTTATCCTATACATCTCATGGTCGTCAATCGAACGCCATTTTTTCAATATCAAAAAACACCAGCATGCTTTCAGGAATCAAGATGTTTTTTTATTCATTCCTTACTCTGGATTGCATTTTTGTGGGTTCCTGATGTGGTTGAATTTTCGTGCGAAATTCTTCATATTTTGGTGCGAATGTTGTAAAGTATAAATTATACTCTTTGAAACTGATTATTTAAAAGTCCTTTACAGTATTTTCTGCCAAATGTTAACATCTTTAAATAAGCCTTATGACAACACTAAAGAAATAATAGCTTACTAACTTTTTGAAATTGGACCTTACACAAGTAAAATTGTTAGTTGGGACCTACTGTAGCCACCAATAAACAATGTCGTCATTAACAAAAAGGTCACCTTGAGCATTGGTTCTATTAACTTTGGTGAACAAATCTCCTATGGATTTCTTCTTCGTTGGGCAGAAATTTAAAACATAACAGCGCCTTTGTTAATGTTGGCATTCCAAAAAAACCTGGTTTGTATCAGCAGCTGGTGTAATTATTTCTTCCAACTCCCGATGCATGCTCTCCTTTCCCTCTCCTTTATGTTGGACATACTTATTTTTCGCTTCCTGAAACGTCGTCGGAGTGCTTTTTCATTTATGTTATGAGGAGACCAAATTGACCAATCTTGAAAGCTTGTTTATAATAATTTCGTTTTGGAGTTCTATCCAGTAATTTCGCTTTCTGAAGTCAAGTTCCTTTCACAGAATTCCACATCTTTTGAAATAACGTCAAACTTTGCTTTTGGAATAAACACCTGAAATTTTTTCAGCTCAAGTATTTCTGGTGTTTTTACAAAAAAAAAAATTGCCTAATTTCTGGGAGCTGTTAACATCATAAACTTTTTCCTTATGTCTGTTGATGGTTCAACAGTTGACGCAGAACATTTTGCTTCACATTGATGATTTGATTTGCCCAAATAGTAAGACGTGTTTCTGCCAGCGGTCTCTGTTTATATGCTTTAACTTCTTGTCAAAAAAATTCTGTTGAAGACAACGTTTTTGAGCCATAACTCTTCTTCCAGTACCATCACCAATTCTTTCTACTTCTTATCTTTTTCCGAAGATGCTATATGATCACCAATCGAATGGGATCTATCCATTTTTTGGACCATTTCTTAAATTCAGGTTTTTGATAATTAAGTTTATAAAAATATAAAGATAGCTACATGTGAAAAAATTGCATTCCATGATTTTAACTAAAATCTTGTAACTTTAAAAATCCGAGGGGTTTGTCACTAGCCAGTTTATTGGTTCAATAATTTCAATATTTCAAATGACTTCATATGATTTTAGGTGATTTCAAGCAGTATTTAAATTGACTTAAAAATATTGTGATTGCATTGATTTCAAAAAAATTTCAAATAAATTTCAAATGATTGCAAATTAATTCAAGTGATTTCATTATGGTTTCAATTCGTGACTTCATTATGGCATTTTTGATTTCATGATTGCAAAAAAACTTAAAGTGATTTCAAATATTTTTAATGACTGCAAGAAATCATTTGAAATCGATAACCAACATTTATTTTTAAATTTTATCATTTAAAATAGTGATTGCACCTGATTTTAATGTGATTTCAAATGATTGCAAGTATAAGCGGTCAGGTGATTTCATTCGTGAGAAACCCCTCGTAAAAATCAGAATTTTAACTTATTTCTTTTTAAACTGTATTTCACGTAGAATTTTACAAAATCATTCCATAAATATTATTTAATTACTTATATAGAAAGTTACAGTCGTGTGCATTTTATCTTTTAGAATGAAACCCATAAAAATAAGTTGAAAAAAAAAAAATCAATATCAATAGGTACCTTTCTACTCTTAATTCACCTTCATTCATCTCGTTAAGAAAAATGTCACACCACAGTTAACGTCATTCAATAAACCATTTCAATTATTTTCTTCATTTTCTAAGATGCCTTGTGCCTTATTCTTTATTCAATTGCTATATATAAAGTCGAAGACATGTTGAAATTGAAGATCTAGTATATAAAATGTTGGTTTGGTAGCTCCGCATCACATTTCGATTTTCGACATTCCATTTATAGAAAGTAGAGTGTAATTTTAAAACACAATTCCATTCGACAGCAGCTGAAGGCGAAGACTTAAAAAAAGAAAATTTCCAATGCCACACATTTTTTGTTTGTGAAATGAAAAGCCTTAACATAAAAGAGAAAAATATATATAGGCTTTGAATTGAAGAGAGTCATTTAAAAATCCTTTAACTATAAGAAAATACTTCGTCCTATACACATACATATATAGATACTTTATTCGTTTGGCAATGTCAGATGTCTAAAAATGTGTCGGAAGAATTCATAGTGTAAGACAAATCGTCTGACAGGGTTCAAATACATTTGAAATAAGTTGTGAATTTATATGTATTTTTAATTTCCTCATCCTTTTTATTGGAATAAAAGATATCTCAGGAAAAAGCACCAAATATAAAGGTACACGAGCTAAATTGTTTCTGCCATCAACAAGCTTCACTGAACAATCAAGGTTGTATACGGAAAATATGAAAAATTCTGGTACTTACTCATAGTAGATTGATTGTTCATATTTGGTAATATTATACAGGTGAAGTTCGACGAATGAATAAATTGGTCAAAAGGATACAATATGTATGTATTGGTAAGCTCATTTTGTTTATGGAATGTTTGCCATGTTATTTCATAAATAAGAAAACAATTTATGATGTAGTATGCTTGAATATTTCCACGAGATTTCACATTTAATATTCCGTACTATTATTTATTTTGTTTATTCTGTTTTCATACAAAACGGTATAATATTTTAGATTTCGTAAGGTGGTATGTTATTGATATATATATATACACTTTCAACTTTTACTTCCACTTAGGGATAGTATTGGTTTTGTAAGCGAAAGATTTTATTTAAACTTGACAAAACAGTGATGAAAAGGCTAGTATTAGTATACCTACGGTGACCATCCGTCCTCTTTTTAAGAGGACAGTCTTTCTTTCGGTACAATGTCCTCTCTTCTTTTTTTGTCCTTCCTTTGTCCTCCTTTTACTGAATCGTCCTCCCAATGTCCTCTTTTTTTCTTTCAAACTTATTTAAGTTTATGTGTTTTGTTTGTTTTGATGTCTATTATGAGCAAATCCTCAAAAGTACCTACCTTTGAATTGGCCCGGAGCAAAATTTTTGTTTGGCAGAAAGGGGTCGAATTTTAGTTTTTTTGCTAAATTCTGGGGAACTATGAACTTTTTTGCAAAATATGTTGAAGCAAAAATCTCATGTAATTTTCTACATTATACCATCAACCGTTTTCGAGAAAAAAGTGTTAAATTCTTAAAAAAATCAGTTTTTTTGAAAACATTTTTTAACTTATATTAAATTTGGTTCTTTTTGTTTCATATTTTTGTCTTTCCCTATCAATTCTGATCGACAGAAAAAAATAATAAATGGGTTACATGAACACACCAAAACAAAGGTCTCCAGCAAAATACAGCTTTGTAGGAAATTTTTAGTAAAATTTTATTAATTTTACTGGGCTATTATATACTATTCGGTAGAAATCAAACGCACTCCAATAATGCCAAATGTGATGTGTCTTTCATCATAAGTTTTTTTTTATAATCAGCTTATTAATGGTACCTATACCTGTTATAGTTACCGAACCGTTTTTGAATATTCCGACTATCTTCTGAACGAGTGCAACGATTTTGACGAAATCTAATATTCAAAAACTATTGCTAAACTTGAATAATACTGCAAAAACATTTAAAAAAAAACAGTAATTTTCGACAATTTTTTTTTTTTTGTTAAACCCATAAGGTAGAGCAGAAATGGCACCCTCTAGCAGTGGAACAAACACCACACGGGACACCTCCGACAAAGCAAAATGGGACACCAACAGCCTGTCCGAGATGCCCAATTTGAAATGTTATTAAAAAATGCTATAAATTTCATATAAGATTCACCACATTCAATTTGTATCTGGTTTGCAGCGTCTATGTACCATAGACAGGGCTCATAATTTGTACCTTTTTCGGCGTTCATGTATGATCATGATCAAAGCAAACAAAGTTTGCTTTCATATTTTCATATTTCATACATTTATTAGAATAGATTTATACTGTAAGATACAATATCTTATTAAGTAGTATAAACTTAAGTAATTCATTTAAATGATGTGAATAGCGATAAAATAATTTAACTATTTGTATATGACAAAATTTTGAAATATTTTAACCTTATAGAAAAGAAAAAGCAAAAGAAAAGACAAATTAAACAGAAAAGAAAAGAGGGAAGCGAGAAAAAATCAAAACAAAAGAATTTTTTTTTTAATATACAGGGTGAGTCATGAGCAATGCGACAAAATGCTAGGGCGTGTAGGTTGCGTTGAGACAAGAAAAAAATCGTATAGGAGGGGGGGTATATTCCCCTCCGTTTAGCCGGGAGGGGCAATTTTCGAAAAAACTGACTTAAAATGGGAAAAAAATTATTTAAAATCAACGGCTTCATTCACAATGCTGTGCGATACGTTTTTGAAAAGCCAAAAACTTTTTTTTTATTCTGTGTTTAAATAAATCTATTCTAAGAAATAGTTTTTGAAATATTAATTTTCAAAGTCAAAATTTTGAAAAAAAAAATTGAAAAAAAAATTTCAAATTCATTTTTTTCAAAATTTTACGTAATTAATTGCTAATTTTAATTTCAAAATTCAATGCTGTTATTAATTTTAAGTCTAAATAAGAAAACCGGATGCAAAAATTTTATGTCGTTCTCAAGAAATTAAAAAAAAACCAAAACCACCTTTTTCTAAGAAAAACATTTATTTTTATTGTAACGAAGCAATTTATTTATTTATTTAGCATTAATCTTAGTTTTTTTACTTTTTTTTTAATTGGAGTTTTATGAGAACGTAATAAAATTAAATAGTATTGGAATAACCATGGATTAATATTATTTTCATTGATAACTTCTGAAAACTGACCTGTCAATATTTTTGCCTTGGCCTGCCCGCAGCCCATGGGTTCTACCTGTTATGGGGACAATAGGGATAATAAAACCGCATTTTTTTTAATGAAAAAAAAAGAAAATTGCAACGCAAGATAAATAAAAGGCATTGCAGTTTTGCTTAGTAATTATTTCAAATTTGAATATTAACTCATTAACACGTAACGATGTCAAGCTCATACACCCGAGAAGAATTAACGGACATGCAGTACAGGTTATCACTCTTAAAGATCGGGGTAGACAGTCATACAGACGTATCGCATTTATGAAAAATTGGCGTTCAGACACTAAGAACGCGTAACGCAAAGGCACAAGATTCAAAGATCTAATAGAACGTGTAAAGCATATCTTATTATAAAGGTAAGGCGGTTGACGTGTTTGTAAGATATTGTTCAGTAAAGTTAACGTTCTCAGCTTGAAAAGATTTTCGAGAGTAACACCATAAAGTAATAATAATATTTTAACTATGTGTCTGTATAAGGCACATTGCCTTTTAAATGCAACAGGTGTTGCACGACACTAGTTAGAAGGAATAGAAAGATAGGAAAGAATTGTATTTACAAAAACGAAATTTTCTTTTGAAAAGAAAACGAGCCCTTTAATGACCAATGTATCGCAATTCAGGTTTATGAGTCACATTTGATACAAAATTTGGGAACTATATAATTTTTAATGTCCAATGTATCGCAATTCAGGTTTATGAGTCACATTTGATACAAAATTTTGGGAACTATACAATTTTTTCTCTTAAAATGTCGGAGAGTGCCATCTCTATACCCTGATAGTAAGCTAGAGACCGATTTTGAGGCATTATTTTGCCGCGCCTGAATTTTTGTCCAGTTATTGCTTCAGAGCCAATCATTAATGAATGACAATTGTTTTTCGTTCAAAATATTTTTAAATCAGAAAAACATTTGATTCAAAGGCTTTTCATTTTAATTCAAAGGATGTTTGTAGTAAAAATATTAGTTTAATCGTTTTTGTATTGAAATCAAAGTGATCTAAACTTTTTTTTTCAAAATAACCCCTCAACGTAAATTTAAACGCGAGTGCTATAAAAATATTACATTTTTATTTTCCTCTAAGGGATGGACGATGGTCTAGGCCAAGATTTAAAGTCGAGATTAACTCTGATGGAAACACGTTTTATAGTCAGTTTGAGATCCCGTATATGAATTTAGAGGAAACCCATCAATTTAGATGAGTTAATTAAAGATATGTGACTCTGACAGACTGAAAAAAGTGTTTCCATCAGAGTTTACTCGAGAGTAATCTACCTCTGGAATAATTTCGCACTGAAAAACTGGGACTAGGCTAGAGTATCCCTATGTGTTTTATGTAACTTTTCCTTTATTGGTTTATCTTATTTAAGAAACAAATTATCCAAAATCTTTTTATAACCATTAAGTGAACAGAAAAAATGTTTTTTTTTGTATAAAATCTTAAAATTTTTGTACCTCTAAATCATAACGAATTCATTTTAAACAAAAACTATTAACATTTAAATGCCTTTTATTTCTTTTGAATTACCAAAAGAACATCCGTCACGTTTTCAATTATTTTTCACTTTTACCTGTGTTCAAGTTATCTCTTTTTATTATGACCCTTTTATATCTTTTGCTTTTTGTTATATTGCAACCCTGATGTTATAATCGAATTGCCAGTTTCAAAGATATTTATTTTAAATTTCAAATTTCACTCTTATCATTTGCTAGAACTTGTCTATACGATTCCTTTCATGATGGTAAAATTAAATTTTTGAATAAAATATCTTTGAGTAAAGAAGATGGATCCATCCATACACTTCCTGTCATCCTAATTTAGCTTAAAAATGAAAATAAAAAAAAATTTTGAATTCTCGCGGTTAACCATCAGTTTTTTTTATATTAATTTTTACATATTATAGGTTGGTATACTTAACGTCTTTTCATTTGCCATCTTATTTCCTATTTCTTCAAAGTTTTCCTCTTCTCATATAAGCTTTTCAATTACTTCCTGCGAGATGTATCCGGCTTCGTCACAGGCCGTCAACACTTTATTGGTTATCTGATTCAAAAGGTATTTATGCCTTCGCATGTTGCTCTGCTCATCCAAGGAGATGTAAGTATTTTCAAAAGAGAGATACAAACGGAATAAAAAAAAGATTGCGGTATATGACGTGAGGGAATAAACGGTATCCTCTTTATATGGAGGCTTATGTTAATGCCAAGGCATGCATATACCTTCATATATTATTCCAAAAGGATTTCTTGTGGTAACGCTTTATGTTTACTTGCATGGCAGTAACCCGAGCATCATTACTTTCATGTAAAAATAAAATAAAGATAAAAATCATACGAAAAAACCCAAATCTCATCCGAATGAATATACCACATAAAAGTCTTTGATCCTTATTTACATGCAAAAGACTTTACCGATAATGCTTGCAATCAGTGTCGTCTGTGGATTTCTTTTGCTTTAGCTGAATTGCCGAATACTAATTAAAATAAATAACACATGAGCCGCATGTTAATGAAAATATTTGCATGTGTGTCAAGAATGAATTTAGTCTTCCATCAGATACATTATGTTTCACCACTTGCATTGTAGTTACCGAGGGCTGGATTTACTAAGATCAGCCTTAGGCCCTTCGTTGAAAGGTGTGCAAGCTAAAGAAAATCAATCAATCATTAACTACTTTGATCACATTGCAATTTATAAGAGATTCTCGAACAATATAATTCACTTTTCTGAATTATTCGAAAAAATAATTGAACACAAAGACTTAGAATACTATTTTATTACAGAGAAAGTACGACTACGAACTGTTAAGACACCGAATCGACGATGAAATGTCGATAGACAGTTCTACATTGAAGAGCTGCATTCGCAAGAATTTGTCAGATCCTATACGCATGTCACAAGTATCTTTTACTCTCGCATCTAACTCCTGACCGACGAGGAACAGAGCTTTTCAAACCTTTCAACCTGATTATAGACTTTATGATTGTGTGTGGAGGATATACCAGAAAATTTTACCATTGATCAAATATTCGCATGGACACTGTAAAAGACCGAAGAACACCATTGACTTCAAGTTTATTTCTAGTGATTAGCTTAAAAAACCACTGCTTAACCTTGTCATTCTCCGAAAATGTGTTAAGCTATTGAGAACGACACTTGATTAATCTCGCGGTTGGTGGTATTATAGGACTGGATGTGGAGACTCATGTCAGTTGATACAATTGTTCACCCTAGACATTGGGCCAATAGAAGAAGAAGATATCTAAAAGGACGGAACAATTTCGAACACAACTCCAGTGATGAAAAACATTTAAGGAATGCAGGTTTTTTGTCACCGAGAGACAATCGTTTAAAGGATTACCACTAAACATTAAAATTGACTACTTTGATCGCTCCAGACCTATTAAGTAAGTTTTCTTGAAATAAATGAGAACAAAAACTAGAGACCCACGGGCCATAGGGATTATCCAATAAGAGTATGCTTGTTTTTACCAAACTGCCTTCTTGATGTTGGATCTCTGCCTGATACATTGCGGGCATCCATCACCTTTCTCGGTCCAGGGCATGCATCTGCGTGATATTAAAACCAAATGGTTCGGCATCAGTAATATAGCTTAGTCTTTAAAGGGAAGTTTCCGACTTCTTTGTCACCTCGAAAGACGCTCTTGGCTGGAGCATTATTGTCCGATGACATAGTTGGTACAGCTTACAGTTTATTGTTGTATTTTACTCTCACACACATGACTACAGAAAGATTTTGTATTTCAGAAAAATATTAATATCAACTCACCCTTACTGCTTTCCATTCAACACTCGGCACCGAATTGCTGGAGTGGCAGTGTATATGAGGGTTTTTTAGAGTGTGCTTTTCATATTACACTGTTATTGTTTGGCGGGACCAAAGAAGCAGTGATTTACTCGGGTAATTCTTAGTTGGACCTCCAGATGATCATTTGTTCATTAATAGCAGGTACTAGGTCTTATCCTCGTTTACTACAAGACCAACAAATTTCGTATGTCCTTCAATCACCGCCAACACGTTTGGATCTGACGATGATGTCGAAAATATATTCTCTAGACACGTTTCCAGTTGCATAATACATCGAGTATTTTCCTATGTCACGGGACACAGCTGTGTATCAGTTTAACAGTAATCAAGAGTCCTAAAACTCTGACGATGAATGATCATTTTGCATCTCCGAAATCGATCAAAAGGTCAAATTTTCTTTTTCTTTTCCAGGATTTTTGAGTATAGGTCTAAAAGAAAAGGATTATCTTTTTTAAAGATCAGCTACTTCTTCATATCGCGATCCTGTGATCACTGGTTGTCATCGCCAGTGATAGATGTATGATCAGCTTCTTACTATAGTCTTTGGTAACTCCATGTATCGATGTCCCATATAATCGATGTCATATACAGTTTCTGATCGGTTTATATATAAGAATATGTGAGAGAAAAAGCGACCCGAACACCACCTAGGAAGTCATTAAAATAGCCTTTGTTACTTGCTTCAACACCCGTTACAACATCAGCTACAACATCAGCTATCTGTCAGTGAAACTCCCGTCAAAATCGGTCCAGTAGTTTCTGATCGGTTCATATATATACGAATATGTGAAAAAAGCGGCCCGAGTGCCACCTAGGGAGTAATTAAAATAGCCTAAGTTCCGCGCTGCAGAATTATCTATCTGCCAGTGAAAGTCCCGTCAAAATCGGTCCAGCCGTTCTCGAGATTTGTGTAGCTGCCAGCTGTTAAACTGTAGTACAATTTACATTTGACTTTTTTACATTTGACGAACAAAAAAAAAAAAAAATCAAAGCGAACTGCCTGAATGAAAGTTGATACACCATTCTGGAAGAGCTTGCTACTTTTATGAATTACATTTTGACAGTAGCTTTGACAGCGCTATATGCTACAGCTACATGCTAGTAAGCCACCTCCAGTTATACACACTGAGGTCAACCATCTATTGCGTTGTCTTCCTCTGCTGCGTACACCATTAGGGTTAGATTCGATGAATCGTCAGCCAGGTGTGATGATGTTCACACGATCCACGCGTCTCAGCTATCTCAGCCGTTCTATAATTAGCTTTTTGACCGAGATAAGATATCTGTAAAGCTCTTTGTTCAATTTTCTTCTTCATTCTCCTTCCATAGAACCCAAAATCACTCGAAAGATTTTTCTCTCAAAGCACTTAAGCAAAATTTCTATCCAAATCTTTTAATGCCCATGTTTCTGCCCCATACTTCAAAAAACACAATATTGTGTGAGTGTTGTTATATCACCCTGTATTAAAAACATAGTCGCATAAAAATATAATATCTTCGAGAAAAATAACAAGCAACAAAAATTAATTTAATGTTTTCTGTGATCGAGATAGTTGAAGGGCCTTTGGTAAAACAAATGCGACACTGTAAAATGACAGTGTTAACCTCAGTTAAAAGTGCCAAGTTTAACCATCACAATAAATCTGAACACTGATGGGCAGGGTAAAGAGCAACACCTTCATTTGCAAAAAGTGGTTGAAGTTGTTGTTGAAAACAGGAAGTGTCCTAAAGGTCCTAGGAATTGCTGGGGTTAAAAATCTACGATACCATATCCGCGAAAGAGTATCTAGGTATTCTGGTCTTGCGTTTGGAATGTCCTTGTCCGTGCAACGATATTTTTTTTTATATGGCTTACTTTTATTTTGGGTTGGTTGTCTTTTCCATCTGTAGTTTCTCTGCCCGGTTTCACTTTTGATTGCCATGTTTATCCTGGCAAAAGGATTGTGTTAGTCTGCGCGTTTTTGTTATCACCAAGAAACAACTCTGCCAGAATATAATGCTTAGGGTGATTGTTACTTAGACAAAGGAAAAAGCAATTTCCTCCCAAATTATCCTTTCTGTATACATGTATATTTTGTTTCTTCTTAACCTTACTATTCTAAAAGTGCTTGATGGTGGGTTGGTTTTTTTTTTTTGTGTGTGTCAATGTTTTGTACAGATATACTCATAGTAAAAATGCTAAAGTATATATTATTCCTAGAAGGTAATCATATGTTTTGCATTTTTATGGCAACATTTTGAGGACACTTGTCGTGTGAAATGACAACTTTGACAAGGATCCTTCGTGGGGTGCTCTGTACAGAAATGGAATATCTGGGCTCTGTGTGATGATTGTTTTTGTTATTACCTGTGTTTTCGAGTGTACTTCTACACTGAGACTATGCGATGAAGTTATTGTAATTTTTTTTTCCTTTCAAATGTCCTTACAACTGTATATTTTTTGTTAAAAAAAAAAAAAATCCACAAAACACACAAAATTGTTAGCACTGTGGTTGGTATATATTACAATTTATGACAATATAGGAGTTAGGTTGATAAAAATTCTTACATGTTACACTATAAGCAGAAAACAAAAAAGGATGACACTCGAAACAAAAAAAAAGTTTCGTGAATAAATTTATTTGTTTTGGGAAATTTGATAACTTTTTCTTGTTACAAGATATTTGATTTACATGCGGATGTATAGCATATGTGTGAAGGATAATATGTATAGTATGATGGTAGGTGATGGTAGATTGTATTTTGTATAAAGCAAGGGATTTAATATTGCAATAAAATGTTTTATGGCTGGTTGAAATACTTTATTGTCTATAATTGGAATTAACTGCTTTTTTATATGAAAATGATGCTTTAATTTTTTCATGAAATTAAATTTCAGGATGAATGTTTACCGAAGTTTGATTTCCAAAATAAAATTTTCAATATCCTATTTTGTCCCCTTTCTTATTTTTGGATATATTTTATTAACTGGAATCAATAGTTCTCCCATATAACGGATTGTGGGTTAGTTTAAGGTGTCACTTAAAAAAACCTCGTCAAGCTAAATTATTCAGCAATTTTCCAATGTCTATGACTGATGTCAATTGAATTTAAATAAAATGTTCTAATCATGACACCAATTAATGTTTCCTATAAAAATCGTTTTAAATCGATTTAGAAAATTGTAGAGTAAAAAAATCAAAAGATATTTATTTCTAAATAATACATTGGCATGCTTGTTAATGACTTAGCTGGGCTTAGGTGGGCTGGGCCCGTATTAAGTATTACGAAACGAACGGCAAAAAAACGATAGTCAAGAAAACGAAAGCCGCAACATAAAGCGATTACAAGTAACGAGAATAGTTTCATGAAATTGTTGCCAGAAGCCAGATAAAACAGAGAAATACTATTTTTTTCAAAGCGCATCTAACTTCACGTCGTTGAATAGTATCTTATAAAATATTAAAATATTTATTCACAACTAGTTACTTTTTGGATAGTGAATATTGTTCTGTGGGGGTGCAGGTGGAGAATTCATAAATATTTCAATGAGAAGAACATGGAAAAATGTGTATGTGAAAATGTGGAAGCCAAAAAGTTTTTTTTTTGCAATTATTTTTGTTTGTTTGGCTTCTTAAGTTGTTCGTTTAAGTTTTGCTCGAGATGGTACATAACCGGCAGCCATAAACATAAAAAAACATAAACAGAACAAACAAAATGTAGGTATGGTATGCCAACGAGAGCGAAAGCTAGACGACAGTCTAATGGCACTCGTAAGACAAAACGAGTATCGTTGAAACTTAAACGATAGTCGTTTTACGTAATCGCATTTAAACGAGAACGAGGGTTTTTCAACGATTATCGTAATACGGGCCCTGGGGTCTTGTGATCGAAGGGACTCTCGGAATAACAAATAAATTCATGCCAAAACTTAAACATAGACATGCTATGGATTTTCTGATTAATCAGACAAAGACAACGGACGGATATTGCAAGACCTTGATTATGGGTTATTGATGTTATTTTACCCAGAGTACACTATTCCCACCCTTTAAAAAAACGCCTTGGCAACACGCGTACTGATAATATTGTGTTACCCCTTTGTTGACTTTGCTAGAGACTTACCTCGCTTGACCTACAAACATCCTAAACAATCCCCAATGTAATATTTAAAATCCTTTCATGTTGAAAATTCTTAATTGATTTTATTTACATAATATTCAAAACAATAATTCATTTAAAGTGTGTAAAATGTGATTTTAAAAAGATATTTATACTAAAGTACCATGATTATAATATGCATTAAGATTAAGAGTAAAATTATATAAAAAAAAAAGAGAATATTAGTCAAAATGGAAATTCTTATGGCTAAACTAAAGGTGAATGAATTATAAATTTATATATATTATTTACAGTCTAAGATGAGAAATTATCAATCAAGTTATTGATAAGAATGTAAATTATAAGTTAATTAAGGTTATTATTTAAAGATAGATTAAGCTAAAAGAAATTATGAAGTAATTTAAAGGAAAATATCAGCTGGTGTGTGTATGCTGGGCTGGTGTGTCTTATAGTAAACAACAAAAGGTGGAACAAAACTTACTTGGATCCTTAGCGATGGTGTGCACACTGCCGTCGTTATCCTTTTAAATTTGTTATGTAACTATTAATTTTTTTCCCCAAAAAACAGAAACTTTTGCCAAATTTACAATTTAATTTTATACAATCTAATTTTATATTATTTAAGATATTTTGAAATTAGTTTTATCAAAGTAATTAACTATAAATAATATGAAAGGCGAAACACTATAAAATGAATTATTTATACACGATATATAGATAACGATAAAATTTCTTCTTTCCTTCACGTATAAGTCGATAAGAATGTATGCTACAATGGCAACACGGTATCAAGAGAATTGTCCGATGGAATTTGGATCGAAACGAAATTAAGTCACTATGAAAACAAAAACACATTAACACAACACTGAATTATACAACGAGTTCGTACGACTCGGACGAAAGCTTTTATATCCATGTGTGGCTAATCAAGCTTTAATGTCCTATATTGGTCTCGATATAAAGTGCAGCGACTTTTCGTCCTTGGAAAACTTCCAGATACGTCTTGAAACTCGCGTTCTCGGGGATAATACATCCAAACTAGACATAAAAATGTTAATTGAGCAAATGCATACACCAAACACCGTTGAATAGCGTATACTTACGATAAAATAAATGTCCTCAATTTGTCAATTATTGAAAATAATGTTGGATAATTTACCAACGCGAAATGAAAATTAAACAATTTTCCTGAATTTCAATTGTTTATACCAGCGTTGATATTTTTTTTTTTCTTATATTTATTTTCTTCGATTTTGTTTTTTTGAATGAAAACAATCTCTAAGCAGAAAATATATTTCGACGATTCAATGCTTAGTCGATTGATTCCTTTTCGCTTTTACAAAGTACTATTTTTAATTAGTGAGTTTGGTTTGAAGTTTGTATTTTTTTTTTCATTTTATTTGCGATTAATTTGAATCACCTACTGAGTTGGGAAGCTAAATTTTCCCACAAGTAGCTACATATTATCCCATTCATAACAACCTATACTTACAATTTTAGTCATTTATCGCAAAACGTTTCTTCTTTTTTTACATTTCTAATGAACCTAATGAATTATAACCAGACGTTTATCTCCAAGAATCTGCAAGAGTGGTTCATTAAATTGGACTCAAAAAACTTTAGAAGCCTCCTAATCTCGGATTGTTATCTTCATGTGACGTCAGCTCAATTTGAATGGAAATTATCGCAGTACCAAGGTGTGCAACGTATTATTTCCTTGTAAATATGAAGAATGTTATTTTGCCAACATTTACTTGGCATTTTTCCACTTCTTATCATTTAATCCATGCAATAACTTAAAATACTTTTTATATGACCAGAGCAATGGTTCCTTAAACCGTTAATAGTGCCATTTTGTTAACCCTAAATTTCTGAAGCCCGCATTATTTGTACTTCGGAATAACCGTTGTCAAAACTACTAAGAGACTCGTAAGACATGTCCAATGTCCAAGCGTCTTTTATTTTCTTGGCGCACAACATGGATTTCTTGGTTTAATAATTTTTATAGAATTAAAATGTGACTTCACCGAAAAATCTTTAATATTAGTCTCTAAGAGCTAGTGACCAAAATACTTACATACATCATTTGATAACGAAAATAATTAGGGCCAGCCTTTTAGCTCTGGTTAAATTTAACCATTACTGGTAACCATAGAAACACATACCAAATCTAAAAACTGAAATAACCAATGGTTACACATAACCAGAGCTGAAAAGACTGGCTCTCAGTCTTCTCATCCTCTGTCCAGCGCATAATGTGCCAAATAATCTGAATGTGCCAAATAATCGGAATTCTGCTAAGCCTCTAGTGGTGGTTGTGACCACCACGCATAAGATGTTAAAAATTATAGGGGGATTTTATAAAAAAATAATGGGATCTTATACAGGGTGATTGGTATAAGATGCACCAAAAAGCCTGAGCGTATAGGTGGGGTTAAGACAAGAAAAAAATCGTATGGCAGGGGGGGTCTATTTCCCCCCGTTTAGGCGGGAGGGGCAATTTTCTAAAAAATTGACTTAAATCTGAAAAAAAAATATTTAAAAACAACGGTGGATGATGCAAAGTCTTGTTATATCTTTTTGGAAAGCCAGAAAACTACTATTTTATTTGATTTTTAAATTAAGTTGTTTAAGTGAACAGTTTTAAAAAAATTAATTTTCAAACTCAAAATATAAAAAAAAACTAAACAAAAATTTTTAAACTAATTTTTTTCAAAATTTTATGTAATTAACTATTATTTTTATTTTCAAATTTGAATGCTCTTATTAATTTTGAGTCAAAAACAGAAAACCGGAATATCTTTTTTTTTTTTGAGAAATTAAGAAAAATTAGAAGTATTTTTTTCCAAAAAAAACAATTTTTTTTTTGCTTTTCCCAAATTTGACCTTCTCAGGTCAATTATTAATTGGGGAATTATCCCTTTTTTATTTTTTTTACATACCATCCGATTTTAATCAAATAATAAAAAAAAAACGAGTTAACTTTTTACTTATTTTACTAGTTTTACTTTGAATTTTTTTTAATTTCTCAAAAACTAAGCTACATTTTGGCATCCGTTTCTGTTTTTGACTAAAAATTAATAAGAGCATTGAATTTTGAAAATAAAAATAATAGTTAATTACATAAAATTTTGAAAAAATTAGTTTAAAATTTTTTTTTTCATCTTTTTTTCAAAATTTTGAGTTTGAAAATTATTTTTTTTAAAACTGTTCACTCAAACAACTTAATTTAAAAATAAAATAAAAGAGTAGTTCTCTGACTTTTCAAAAAGATATTATAAAGTCTTTTTATCGTTCACCATTGTTTTTAAATAATTTTTTTTCTGATTTAAGTCAATTTTTTAGTAAATTGCCCCTCTCGCCTAAACAGGGAGAAATAGACCCCCCCTCCCATACGATTTTTTTCTTGTCTTAACCCCACCTAAACGCTCAAGCTTTTTGGTGCGTCTTATACCAATCACCCTGTATAGGAACAAAATACAAACACTTTTCACTACGGGGAGGGGGTATATCTGCCACAGTTGAGCCAGTTCAGTTCAGTTTATTTTTTTTTTTTTAAACTTTAATGACTTAAATTCACAAGCTTTAGTTTGAATACATTGTTTTTTTTGCCGACTTTAAAATAAGTTTGGCTGAAAATTAATTTTGTTAAGATAAAATTTATAAAAATTTTATCTTTCTTTTTATAAATATAAACAATTAGTTTGTTTCTTAGATTAACATTCATGCTTGCTCCCGACATGACTTCGAAAGACCATTGAGCCAGAAAGTGCAATTTTCCAAAATAAAAATATATTTATTTTTTTTAGAAAATTAACCCTCCCGGCTAAATGGGAGAGATAGACTCCCCCTCCAATATCTTGTCTTTTGTCCCTATACAAGATCTTATTATTTTGCAGCGAAAAAAATGTCCCCATATACATTTTTTAAATTTAACAGCGCATGTTGGCTATTCCAACCACCGAAGGGTTGTCATGGCAGACACCCGGATTAAGTATCACACTATAAAATGACGTAAGTATTTTTCTCGCTGTCTCTCTGTCTATATTATTTGAAGCAGGTGGTTCTGGTTTTGAGAATTAAAACTCATGATTTTTTTTTTTTTTTTTTGATACTGAATAGGCTAAAGGACCACCTCTGGATCCCGAGCGCGGATGCTTAAAACTCTGTAGTGTTCTAAGATGACTCTGTTACATAGTGATCTCTCACCATGTCATAAAAACTAAGGGGGTTCATTTGGAAGCGTCCTTATTGTCAGCAGGGTATTCAGTAATCACAGATGATTTACCAAACTATCTCCTAGCCTGTGGTTTTAATAATTATTACAAGGGGTTTTGGTACCATGCTGATTTGCAAGAGCATTTTAAGCTTGCTGTTTTATGTGGCACTGGGGGTGTGTAACTCTGCTGTTGCTTAACCAAAGTGTCATAGCTAATGTTGTTTTAATTGCCACATGAGATTTTGGTGCCTGCTGACACCGGGAGTGTTTTACCTTTTGATCTACCAGAGCGTTTTAAGACTGTTGTTTTAATTAGCATCGGGAGCGTATTGCCTGCTCAGCTACCAGATCGTTCTTAGCGTGCTGTTTAATATGCTACATAGAGAGAAATACCCGGTAGTTTCTGTTTCAGAATCTATGTTTTAGATTATCCGATACTAGAACACAAGAACTTCAAACTTAAAACATACGTCATCAGAAAACCAGATTGCATGATGCCAGAAAAGAAAAACTTGAATACAAAACATTAAATAGGAATTTGCTCTCAGATTGAATTATCTTTCGATTGTCAATATAATATTTCAATAGCTATATGTCGAAAAATCTTTACTCTCTGAAAATTCGCGTTATCTTCAGAACAAAAATGGTGAGACCGGTGAGCTAAACTTCAGCTGAAAAGTAAGAAGCATATAACAGGTGACTTATAGCATGGCTAGCAACACAAACATTCATATTCGCACTAAAAGCAAACAAATAGGTAACACTTTATTTTTTTATGGTTAATACCTGAACAAAAAACTGCCGATCAACCCGCGAAAAACGTAACTACATACTCATATTCACCAATTCATCATTGACAATCGAAATCATATTCGAAATCATATCTACTTTTGTTTAAAAAAAAAAATACAGTCAAACTTCCTTACAACCTTTCTTATGTTTATAATTCGGTAAAAATTTGCTTCAAATAAATATTATTGGTTAGTTTATTTGCCACCGGGTATAGTTTTTATATAGCTTTCTATCAGTGATATTACCCAGAATGAAACTAATTCTTTAAGTTTTACCTGCTATTATTTTTATATCCCCAGCGTAGTTGCTATTCAAAAACTATCAAAACAACTCATCTTTTATTTTAATTTCATCTTAAAAATACACGTAGCTAGTCAAAATTTAACTATGAAAAAGCCATCCAAATCCATAAACTAAACCTGAAGAGCTTCTCCTCTATAATAATTATGATCAATAAAAAACCCCCACCTCCTCATGTTTTAGTACAGCAATTAAACACACACATTTCCCTAATACTTTTGGATAAAATAACTCATCGACATTTTTTTTTTTGTCTTCCAATATTTAATTTCACGATTTCCACCTTAGATCTCATAAAACAGTAAGCAACTTAAACTCATCAAATGAAAGGTACTTCACATTCATAAACTCACATTTCATGTGAATGCTACTACGAAATATTTAATATATTATAAATCTATATATAGTCGTATAGTAAAGCCCAAAATCTCATGGGAGAAGGAGGTATGCAATGAAGGGTTCTTAAGAGCTCGAAATGAATTTAAGTATCATACCGAATAATGAGTTTTTAATGGAAATGCATTACTAATGGAATTTATGTTCGAATAAAACGTTCCCTCACTTCATATGCCAAAAGGGAGGTATAATAATTTTCCACAGGTAACTTCGTTCTTTCTTTATTCCTACATCAAGGAGAAAACAGGGCACGCAACTCATCCTTGTAGAATCTATTAAATGGAGAGTGTAAACATACGAAAGAAATATTACATGCTGTGCTATGTATAAGTTGTACATGTTGGTGTGAATTTTTCTCTCAGTGAAAAATAAAAAACCCCATCTAGACAAGGTGTTCGAAATTTCCAAAAAGGAAGCATTTGATTCTGCTTCGTAGACCAAAAGCTTACGTTGAGTTATTAAAAACTGAAGTTCATTAATTTATTTTTTCCTTTTTGTTTTTGTTTATATGTATGAAAAGTATTTTTTTTTTTCTACATGAATTGGAAATTGTTCTTTCATCCTTGAATTTCAATTTGTAGGGAGGAACCTTTTTCAGTTAGTTATATGACCGCGAAAAATTTTATATCGAAAAAAAAATCAACAATGATATAAAGATGATGGAGAATATAATAAAATTGGGTCCAAACATAACGTGTATAATGAATTGTTTTTATGACGTAGCACACACGTTATTTGATTTAGTGGTTGTTTTTGCAATAAAGAAGAAGAAGAAAAAGAAGAAGAAGAAGAAGAAGAAGAACAAGAAGAACAAGAAGAAGAAGAAGGAGGAGGAGATGGAGGAGAAGGAGGAGAAGGAGAAGAAGGAGAAGAAGGAGAAGAAGAAGAGGAAGAAGAAGAAGAAGAAGAAGAAGAAGAAGAAGAAGAAGAAGAAGAAGAAGAAGAAGAAGAGGAAGAAGAAGAAGAAGAAGAAGAAGAAGAAGAAGAAGAAGAAGAAGAAGAAGAAGAAGAAGAAGAAGAAGAAGAAGAAGAAGAAGAAGAAGAAGAAGAAGAAGAAGAAGAAGAAGAAGAAGAAGAAGAAGATGATGAAGATGAAGATGAAGAAGAAGAAGAAGAAGATTTAAATGCTATGGAATTTCTGTTTGATACTAAGATCTGAAATCCTGAAAGAATAGGTAATCTATTGTTTACTTAGGAACCCAGTTTGTTCTTCTTCTTCTTTAAACAATATGGTAACTTTTGAAATAATAGTTTCTCTTCACATTCAGAATTTGAGTTCTTAGTATTAAATAGAAATTCCAAGTCATTAAAATTCTCCACTCTAAAATAGTTTAGATTCATTAGTAATTTACTTGTCATAATACTTTTGAGTTAAATTCTTCCACTTTGTTACACTTTTAATCGCGCCCGAATATTATTATTATAATTAATAAATTAACACGATGAGATTACCGAATCTCAAATAACTCGAAATAAACAAAAAAAATAAAAGAAACAAATAAAATCAAATAAATTTAACATGCGCTACCGTGCGCACGCGAGAAAAACAAATCGGACTTTTTGACAACTGTCAAAGCTAAGTGGGTGGGAGTGGGCGATAAAAAAGTGTAACTATGCAGCCTGTTGAATGCTGCCAATCACCGGCTGCTCAGCTGGGCTGAGTTCGCGAATTATAAAACGAAGTATAAAAAAAAGCGTTCGACTAATTCTTAAAGAATTAATCGAATAAAAAGAATGTAAAAAATAAATGCCTACAGGGACGTAGGTACTTATACTTTTAAAAAGGGCGCCAGGTATTTTTTTAAAGGAATGGAAATACCAAACCAACTAATAACAGAAAAAAAAACAAAGTATTAAATTCCCTAATTGGGATTTTAAAAATTTATTTAAACAAATTGTCTAGGAAACCTTTACAAGTATAGGTATAAAACCTAGAATCTTTTCGAACAACAAATAAAACAAAGTGTACAAGTTAATATGAAATGGCGGAAGGCCAATTTTATATCGAAAGATAAAACAACTTTTAAACAAGATGAAAATTATACAATTAAAATTTCTGTGCCACAAAACACACAGAAATGAAAATGACTTCCGGATAGTCTCCGAAAATTCAAAGTTGAGAACTAAAAGGACGCGCGTCTCACAATGCCGAGAAAACAAAGTACGGAAGCGAAGGCCTACACGAATTAAATTTTTCCCAATTGGTAACCAAAATAAATCACACGCAAAATTAAAAATAACAATCAAAGTAAATAACTTTATTAAATACAACCTGGTACTTATCTGTACACTACCGAATCCTTTCTCCGATAATTCTTTCCGAATTATATTTTGTCCTGCACAAAAGTCTTCCTTTCAATTTTACCACTCAACAAAGATCAAAAACACAGGCAAAACAACAATTTGCCAACTACCAATTTCTCTCAAAATGAATTTAATAAATAACACGAAGTCGCAATAGTTTTTCGTTTTTCTTTCAAAATTCCAACTTAGGTTCTTGAAAGTCTTATAAAAGTGCCTTAATGGCGGACTTCATCTCGAACATCATCACTAACCATATTGTCGTCTCTTTCGATATCACTTGGTGGTGGTATTCAACTATGGTGTATTCACTAAATCCCACACATTGGTAGAGGATTTCACCGTTGTTGAACCCAAGCCGCTATCCGCTCAGAGACGACATGGTTAAAAGGACGAGTTCAGTCCCTTACCGTCAATTCCGTTAAATGAATAGTAAAACGAAAAACTATTCACCACACGATAAAGTCCCCTGTCCCATTCCGACCCAGACTTAATAAATGAAAAGAAAAACTGTTGTGTCAGACAGGTATTAACCATTTTTATAAACAACATGGTAAAAAAGGATTCGACGGCTCGCGACAAAATTTAAATACTAAGAACTCGTAGACATTCGCGCAGATTTTAAGGGAAAGGAAACACTAAGCAAAATCATTTTCATTTTGTGTTGAAGACACTTAGGATTCAAAATAAAATCAAAATTTCGACGCCTGGACACGCCAGTTTCCAATATAGTTTTAAATAAAAATTAATGTCGCTAGCTAGCTCAGTGTGTTCTTGTGTGGACTGTCCGACTCACACGCAATGAATTTAAAATGACTTTCCGTCGAAATTCTTGTTAAAGTTGATATTAAAAGTTAAAACGATCATTTTATAAGTGCAAACCTCCTGGTTTACACAACGCAGCTTTTGACGACGTGAAGCTGAAATTATAATGCTTTTCCAAAGTACTTGAGAGCAAGGTATCTGGCTGATGAACCAGTCTCTTTAAACTTGCAAGCATTTTGGAGCAGCAGCAAAAAGAAAAATGAATTAGAATTAACGCGTGGTAAGGAATAGGCTGGAGAAACTTGTTGCGGTAAATTTTACCGTGACAACTTTAGCCCCACATAGCCAACCTTTTTAATTTGAAACATTGGACCAAATGGTTTCAAAATGTGGGAATAAGTTTACATTTTCCACTTTTTGTTATTCAGTTGCATTCCGATTGCGTTGCACTGTTCAAAAACTTTGTAATTATAATGCCGTACTTAAGGAGTTTTCATTGAACGGCAACGAAATTTCCATAAAAAAAATTAATGATCACAATGGAAGCCTTCGTTAGACTTCTTGATATGTTCTTTCATTTCTTCTACAAACAAAAAATATTTTCGAATGTAATTAAAAAATGTACACACTGCGCTGTTTGGGTACCGTAAAATATGACACATCATTACTTGCATCACCAGCTTCAGAGATATTAAACCGTAATCAGCAAATATGATACATATACATTGTTTTGCCATACAGTATGCAGAATAATATTAGTTAAGAATTTCGGTACATTTTTACTCTTTTTCCTTTATAACTCACAAGGTTACAAAACAAAATTTCAAAACTTTCAGCTACATTTCTGCTTTTATCGGTGAAACCAATTTTCTCTAATTTGTAAAATGCAGAATCGTGGATAATGAGAACAGTTTTTGCGGCTTATATCAAGTAAGACTGTCTAATATTGCTGCGTAATAATAATCTACATTGCTTATTTCATTAGGTATACATAAATATCCTCATTGCATATCCTTCTCATTGTATTATTGTCAAATTTCTGGCTTTTACAAGAATTGTAAAGACCAATCATGAAACATAATCCATTAATTCATAAAAAGGAATAGAACCATTGAACCCTTTTACAAAATAAAATAAAAGTCTATAGCCCTGGTCATTAAATTCCCATTTTGATTAATACTTAAAAACGCATGATCCAAAACGTGCGCTTCGACAGCACAAGGACGCATATTGTCTAGTATTCAATTCGCGCAAAATCTCCATGTTGTTACATTTATCTAAAAATCCTTGAAATTCCATTGAATCTGTATCTATTTTGGAATGAAACCCACACTTGAATTCGAGGATGTGCATTAGTATGTACTTGAATCGTTTGCCAAACACAAAAAAATTCTCTTTTAATAGGCTTCAACTTCAGGTATGCAAACGCCAGGAATGCTTTTATATCTATCAAAATTTATTGCACATTTAGCTATAGTGGGTTTGGAAATTTCGTTAAAAGCTCAATCCATTGAAACTGTTGTTATAGTTGATTACCTTAATAAGATCACACTTAACACTTAAAATTGCATTTGCAAACGCATACCAAATTACTCATACACCTGCATAATTTATCCGAACAAAGCCATTTTACTGTTGAAGTGTGGCATTGTTGGAAATCGAAATTTATGTAGATAACTGCCGATAAATAATTTTCATTAATTATACATTATATATAGTTTAACATTATTTAATTGAAATGTTTTAATAAATGAAAAAACATTGCATTACATCATACGAACTTTATAAGTGTTGATGAAGAATATTATGTTGAAGATATTATATACGATTATTAGATTTACTAATATACATATAGCTGTCCTTAGTATACTGTTCTTTGATATAAAAAAAATCATACGTGAAATGAGCAGATTTTAGATTGATAGATAAAAACATTTTATTTTCATAGTATAAGTTTACAGATTGCAACATAACATTAACGTTAAGAACATGGTTTTACACCGTCTGTGAAATGAGCAAGCGAATGCAGATGCTTTCCAGACCGAAATCATGGACTACACTGCCTAATCATACCAACTCTCAGTAGACTTTATGATAATATCACATTTCTATTTCTATTTCGAAGGTTCCTAAAACGACCACGCCGCCGATAGAAACCTATAAAGATCAAATTTATTACATCTAATTATTTACGATTTTAAAACAAAAGTCAAGTTTTAAACCCAAAATTCATATAAACGTTAGTTATGTCTAAAAATTCACGTGAGCACGAAAACTCCTGTTGTACCTAGATAGTGGTAGATATGGTTCCAGAAAAACTGTTTATATGATTGAAGGGGATAACATTTTAAGTAAACATACACGTATTATTCTAAAATTAAAGACATATATAAATAAAGGGCACGACTGGGTCGCACGAACTTGCTCTTGTGGGAACCTTCCTGTAAACGACTGGGAAATTTGCCAACTTTTTACTGTCAACAACAAAGCACTCACATACAATTTTACTAAAAATGATCAAATTTTTTTCGAAATTAAAAATTACTTATTAAAAGAATACTTTTTTTCAAAATTTTTGAATCCAGTATTAATGAATATTAGGCGGCCTGTTAGAATACTAAATTTCGCCAAATTGGTTGAGCCGTTTAAGAGATAATCGTTATCGAAAAAGTACTGTTCAATGGCAGGTAACGTAATAAGCTACTCCCGAAAAAAAATATTTGATAAAACACGGTTGCAAGGTTTGTATAACGGTTGCCAAGAACCTTAATATATTATAAACTACTCAATGAGCGCTTAACCGTATTGTTTGATTATAAATCAAGCATATAAAATTTTATCAAAATTGATCACAATTTTTTTGAGAAAATTAGAAAATTATCGGTTTTACGAAAAAAAAAACTTTTTCGATAAATTACTTTTTTAAAAATATATTTGCAGTAATAACAATTTTCTTTAAAATCGGTTTAGCCGTTTAAAAGATAGTGGGAGTAATAAAAACAGTTCTATAACAGATCATTAATAAGCTGATTCTGAAAAAACTTTTCAAACTATAGAAATCACCATTAGAAACAAAAAATGACTCACGTAAACTTTTATCGAAATTGATAGTGTTTTTTTCGAGAAAATTGAAATTATCGATTTTTGCAAAAAAAAACTTTTTCAAAAATTACTTTTTTTTCAAAAAATTTCTTGCAATTTTATTTCAATTTAGCAGTAGTTCTCGAACATTTAATTTCGTTAAAATCAGTTAAGCCGTTCAGAATATAGTCGGAGTAACAAGAAACGGTTCTATGGCAGGTACCGTTAATAAGCTGATTCTGAAAAAAAATTTTAGATGATGGACATCACCATTGGCAAAAAATCCTTCATATAAAATTTTATCGATATTGATCGTATTTTTTTCGAGAAAAATAGAATTATCGGTTAAGCTTTTATGGTAGGTACCGTTATTTTTATGCCTAGGTCAAAAATAAAAAAAATGCCGAGCAAAATAAGGTAAACAACACTGAGTCAAAAAAAAAAAAACATAAAATCAAGTAAAAAAAATCAAAACCAAAGTAAAATGGTTAAAATAATATATAATATTTAAAATCAAAATGGTAAAACAATTTGATCAAAAGTCTTTTTCTTTCAATTTAAAAAAAAGTATCTAATCGTTTTTTTCCAAGCAATCAGTGGAACGATTTTGGATATGTGAAAGTTAAGATTTGCAACTATTTGAATACATGATACCGTTTACGATTTCAGGTGAAAAATAACGGCTCACGGGCCCAAACCGCGGATCTTATTTACATTTTCCGCGGATGTTATTTATATTTTCGGTTGGTACCCCAAATCCTTAAGTGAGTCCAGGTAGGGGATAGCAACTAGGCAGCATACACCCCGATACCAACCAAAAATGGAAATAACACTTTTGGGTCAACTCGCCATTTTAAAAAGTACAGAAAGCCCGCTGTTGTAGTTTCTTTTAATTTGAGAATAAGTACCCGGGGGTTTCGATTCCGCGTGATCTGATTGACGTAACAACGAAAACTTACATTTTTTTTAACCCGAGAGTCTTCTTACATACGGTTTTATTCTAATTGAGTTTTTATTTAATTAGCTGCAATGCTTGTTGTCCTATTTGGAAAAGAAATTTGAACACGTAAAGAATTTAATTTGTGATCATATTATGTAAAAATAAAAAGTTTTTCCAAACAGCGAACTTACAAAAAAATAAATTTAAAATTTAATCTGAAGTTAAGACAAAATTAACGGTCAAAAATAAAATAACTTCAATTTATTTTTTTTGCAACTTAAGTATTCAGCCTTATTTATGGGATTTTAGGAAAAATGCCCGTACACCTATTGCTGTGTCTTATAACAGTTATATAGCAGGAACTTTAGGCTTTAGGTGCTGATGGACAGACTGACAGAAATAGAATTCCCGGTACCTTTTCTCTTGTCTTCTCTATCAACACCTTTAATCGTACGTAAGTTAAAAGTTATATGTATGTATTTATGAGTAAGATTATTTAAATATACTACATGGCTGACAGAATATGAAACAGGAAACATTTCATAAAATGTTTCATAAACAATTAAACGGAAATATTTTCAGTAACGCTTTTGTCACAATATTTCTTTGCTTTTGAAACACCTTTACATATCAATTTCCTTCTTTCAATTTCAAAGCATTCGGAAAAACATTTAAGATCGTGATAGGAATGCAAATAAAAACTATTTCTAATGTTACTCGCCAATAGAGCAAGTTAGTTTAATACAATCGTGCCCCCAATTTGAAACAGCATGCCACTAGAATCTATTGTCTCTTCTTACTTACAAAAATATAAACTACCTAGGTATACAGGGTGATTGGTATAAGATGCACCAAAAAGATTGAGCGTGTAGGTGGGGTTAAGACAAGAAAAAAATCGTATGGGAGGGGGGGGGTCTACTTGCCCCCGTTTAGGCGGGAGGGGACTTAAATCAGAAAAAAAAATATTAAAAAACAACGGTGAATGATACAAAGACTTGTTATATCTTTTTGAAAAGCCAGAAAACTACTCTTTTATTTTATTTTTAAATTAAGTTCTTTGAGTGAAACAGTTTTAAAAAAAATTAATATTCAAACTCAAAATTTTGGAAAAAAATTAAAAAAAAAATGTTTAAACTAATTTTTTTTCAAAATTTTATGTAATTAACTATTATTTTTATTTTCAAAAATCAATGCTCTTATAAATTTTTAGTCAAAAACAGAAAACTGGATGCCAAAATGTATCTTAGTTTTTGAGAAATTAAGAAATACTAGAAGTATTTTTTTTTTCCAAGAAAAACACTTTTTTTTTTTTGGTTTTCCCAAATTTGACCTGCTCAGGTCAATTATTAATTAGGGAATTATCCCTTTCTTATTTTTTATTACATACCATCCGATTTTAATCAAATAATAAAAAAAACGAATTAACTTTTTACTTATTTTACTAGTTTTACTTTTAATTTTTTTTTTATTTCTCAAAAAACTAAGATACATTTAAGCATCCGGTTTTCTGTTTTTGACTAAAAACTAATAAGAGCATTGAATTTTGAAAATAAAAATAATAGTTAATTACATAAAATTTTGAAAAAAATTAGTTTAATTTTTTTTTTTTTCAAAATTTTGAGTTTGAAAATTAATTTTTTTTAAACTGTTCACTCAAACAACTTAATTTAAAAATAAAATAAAAGAGTAGTTTTCTGGCTTTTCAAAAAGATATAACAAGTCTTTGTATAATTCACCGTTGTTTTTAAATAATTTTTTTTCTGATTTAAGTCAATTTTTTTTAGAAAATTGCCCCTCCCGCCTAAACGGGAGGAAATAGACCCCTCCTCCTATACGATTTTTTTCTTGTCTTAACCCCACCTTCACGCTCAAGCTTTTAGGTGCATCTTATAACAATCACCCTGTATATAGCAAGTCGTGTTATTATGTTAAATAGAAGTTGAACTCCTTTATTTTATATTAAAAATTCAACAAAATAAATAATCAATTCACATCACGTCTAAACTTTATCTTATTTTATTCCAACCCAAACAAAATCTTATCGTTTACACATTCTATATCTCTTCCAAAAATGTCTGCCAACATATTTTTAGCTTTCCGCATATATGTATATATTTTGTGATCACCCATATCAGCTGCTGCCTATATTTACATATTTATTAATATAACAATACAAATATAAAAGGAAAGAAACACTGAACTGCATAATCATAAATTTGTGGTGTGGGTGACTAAAGATTAAAGGACAAAGAGGTTAGAAGTTAAATAAGGCAAATCAATTCAATTCAATTTCACTTGGATTATGTACTTGGGGTAAAAATTAATGGAAGTGAGATCTTTCTTTAAATAGTCCTTAAAAGTCCATTTGAAAAACATCCAAAGTCTTCTTTTCTTAACATCACTCATAAGTTGTTCTCTATGAGAAAGGTCGTTGTGTCGAGGGCAAAAAGGGCGAAGGAGAAAAATCCACTTCACAAATTATCATGAAAATTTTCCCGGATTCTCATTATGTTCAATTTACTTTGAAAGGTAATAAATTTTGCTCCTCTCTGTGGTAAGAATATTCGCCCTTCTTGGAGAAGGTTCTTTTTTTTTCTTTGTATTTGTGTATCAAATGTTTTCTTCTTCCTTCATCCTTGCGCCGCCAAGTTGTTGGAGATGTTCTTATCTTATATATGGAATAGCATGCTTGATCCTTGTGTTTATCTAAGACTCATCATCTTGCGATGGTCGGCATAAACTTCTAAAATGAAACGAAAAGCACTTTTGCTTTTATCTTCAGTGAGTAACATACACAACAACGATGACAGTGATATGGCGACAAAGCGAAAATGAACATGGAGGCAAATTGCCGAAAATTATTTAAATTCATGAAAGTATAGAGATGGAGTTTTCCATTACCACAGC
Organism: Baccha elongata; assembly: GCA_951217065.1. Lineage (NCBI taxonomy): Eukaryota > Metazoa > Arthropoda > Insecta > Diptera > Syrphidae > Baccha > Baccha elongata. The sequence continues at coordinate 242,577,605 of OX578272.1, forward strand.
ATTGCTAGACTCGACCTCCGATATTTTCTTTGTAGTATAGTCTGTTTCCATAAACTTATATGGTAGCTCTTAATGGGTCCAGTTCGATCCCCATGTGATTTGGATAGAATCGAAACGAATTTTGTTGGAGTGGAGTAGAATGTTGTTTTAATGTGGTAACGCGCACTTTTCACTAGTCGCGTCGTCGTTCCATATCGCGGTGGTTTTAGTTTTCGTGTTCGACAGTTGTGAAATACCTAACTCTGGATCTAACGTTCGTTTGTCGCAAAGTGGAACAGGTCAAGTAAGCTAACATAACGTGTAGCTAACGACACTTTAAGGATACATCTGAAAATGTTAGAGGTTTTTCGCGCTCATAGGAATAAAAATGAGTGTCTCTATGGAGAAGTGCTGCCATTCCAAAGTCATTAGTTTTAATGGGACCGTAATTGAACAAACTTGGTCGCCTGAACATTTCATCATCCTATATGGATATAGTATATTGAAGCTATTCTTGTGATTTGGACTATGCCTAAAATATATTTAGGGTTATTTTATGATGTGGAGTTCAAATTTAGTCCTTATCTTGTTACAATTTAAATTTATTTTAAGATATAAGGTTAAAAATCAAACCACCAACTAATGTTTAATGTCGAATGGAAAACAGATTGACTCTCCAAATAATTTAAATTTTTTGTTGTTTGATTTTGAGGAAACATTTATAGCTATTCATCACAGAAGAGATCCGAAAATCAGTGCTTTCGTATTTACAAATAGATGGCACATGCCCAGGATGTGTGGCAACTTCCCACCCTCAAATAAAGAGGGCGCTAGTACCAATTTCAACAAAATTTAAAATACAGCACTAACGACTTTTGTCGCGACAACAAACTCTAAAAAGTATAACATCTGCCAAGTCAATATCGCTACGTCTTGGTGAATCTAGACATGCGTCTAGATTCACCATTTGATCGGACTTCCATTTGTTTCGGACAATGTCGCCTCACCACCACTTATCAACAGCTACGAATAAATAAAAAATCGTTTGATATCATCTTTCGATGAAACGAGTGAGTCCAAACTTAGACGACTCCTCCGATTAACAGAAATTTTTGAAGAAAAACCTTCTAATCTTCTACAACGTTTGAGAAACCTAGCTGGAAGCAATTTCCCGGAAAATTTTCTCCGCACACTCTTCTTCGAGCAACTTCCAGAACAAATCAGAGGAATACTGTCGATAAGTGAGGTTACAGACCTAACGAAACTCGCCATTCAAGCTGAAAAAATAATCGATTTCTCACGTCCTTCCATCATGGTCGCCGATGCAAATAAACCTCCTGCGAGAAGAACAGATTCATCAGGACTGAAAGCGCAAGTCTAAAAGACTAAAGACATCAAAGACCTACAATGTAAGTTGAACAACAGCCGCAAACCAAACCGTTCGAGGTCAGTGAGTCTCGTGAACGAAATGGTCAAAAGAAAAGGTCGACATGATACTTCCATACCAAATTCGGTGACCAGGCACGGCACTGCAGAGAACCGTGCGATTTCTTCCAAAACAAAACCGCTTCAACCCAATAAACCCTTCAGAAACTCACGCAGGCGCATCTGAAGGCGTTTCATCAACGCGCCTGCAAATCGCAGACAGAACAAGTGGTCTGAAATTCTTGGTAGACACCGGAGCGGACATTTCCGTCATCTCCAAACGAAACAAAACAGGTGAGAAAACAAATATCGGTTTTACTTAAGCTGAATTATTTGCAGCAAACGGATCTACCATTGACACGTTTGGAACAACAACAATTTCACTTAGCTTTGGTCTTCGACGACCATACCCATGGACATTCACAATAGCTGACGTCACACAGCTAATTCTTGGCGCAGACTTCATAAAACATCATGGACTTCTTGTTGATCTACGACGCCGGAGAGATACCGGCTGATCCGATTCCTTTGAAATTCGGTAAAAAAATTAAATTTGACATTTAACACAAAATGGCATTTTCACAGTTTTTTGCTAAACAACCGTTTAATGATAGCTACCATACAACGCTTAAGCCACTTTTTGATATTTTTCGAACTTTCTTCAGAATCTAATAAATTAAAATGTTTGTAGTCTCATAGTTTGCTACAAGAGCAAACAAACTCAATACTGGCAAATGTTATTTTGTTTTAAACTGACAATCATCCATAACTTTTTGGGATACCCAGGACGCCTGAAAAGCCAATATTTTTGTCTCGTTTTAAATGAACTTAATAAAATAACAATACAAAATATGCAAAGTGGTCCGGTTCTATATTTGGCAATGGAATTATAATTGGAAAGAAATACTAGAAGCATGTCTGGCGTCTATCGCGATGTCGATGTGATCAATTTGGTTAACGGTTTTTGAACATAGAAACCTTAATGCATTGGTATTGCTATGATGCCATTTCGCTTTACCGCTAAATCTAAAAGTCCGAGTCTTTTACAGAAAAAATTCTCGCACTGACTGTGTTTTCCAACTATCGAACAATGAAGATGTCCTCGCCTTTTCAAATTTGGCGTTATGATTATATTTTGAGTTATGGTATCAGTATTATTCTAATTTAATTTTTTAAATTAAACCTGAAAGAATCAGAAATAATTTTTATTAGAGAAGTACTTTTTTCGTGAAAAAGGTGGATTTCCGTCAAAATACAAAAACAATGCAATACAAAAAATACGTTTTTTGAAACTTTGAGCGATTATCTGCTGCATTTAGAGTTATCCAATCGAGCTCAAATATCTGCAAAAGCTGATCATTTAAGGGGGTTCCCCCGTAAAGAATTTGACACTCTAGTGAACACAGATCATTTATATTTCTTTAAATTTTAGGTTCTTCTTTTCATTTGAATTGACAAGTGCAATTTTTAAACATTTTGCTAAATATTCATGACTTAAATCATAAAGGTGTGTACAGGACATAATGCATTATGTAGGTCTATGGATTTTAAAGTATTCAGTTTCAATTTTGTATTTATTCAAAGTTACCACTATTTGGTAAAAATTAAAACAAAGGATTTCAAAAATTCATCTGGGTGTTGAAAGTTTTAACCCAGAAACCCAGATGCATAAGCATGGAACACCAAAATAATGCACAAAAAATAACACCTCTCCCGTTTGGAAAGTGCCAATAGAATTTATAGCATTTACCTACTCCTGTCATTGTTCGAAGGATAATAGTTCTTATATATATATACATATAGGAATAGTTGTTTGAATATAAGAGTGAAATGTGGAACCACGGAACGCAAAACTTAACGAACAATTTCATCTATTGTCAAAGTTTTTAAGGCAATTTATTCAATGGTTAGGCAGCACAGTCACAACCTGAACTGCCTTTCATGGCCTATTGCCGACGACGATGTAAAAGATCTTTTCAAAGAGAACTTTTTTTGTTCTCAAATGGAGAACTACGCTGTTATCCATGATGTTGCATGTGAAGGAAGTTCGGTGTAGTTTCTTAACGGAAATTTGTCGAAATCATAAATTTGTTATTGGCTGGTAAAAGTTTTTACAGCCCTTAACCACAATTTGGTAAGCTAATGGAGCAAAAAAGTAAAGGTATGCTGCATATTTCGATTGTTCCACATTTAATTTATGTGTGTTATTGCATTTTGGAGTATTTTTTTTTAGTATTGTATTTTTTTTAAGGTATTTATATCTCACTTAAAAACAGCAGTTTTTGAAAACTTTTAAATTGGTCCTGGAAGAATAAATTCTTAAGTTAGATGACTGATTTGTTATATAATGGCTTGAGTTTTATATTTTTGGATGTATGATTGGTTTATTTCTTTTTATTGTACAGAATCAAGAGCACGAAATTCGAAACGGAAATTAGCCTACGCTATTCTGGGTCTTAGCCCTATAGAGTAAGGCCTTGTTGAGGAGGAGCGGAGATAACGACGGTGACTATACTACATATGTCATATGTCATATGTCATGTGTCATATGTCATATGACATATGTCATATGTCATGTGTCATATGTCATATATCATATGTCATATGTCATATGTCATATGTCATGTGTCATATGTCATATGTCATATGTCATATGTCATGTGTCATATGTCATATGTCATATGTCATATGTCATATGTCATAGTCATATGTCATATGTCATATGTCATATGCCATATGTCATATTATGTCATATGTCATATGTCATATGTCATATGTCATATGTCATATGTCATATGTCATATGTCATATGTCATATGTCATATGTCATATGTCATATGTCATATGTCATATGTCATATGTCATATGTCATATGTCATATGTCATATGTCATATGTCATATGTCATATGTCATATGTCATATGTCATATGTCATATGTCATATGTCATATGTCATATGTCATATGTCATATGTCATATGTCATATGTCATATGTCATATGTCATATGTCATATGTCATATGTCATATGTCATATGTCATATGTCATATGTCATATGTCACATGTCATATGTCATATGTCATATGTCATATGTCATATGTCATATGTCATATGTCATATGTCATATGTCATATGTCATATGTCATATGTCATATGTCATATGTCATATGTCATATGTCATATGTCATATGTCATATGTCATATGTCATATGTCATATGTCATATGACATATGACATATGACATATGACATATGACATATGTCATAATGTCATATGTCATATGTCATATGTCATATGTCATATGTCATATGTCACATATCACATGTCACATGTCACATATTACTTGTCTTGTGTTACATCTGTTTGATTATGTCTATGAGGTCCTGTCTAATTAAAAGGTGATTGATCCAAAAGTGAATCCGTTTTTCGGTTATTCTCAAGGAGTAGTGACGTAGCAGCATTGCAATATCAATCGAGATTCAGAAAATAAATTGAAGTGGACTTGATTTATGCTTCAAGAAATCTTGACAGTTGGTGGTTGACAATTTATTAATCAATAATGGTAACAATTTTAAGTTGAAAGGGTACTATATGCACTATACTGAATTTGGACATCAGTAATGGTAGATTGAATATTATGTTTCTACTTATGTTTATAAAAAACCACTTTACTAATTAAATTCCACACATTAGTTCTGCACAACATTGTTAACAAAAAATTTAATTGATGTTAAAATAAATCAGAAGGCATATAAACCAAAGAACTCCGATCTGACAACAGAGTAATTTCTTCAAATCACTTAATCTGTTGGTTCTCAAAATTGACATAAAACCAATGGGGGTAATAAAAAGGATTTCCTATGATTATATGATAAGGACACACATATCTTCCTTACAACAAATCCCACTTTATTGAATCAATCAAAATGGATTTTCATGTAAAAGAAGAAATTAAGTCTGTATTAAGTTGTTCATATTATTCAACCCCTTTTTTCCCAAAAAAAAATGTTGCCAAAAAAAAAAGTTATTCCAATCTAGTTGGATACGACTCAATTGCTAACAGTGATAAGCCCTATCACATCATATAAGCATCATGTACTTCAGTAATCTGACAAAGTTTCAAGCTCCCAACTGTGAATTTTGTATTGGAGATTCTTTTTATTTTTTTGGAGATACCTCGAAGGGTCTTCCCCCATATTCATACACCGGAAAATATAGGATCCTATATAGTTGGGTTGAATTTCCCTTTCAATTCCTATGAGTCAAGGTAAATCTGTTGTTAATTTCCTTCCCAGTGTTATGTATTTTTCTTTTTTTGTTAGTTTGATGACATAAATCCTTTTATAATAACCACAGGGTGGTGCTTAAATAATAAAAAAAGGGTCAGCAAAAAAAAAAATTAGATTCCGCACAAACAAATAAAATGTTGTCCTTTTTTCGAAAAGAATTTTATACTTCCATACATGTTTTGGATGTGATGCTTGGTTGAGAGTTTGAAAAGCAAAAAGGATGTGTTGCTTTTGAGAAAAGGACGTAAACGTTGTGTGTAATAAGAAAGGACAACGTGCGTGTATCAGTTTTGGTTGTGAAATCCTTTTATGTCTTTTCGACGATCCAATCGAAATCTCATCGCCAACATCAACATGTAGTCAATTTTCCAGACCGTAATTTATCTCTTTGGTAATATTAAAAAAAGGATCTTTTAACATTATATTGTTGATATCTAAGGAGTAAGTATGTGTGTGAATGGTGTGTTTGCATGTATTTGAAGGAAAACGTGGAGATTTTTGTTTATTGCTTTTGGGTATTTCAATATTTGTTTCTGGTCAAGAAATACTCAAGAGTCAAGTAAAGATTGAATAGGCAACATCTGTTGCTATTAAAAAGTTTATAGTTTAGGAAATTTTGTAAGACAGTGTTTTAAGAAGACATTCTAGGAGGTTAAGTTGTTTTATTTTTATTTGAATCAATTTAAATAGCTTTACTATCCATCCTTAGGAGTTTAGCAGAACGTAGTTATTGAATTAAATCATAATATATAAATTCATATCGAATTATAGTTTATTATAACATTTAACTTTACAAATATGAATGAAGATAGCTTGAGCACGTGTTCATAGTTTCAAAACCCACAATTTTCTATGTTGCGAATTAAAATCTGTTAACCCCTGGCCGTACATTGAATCCTACTCAGATTGCTTTTGTAAATAATTCAGCAATATTCAAGTTTTAATTTAATCGGGTATTTTGTTCTTGGGGCTTTTAAAACACACGAGTTCTTGATTGTGCTTCCTTAATTTATTAAAAAATACCACTGAAAGGCTGATTTCTTTAATTTCGATAAAATATTTAATCAAAGCTTAATAGAAGCTGTGGATTCCTTAACTTCTGCAATGTAATCAAGTGAAATTTCTTATGAGTCATTAACTTTTTTCTATTGCTCAAAATCATGCAGTGATGTATGAAGCAGTCAATGTTATGCATCAAATTTGATTTAACTTCCTTAACTTGTTTAATAAACCCATTGACAGGATGATTTTGCAGTACCTTTGATAAAGACTTTTAAAAGAAGCTTAATAGAAGCTTCTTTTATATTAAGTTTGAATCTCAGTGAATGCATAATCGAATGATTATTATATGTTAGTTTCTTGTAGAATATAAACAGTTATATATACAACAATACAATAAAGTGGTTGACTGTATGGCATGAATTTACCTCTATTACATGTTTTAAAATTGAAATATTTGATGCAAACATTTTAAATATGTAATGATTAAAACATTTTATTTATTTAAAACAAAGATTGAAGCCGTTAACATGGGAAAGATGGAGTCGTCAGCTTAGAGTTCTGTCTTCGTTCCGATACATTTATGGTCTGGCGATATATTCATATATTCAAAGGCAAAAATCAAAGCATTGATCCATTTATTTCCTTGTTTTTACATACAAAAATATATGGGTGTCATTTTTGATAATTCTTACCAAATTTGTAGGTAGTTTAAGTTCCGAGAGTTAAATACTAGCCCTTTTATCCAAAAGCTGGCAAAAGCATTTTCGATGTCCAACAAGCACGTAATTGTCGTTTTATATTTGTCTCGTCCAAATGTAACGTCACTGTAGAATTCCAGTAGTTGATGCATGGCGGTGTTTAGATCGAGGCAAGTAAGTTTTTTTTACTAATGTTTAAAATACAAATCTAGAGTAGTGAGAATCGACGATTCTACAACTTCCTTTAACATTCGTTTTGTCCTTTTGGGATAGGCACAAATGTTGCTGTTTCCTAGTTCAGGTAAGATGGCTGTAATTGTTAATAAGTAATAACTACATCAGGTTATATCATTTATTTAAACAACATAAGAGGGCAGGCATTCCTAGGGTTTAAGATTTCTTTTCCGTAGAATTTCAATGCCTCTACTATGAAGAAATATTATGTCATATTGTGTAAATTGTATACGGCCACGTGCTCATCCTAAATTATAAGATTAAATAAATTGATTTATTTATTGGGATTGTGAATTATTCTATATTTCGTGGTTTAATAGTTTTGTGTTTTATTTTTAACAGCAATAAATTTTATAGCTGATAAAGTCCCCTTACAGCGTTAAATAGTGCAACAAAGTGGCGCCCTACAAGCTGCTCACCAATATTAACCTCTTTAGTACACAAAAAAAATTGTTTCCTTCCGACATCTTAGAGTATCTTTTCACCTAGAATAATAACAGCCGTTGGTTAGGAGAGTTGAAAACATTATTCAATAATGAGCTCCGCTAATTTACGAGCAGAATGTGGTGATTTCTCGACTTCTTTAAAGAAGATCGGTTGTTTATACTGCCCTCAAAATAACCAGCGAAAGCTTCAGGGGTGGACTCGCGTAAGATGATAGTTGACTGTTACATTTTTGATCATCACTTGTGATCACATTGAGTTTTCCTTCTGCGTAAGGTGATCACATCCACCAATTCGACTCAATTCAAATTTCTTCAATTTGTCAGTGACATTTGTGAAAAACATTGTTGCCGTAGTTACATTTTCTCAAGTAAATTTTTTGTGAATAAATGCAAATTTTACCATTTATTTTCGATTGTTGTATACTCATATGGTAAAAGAAATACTCTTTTTATTGATTTGGTGACTAAAATTGAAAAAAAAGTTGAAAAGTTCATAATGTTTTATATGCGTGTCGTAACTCTTAGTCACATTGCCACAAAAATTAAAATGAAACGTCAATTTCATGAGAAGGTGAATGTCAAAATATTTTTGTGATTGGTTTTTAGCTATCACTGTGATGATCATCTTACGCAGACTGTAGATTTTGATTATCACAAATCACTTTAGCCGATTCCACCCCAGCTTTTGTATGGAGAGTAGAGACCAGTTGCAGTTGATTGAGCGCAAAAAATATTCCTTGAAATTGAGTTGGTACTTTCACAAAGCACATTTTTCGTTGAAGGTTCTGGAGCCTGGTTGAATTTTTTTCCTGAAATCTGTCTCCTATAAAAGTTCTCCTGAAGGTTTTACGAGACTTTTCAAATTAAGAATATATTACTTGTATTATACATACATACTGCACTTGTATCGGTTTCTTCTGGTACCGGGTCACCGGAAGTTTCTCGCAGGTCCAAGGCTTCTTCTTCAACTTCATCATCCTCTTTTCCAACGATGTTATGATTGGATGGAATCACAACTTTTTTCAATTCACTATTTATCCGTTCGTCCAATTGAACCCAGAAAAAATCATCCTGATTATGAATATTGTTGAGAATTATTATTTTTTTTTCGAATTATTGTTTTTTCGAGCAGTTCTATACCGTCTCTTCTTAGGACATGTTGTTTTTGACGTTAAGGCTTTAACGGATCTATTTTGCCTTGATAATGTGATTGGTCCATTAGTCACCTTTGACGGCAAACAGGACTTGCTTCAGGGATATTTTGATCCGTCCCCGCACGAGGAATTCGCTATTTTGCGGGTAAAAGGCATTGTTGAATATTTTCTCAAAGCGGTCAAATATGTAGCACTATAATATATGATGTTCATTTCTTTGTGTTTCTATCCAATGATTCAAACCCATACTTAGTTGAACTGCTATAATGGTAAGAAGCACTATTATAAAAAATAAATTCGAGAATTCATAGAAAATGTGTTTTAATGGTTCAGCAAGCAATAAGACGAACATTTCCAAAGTATACACAGTCTGTTTTGTATTAAACATAAATTTATATGCAAATAATATTGTGTTTAAGCAGGCTCCAGGTCAATAAAACTAGGTGTTAAATGGTTTGCAACATTTCGAGCATGAATACGCTCTTCCTCAGGCCTTGATTGTAAAATAATATACATCGTCAATAATATGTCATCTATACAATAAATGAACATTTAACTTACAATTTAATATAGAAACTAAATTTCCACAATAAAAAATATGTTCAAGAGAACTACATACACATTGCACACTAAAAATAACTAAGTTGATTTAGAAAAAACTATTTAAAAATTATAAATACATAGTTAAATAATGACATTGACTTTAAAATACATTTAATTATGAAAAAATCTTCTTATTTGATTACACCTCCCAACACTGACAAAAGACTATTTAATTTTGCCTTCTTTTATTGTTTTTTATTAGTTGGCTGTAAATGTTACTGAGATTCTCACAATCAGATCGTCTGTTGATCGAACTCTCTTCGTTGTTGATATGCAGCATTTCCAACAACATTCTCTTGTTAGGGTGTTTCTCAACGTCACATTTTCTAAGTCAGGCTTGTGGTCCTGCTCTATGCAGTGGAGGGCAAGTGCAGTTTTTTGAGAACCACCACTATGTCAGACCGGTGCGGTGGCCGGAGAGACGATTGCGGAGTTTTTGTTTGGAGGTACCAACGTATACAGAAGAACAATTTGTCCCTGTCCCACCTATACAATTAATTTTATAAACAACATCAGACTTATCCATTCTATCTATTTTCCCTTTTGTGTTAGAAAATAGAAACGTTTTTAGAGTGTTGGTCCATCTAAACGCTATTCTTGTTGTCTCTTTATTTCAAATTGGAGCTTGTTTCATTCGAGTTGAAAGAGATGGAATATATATTGCACTCCGATAGACAACAGGTTGTGGTGGTGGAACATTTTCTAGACTCTTTTCCTTTTTGTTTACATCTAAACTTATCTAAAACAAGACTCGATTCAAAGAATACCTAAGATTTTTATATCACTTAATCTTTGAAAGTCATTATGTCACGAAATAATATTTTAAAGTTGAAAGTTATTCAAGAAATCCAAAATCATTTTCTATTCAAATCAATATTTTACCTGAAAGTACGTAAAGAGGAAGCAATTTAAACGAATAATGATTTTGATTGAATTGTTTGGACCTAATTCTCTTCACAATTCACCCTTAGAAAAAGCAGCACCCTCTTAGACTAACACTTCATCCATATCAATTATATTTTCCTTTAAGTGATTTAGTTGCTCAAGAGCCTTTTCATTTTAGTCATAATCAAGTACTCTTGTCACATACAACAGATCAAAACGCACCATCAAGCACACCATCTTCATTTTATAATATACGAACTTAAAAACACTCAACTTTCACCATTAATTGCATCATGAACTTTTATATATATGTATATGTATGACAAACTTAAAGAATCATTGTGACATATATTGTAAAAGTGATAGTTATTATTTCACAGAAGAACCTACGGTCAAATACCTTCACAATCACTCTCTCAGAAATTCCAGGCACTGTCGATTAACTTTGAGGCGTTTAAGGGTAAGGTTTAGATTTTGAATACCCCAGCATCAGATCACCATAGGCAAAAGTTTGAATAACAAATCTGTCCTTGATGTTTTTGTTGAAAAGGATAATGCGATATGCTACAGAGGCTAGTTTTAAACCCTGACTGAATATTAAATGTTTCTCAGCTATAGATAATACAGTCAAGGCTATAAGAATACACATACACACATTGGTCATTCATTCGCATAACTCTTCTGCTTACCCCCTTCCAAAGTGATGCTTAAATGCACGCAGAATATCTCTTTAACTCCGAAAACTTTCTCATCCTCATGCATTTGTATCTCTATATATATAGACGTTGTACATATACAGACGTGACATGAAAACATATGTTACTCAATGCGAATTAAATTGGTTTATCCTTTCGGCAGAATGGCAGCTTCACATGGAACGAAGAAAGGCAATATACACAAGACACCGAATACATATGAACAAAATAATGTCTTTGGTTATATATGACCGGAAGGATGTATGTTTCAAGCCACACATGAGCAGAATTATGGTATAAGTGAAAATGTGATCTTTCTGTAATCAAAGCATTCAAAATCATTTGCTATACCACTGAATAAGCCGGTGTGGTTTGTTATGATGTCCTGTGGAGATAAATAATATTATGATAGGTAAGTACAGAATGGTTACGGATTACAGATGTTCATAATATGTATACAAAAATTCAACTTCATCTGGAGACAAGTATAATTCTTATCTTAGACTGTAAAAGAGTATTGAAGAATCAGGAGGATCTAATAAGTTTACATTATTTTTTTTATTTTTGCTTTGTTTTCATTTAAAGGTGCGTCCAGACCAAAAAAAAAAAATTTCAAAAAACATTATATAAAAAACGTGTTTGTCCGACAAACTGTAAACTACCCAACTAACAATTTTATTTGTATAAGGTTCTGTTTCTTGAATTTAATAAGCTATTACTTCTATAGTGTTGTCATAAGGCTTTTTTATGCATATTAACATTTTTTCACGCCTGCCAAAGTTAGTAAGCTAACATGTGAAAAATTAAGGCTTTTGTAAGGCTTACTTTTGGAAGTCAATGCAAAGGGTTTCTATTAGAAGTTAATAGTTTTCTATTGACAGTTTATCAGAGTTCATTCATATCAAAAATTGGCAAGCTCTATGGAAGGCTGATAATCTGCTTTAGTAAGGGCGGAGTAAGGCCTGCCGAAGTTAGTAAGATAAAATCTGAAAAATTCAAGCTTCTTTAAGGCATTTTGGAAACAAATTTTACAAGTGGGATATTCTTATTTATTTAAGGCTCGTTTAATGCCTATCAAAGTAAGTTCATGGTATACCGCATGCCAGTGTCGAAACATGCGAAAACGTTATGCGGAATTTCGAAAAATTTCTAGCACTATGGAAGTACTTGCTAATACAACAGGCACAACCAAGCGAAGCAATACCACTGCTATTCAAAGTACTGATCCTGGACCGAACCGAGTCAGATTTTGCGATTGGACATTTTTTGCGTTCAAGAAATTGTAACGGAACTCTACCTATTTGACAAACACTGCGCCAACAGGGACCGAAACTCCAAAAACCGTACACGAGAAGTCTTAATATGGAATTTCGTCTTGCGAGAATTTCCGCTCATGCGAAATTTCGGAGGCCCCACGTTGGGCGCCATTTGTAACGGAACTCTACCTATTTGACAAACACTGCGCCAACAGGGACCGAAACTCCAAAAACCGTACACGAGAAGTCTTAATATGGAATTTCGTCTTGCGAGAATTTCCGCTCATGCGAAATTTCGGAGGCCCCACGTTGGGCGTCATTTGTAACGGAAAACCCATAACCCTCGCACTTCACCCTTCAAGCGACGTGTCAACAAGGGACCGAAACTCAAAGACAAATAAATTAATCTATAGATCTCGTAATCACGTAGATTTCCGTACTGTCAGAATTTCGTGACCCCTCATTGAGCGTCCTTTAACACTAAATCTCCAGTAACCACCTATTACTTTTCTGTTTAGGAGCGACTTCCCCTTAGCATATTAAGACCTTTACACTATTTCAACAAGGACTTAAAACTCCCAATATCCTTAACTCAGCTTATTACAGTTAAAGTTATTAAAACCTTCCTTTAAGGCCATCTTCACCCTTCTTCGGTGAACGATCTTAAAGACAGGAACCCTAACTCGTTTGTCACACGACATGATATCCACAAAGTCGAAAATCTGCTACAATTAATCAGACCGAATTAGGATATAGGTTCACAAGAAATAGGTATGCTGTTACTAACTACTATCGAGAGTTAACGGGTAGGATCCAAAAACAAAAAAAAATCATGTCAGCGATTGATGAAAGAGAGAGGAGGTCTGGGAAACACATCTCAATATCATCCACATATTGTTGCGTCGATCTGTAACCCTTAGCTCTTCACTTTACCACTCACTGCACGAAACATATGTAGGTGGAATATATGTAGTTTCTCTAGACACTCGAAATCCTCGACCTTACATCTGATCAGGATTCCTTTCTGATCAACCGAAAAACATAAGTAAGCCTTTCATCGTACTGTTCAATCGACTTAAATTATCATCGGTGATCCGAGACGAAAAGATGATTATAAAAACGCATGTCAGAAGGGTAGTTAACGCTTCGACTAATATTCTTTTATCGCCTGCAAACTTGTGGAGAGGGTGTTACTCCCTCCTGATTCCAGAAAAGAAATCGATCGAAACAAAAGAAAACTTCCCGAAAACGTCAACTTCCTTCATAGGATCCTACACCTGATCTCCTAAAGACATTTAGTACCTTTCCCTCAACCAGGTAGAGGCACGTCCACGCCTCAGAAATCAGGGTGGTCGTCATTCTACCATTGCACCAGGTCTGCTCGTTGCCATTGCTTAGCTCGCCGAGTTGTGGGGTAGGATCTTGCAATTCGAATACGACCAGTGTCACATTATTTCAGACCTGAAGTATAGATGTAGTGAACTTATTAAATTAAGAAAATTGCTTAGGGCCCGAGGAAGATATTGAAACAACTGAAGGGTGAAACTTGAAAAGGAGACTTCGAATAAGACACACGACAGCAATCTCGATGTTACTATTACTATAGATGATCCTTACTCCATCTATCTAAACTAACCTCGTCACTCTTGTAAGGATACGTGACCACTACGGGAATTCAGGTGTTATTGAACTCCATCCGTGCTTAACTTCCCTACCGTGGATAATTGGAAACATTATCGAAATAAGATCACCAACTATCACCCAAAAATGTCCCTGGTTGCACCTACTTTAGTCAGGGACTCCCTCAACGAAGACGGAAGGACTAATCCTTCCGTTTAACAACCTATGATGATGATGATGGTGACTTACTGTTGATGGATGACGGCTCCAGCCACGACCCCTTTACCCATTACCTTAGCATTTCATCTTACTAAATAATGTTCTGCGACATGAACCTGAATCGTAAAGAGTTAAAAAAAAAACTTCCCAAAAAGAACTGCTTAATATCAAAAGATTTGTTTCAACTTTTGACTTAAGTACAATTTTATTTCAAATAAACTTATTGCTAACATAGTCTCAACTTGATTATACTTTATTCTAACTTCTTTCAAATATCTTTTACAATCTATAAAATACAATATATTTCTTCAAAAAATGTTTTTACAAACTTATTCGTTCTTTACTTTTCAAAACTACTATTCAAACAATTTCTATCAACTTTACTATAGGAACTGATTTTAAGAAAGTTCGGAAACCTAAGTATTAAATTCATTTAAGATTATTGGATCAAATAAAAAGTAATTTAATACAATTGGAAAATATTGGTAATGAAATATCAAAAAAAAACTAACACAAGTTAAAAGTGATTGTTTCTTTATCCTAAATAGGATTCAAAAAAAAAGTTCTTTAACTCGGAACAGTGAAAAATAAAAAAAAATAAGTGGAGGCAGTGATGTGAATTCACCCCTTAAGTAATTTTAGAACACCTCAATAATGTTCTAAAGCGTGATTAAATTTGGATACCGAGTTTAATGACACGAAAACCATGTCCGTATGACTGAACACTTGATTTATTTCACTTCATAGTAATTCATGAACCCAAGAAGAGGGCATAAAAGCAGTGATAGGTGACACCGAGTGAAAATACCTATTTTTAGACTAACTGACAAAAAAAAATTTACAAATACTAGACGACACGTATACTCGTACGAGCTGACGCCAAAATATCAAAATTAAAAATCCACAAAATGAATTGAAATATGTTTCGAAAATTTCCCCAGAAATGTCCTTTCCCATACAAGAGAGTATAAAAGATTTTAAAGTGTGTACCACTCCCAGAGATCCCAAAACAATTCAACCAATAAACGTTGTTGACCAAAGAAAAAGCTTAGTCAACTCAACCGATATAAAATATTGAAGTTATTTAGGATGACCTGTAAATCAATGGTTATTAAATGAAATTCAAATAAAAATGTAATATATTTATAAAATATTATAATATATATATTTAAAATTACTAAAAATATTATACTTAAAGAAAGAGTGCACCCTGTCTCTAATTTTTATTATTAAAGGTTTCAAAAAAAAATTAGTTACGGGTTGTATGTGATGGCAGACTTGGGTTCCTACAGACTCAGTTTAATATGGTGTAGGGTAGGGTTGTAAGTATATGTACTTCGAAAAAAATTCATACACTTCCTGTACCGTAAGCTTTGGGATAATAAGTTCACGAAACTTAATCCACTAAACTCCGACAATATTCAGGTTTATGCGTTTCGTTGCTCTGATGATTTGTTTATTGCAGTCAGGTTTGCTTGAGAAAAATTATTAATTTTCCCCTTTTTTTTTTCTCATTGACTGTACAATAACCGATGTACATGTAAAAGTACTCAGATACGTAGGTACTGATTTAAGAAATTTTATAGTATATATTTCATGTATATTTTTTTTTATATATATATACTTCCGACCGTATGTAAAACGTACGAATGTTACTGATATAATTCAACTTTTAACTTTGTTTTTCCTTTTGATAAATGAAGTTTCAACTATAACTTGAACAACAACCAAAAACGATTGTACTTTGCACCAAAGTAGGTAACAGACGAAAAGTATCTTTATGTTTCTTTCCCTTTCAAAATAGGTTCCTTTACAAAAGAAAAATTTCTATTTCATATTATTTCTGATTTTATTCAAAAGTTAAGTTACATCAACTAACTGAACGACTTGGCTTTAATAAGCTCTATATTAACAAGAATATAGTTTTGATTACATTAAACAAAAAAATTAGGTGTGTTAAACATATAATCAGTACGTCGGTACTTCAAAAAAAAATTTCTCAAAAGAATTTTATTAACTGTCTCAACAATTTAACTTTTGTAGCTGAGTACAAACTTTAGTTAATATTCCATTTAGACTAGGAATAACTTTTATTTATCATAAGCACCACAACTAGGTGTAGTTTATATTAAGATTCATAGAAAATAATTTCAGAAACTTGAATCAAATTATAAAAAAAAACTTAAAAATGAGTATAAACTCGAAATATGAACTTGGGTCGAGCTCAGTGATTTTTATCATAGAGATCCCTTGGTTTTTATATGTAATTAAATAGTTTTATTTTTATCTTTCTTTTTCTTTCAGATACGGACCAAAATCACGTAAGTATATTTATTCGCTTTTTTCCTTTAATAATTACTTTATAGATACTTTTCAAGAAAATTCCTTCACGCAGGTAAAATTATTCTTTTTCTTTTCAATTTATAACACTTTTTCAGGTAAATTCGTTTCAAAACGTAAGTATTTAAATTTTCGACCAAATAAACTTTTATAGGAGGTATTATTTAAGATACTACTGCAATATAGCCTAGGTACATAATCACACTTATTCACTTTTATGGTCTGTTCATAAACTAACTGTTTCACTAATATACATATGTAATAAATAATACTGTTACAGATCACTTACGGCATAGGTATAATATAACTTTTTCCTTTTTATTATACCGCTTATCAACTGCTGATGATTAATTTCTTCAAATAATTTCAGGCAGCTTACGATGATCCGGATTGAAGATTCCCACGTTGGGTAGCTAATGTACCTTCTTTCCTGGACTCTGCCGGATTATTGAAATGATCCAAACGACAGAAACTTTTACAATATTGTAAATTAAAGATGTTTAAAGTGATGTGAACAGGTATCACTGATGCTCGTGCCATCAGTGTACATTAGAGTATGCACATTAATTTAGTGATGCATATGAATAATTAACTAAATGAACACCAAGTAGCATCTGGTGCATGTGCTTGACAATTTAACGTAGTATATAAAAAAAAACCAGGTAGCATCTGGTGCATGTGCTTGACAATTTTACGTACGCAGAACTCCTTGACAGAAATCTTGACGCAGTTGAGTCCACTCCTAGAGTGGATTCCTGCGCACGTTTTCTTGTCTGTGGGTGTTTGCTTGAGCACGTGGATTGCTACCTGAAGAAAAAAAATGACTTTAGAATGGGAATTTTAAGAAAAAGGTAAGTATATTTTTGATTTTAGGGTATTTCTTTTTTTAGGTTTTATTCCACCCCCTAGGGTGCTTTGGTTATCTTATTGGAATGCGTCCATTTCTTGGTAAATGTCTTAAGAAATGTTTCGACGCATTCTGATAAGTGTACCTACAGGATGTGTATATATGAACAAAAGATTTTTACCTGGTAAGTATTCCTTATGTTTTGTAAATTATTGCTCCGACTCTAGGATGTCTTCATCCGAAAATCCAGCCGGCTTTAACCTTATGTCGCTGGCTTTCCGAGATATCACAAAATTATTGCCGTTCGTGAATATTCGGCGCACAGCTTTGGGTGATTCAGAGACACCTTCGGTGTACATATAATGACGGTCTTCGCCACCGTTTTCGTCGGGGACACAGATAATTTTGGGGTTAAAAGGATTGTTCTGCCTATCCGCCATTAAATTCTTCTGTGGACCTTAGTCATAGAAATTTTTTTTTTTGCTTTTATCCTACTTGATTAAAATTTTTTTTGGTTTTTGTTTAACTTACTCTTTATGGTGGCTGATTATTCAATTTTCTATGAATGGTATATTATGTTCTTTGTATTTCTTTTCTCTTTTCTAATTCAGATTTTATTTTTCTAACTTTAATTACTGAGGAAGTTAACTTTAAAGCGAGTGAATTGAGAAAGACTTTTGATGCGACTAAAATTTTTCTTCTTTACGTTGCGTTTAACGTTTCATTTCACCTGTACCGAATTTGAATTTTCGAGTAGGGGTAAACTGTCGACGTGTATTTTTCTGATTGGTCAGATTTAAATTATGCGGTATTCTATTCTGATTTGGCCCAACTCATTATGTTACGCTACGATCGCGTCTGAAAAATGAGTATGTTCCAATTTGATTGTACTGAGTCGTACGCTTCTTGCTTAATCATGGGATTTTTGATTTTTGACTAGCGATAGAAATTTATTTTGTGTTAGAATAAATTTCGAATATGTGATTTCGCTTTGTTTGGTGGTGTAATTTTATGGTTTGTATTTTGTGGTAAGTATGTTGTCTGTTCGTTTTAGTTCTGGTAAGTATTTTTTTGTCTCGTGTAAATGTTGCTGTTCGTTATTTTGTTTTTTCTTGTCCTCTTTTCTTTTTCATTAGTCTAGGTAAGTATAGTTCGTTCGGTCTTCCGTATAGGATTCTTATTTGACATTTTAAATGTCATCTGTCATTTGTAAATATACCAGTTTCGTTGGTAAATACTTATAAACAGGTAAGTACGTGTAATTATCGTGTGATTGTAGTGTTGGTAAGTATAAGGTAAGTCTGTATTTAGGTGTATTAATTGTTTTACGTCAATCTGTCAAATGAAATTTTGACAATTGAAAAATTTTATGAAAAGTTGTCTGAATATTGGTACGAAGGTAATGTCGGTAATGTCGTCGAGTTCGTAATTAGTTTTAATCTTTTCATTAGATGTTTATTTCTGTTAGTGAAATAGTCATTGGTTAATATAAATATTACTATAATTCATCACATACCAATTTACATCTAACTTTTCTTCATTAAGCGTTCAGCACTTCTCAAATTGTATTTTCCACTCATTTGTCCTTGACTGAAGAAAAATCATTCTACCGTTTTCCTTTTCAAAGAAAAATTAATTATGTTCTACATCTTTTATTTCTTATTTTAAGTCTTGTTTCTGAATCTTTTCTTTTGGATACATCGGATACCTTTCATTGTTTAATCTACTTTATACCTGTACTGGCGGTGAGAGTTGTTACCACTCCTTGATTCGCACATGATGGTTTCTGTCTCTACTCTACCTCAGATGAAAATTCAACAATACCTGATTCGTGATTGGCATCACTCCCGTTAGTTCAGACTTGATCCTTAAAACTGATTGACTTTTGTTATACTCCATTTGGTGGTGGGTTTGTTGTGGAATGTATGGCTTCATCACATTTCTCCCAGATGGTGTTGTTCTTGTTAGTACACATTCAATTAGGAATTTATTTTGATCATTTCTTGAGAGTGAATTCCTATGTGTTTTGTAGAATACTACAAAATTTGGATGTGGCCTTGAAATTGAATCGGTTCGTATGATGTTTATTTATTTCTTGAGTTACACTGAAAAAAGTGTAACTGAATTAGATTTACGAAATTTTCAAATTGGATGGATATTTGAGATGGGGGTGAAATACTAGGAAATTATACTTTGTATGAAATATTAAATGGACTTATATTACAGATATGTTAATTGCTTAACAGATAGACGTTGGAAGTGGTCTCCCTACAAAACTCATTCGTTTAATAGAGCGTAAGCCTGTTCAACGAAAGAGGAAAGGAGGCCCTACTTTGAATATGTCTGAAAATTAGTTAAAAAAAATGTTTTACTATATTCGATAATCACCCACGACCCGCTGTGTCTCATGCTCAGCTGACTAGTCGGTGCCTATCACTACTTTAGCTACTTTAGTTTCCTTATTTCCGTAAATCTTTCGTATGTACTACGGTTTCGAAACCTCGTTCGTCTCTAGTTTTATATAGATTGTTGCCTATAACTTTTATAATCACTGCTTTGATAAACTTGGGGCATAGTTTCGCATTCTTATGCTTTGTGGCATCACTCAAAGTGAAATTCCTTCGGAAGACAGTATCCCCCATGTTGTATCGTATGGTTCTACTTCGGAGATTGTATGTTTTTTCGTATTGTTCATGGGCTAGATTTAAAGCTGTTTTTAGGTAATTGTGAACTATGTTCATTTTAGCGGTTTTGGGTATCCAGTCTATCTCCGACTGATTCAACCCTCCTAACTTCTTAAGTAATTTATAATCTTCCCCATGTTCAACCATACGTTGCCCAAAAAGTGCTTCGTACGGGGACATGCCCATCACCGAATGAATAGAGGTACGTAATGCGCTCCCTATGGATGTTAGGTTAGCATCCCAATCGTACTGCTTCTCATCAATGTAAGCTCTTATAGAACTTAGAATTGATCTGTTAACTCTCTCACTTGCGTTCGCTTGAGGAGCGTACGCTGCTGTTTTGACGTGATTAACGCCGAAGTTATTAAGAAATTTAATGAATTCGTTGCTCAAGAACTGAGATCCATTATCTGATAAAAGTGTTTCAGGTACTCCAAATAATAAGAATACCTCATCTGCTAAAAATTTTATGAGTTCGTTTGTGTTTGCTTTTTTCAAAGGTTTTATTAATACAAATTTAGTGAGTTGGTCCAAGGCTATCACGATGAACGTATTACCTCTTCTAGAACGGGGGTATGGTCCCAAGAAGTCCACATAAATGTGTTGGAAAGGTCTTTCGACCTCGAAAATTTTACCCATCTCGTTCCTCAAAGTGATATTCGGTGCCTTGACCATTTTACAAATGTCACAATTGCCTATGAATGCCTTTACTTGTGCAGCCATCCCTGGCCAATAAAATCGCTGACGTAAGCGATACAACGTTTTAGTTATCCCTCCATGCGCAGCTCTCGGTGGACAGTGAGCCTGACTTATCAACCTTTCAGCCAAACTCGATGGAATCCAAAGTTTCCATGATTCATCATCCTGGATTGGATTACCTGTGACATGACGGACTTTCTTGTATACGTAACTTTCGGATACTTGTAGGTCCGGAAGTTGTTCTTTGTTCTTACTAATGTGTTCAGAGATTTGCAGATATTCATCCGACTGAAAGGCCGGATCCTTCAAATCCACATATAACACTTCAGACGGGTTTGTCGAAGTTAATACCGGCGTGGAAACATTTGACGTTATTGCCTCTACCTCATAGATACGAGATAGAGCATCAGGCAGAACGTTCAAAGTTCCACGTCTGTGAAGAACCTCGAAATCAAACCCTTGGAGTTTAAGACTCCATCGAGCCAACCTACCGGTTGGGTCTTTCAGGCTCATGAGCCACTTCAAGCTCGCATGATCCGTGATAACTATAAATTTGTATCCCTCAATATAGGGCCTAAATTTATGAATTCCTTTGACAGCCGCTAGACATTCACGTTCAGTGACCGTATAATTTCGTTGGGCCGAATTCAATTTTTGGGAATAGTAGTAGATCGGTAACTCTGCCCCTGACTCGTCTTTTTGGCATAGAACACACCCGATTCCAGTAGCAGATGCATCACAAAGGATGATAAATTGCTTACTGAAATCAGGGTTACGAAGTACGGGTGCAGAAGTTAACGCCACTTTAATTTTATTAAAGGCATTCATAGCCTCCTCTCCAAACTCGAATTTTACCCCTTTCTTTAAAGTATCTGATATCGGGCCAGCAACTCCTGAAAAGTTTTCGATGAACCTACGGTACCAACCGGCCATTCCTAAGAATCGCCTGACTTGACGAATTGTGGTTGGCACCGGGAAATCAACTATAGCTGATATTTTGCCGGAGTCAGCTTTCAGACAGCCTTGCCCAACTACATATCCCAGATACTGCAACTCCTGGAAACAGAATCGAGACTTCTCAACGTTTATTGTAAGTCCTGCTTCCAGTAGTCGCTTACTTACAATTTTCAAAATTTCAATATGCTCTTTGAATGATGATGATACTACTAATAAATCGTCTAAGTAAATGAATACGTTTTCGCGTAATTTGGAAGGAATTACTTTATTCATCAAATAAGTTAAAGTCTGTGCTGCGTTAGAAAGACCGAAAGGCATCACTTTAAATTGGTATAGAGGTCGATTGGGGACAGTAAACGCTGTCTTCTCCCGTGAGTCTTTCTCCAGGGGTACCTGCCAATACGCATCTTTCAGATCCACGCTCGAAATGAACCGTGTTTCTGAAAGTCGTGCAAGCAGTCCTTCGATGTGAGCAATTGGACTCGCGTTCTTCTTGGTAACACTGTTGACTTTCCGAAAGTCCAAGCACAGGCGATTTTTTCCCGGTTTCCTCACCAAAACAACAGGTGAGGACCATGCGCTTGAGCTTTCTTCAATCACACCCAAAGAAAGCATGCGGTCCAATTCCGCATAAACTAAGCTTTGTACTGCTGGCGATATGGGATAATGACGTTGTTTAATTGGTTCCGCGTCTCCCGTATCGATTCTATGCTCCAATAAGTGAGTCCTTCCAAGTCCTTTGAGAGCAAAAGATGGAAATGACTTTACTACTTCTTTCAAAATATCTGACTCCTCAGGTGTCAGATTACATTCTGTGATTTTTGGCGGTTCAGAAACTACCTCGGAAATAGAGTTTAGTGAAGAGATTATTTTAGGTGCTATTTTAAACAGAGCCCAAAAATCAACTCCTAGATACAGTTCTTGGGAAAGAGTAGGCACTAAATACAAATCCATGGATAAAATTTTATCATTGAACTGGATTTTAGCCTGAACTACTCCCACCACTGGCTGTTTTCGACCATCGGCCGTAGAAATATCTGTAGTGAATTTTTTGTATGGGATGTTCAATTTCTCTATATATTCAACTGCACCCTTTCCGAGGCAGCTGACACTGGCACCTGAGTCCAGCAAACCTAACCAGCTTTTGTCGAAGAAGTTAACTTCAACATATGGACGAGGATCGCCCGAATTAATTGCTATTCTGGTGGCAGCTATATTTTTAAAAAGTATTCTCTTTTGCGTGAAACGGTTTCTTAGTTTTTCGATTTTTTTCAGATGTTTAGGGTAAGTATATATCCTTCTCCTAGCTAGATCATACTCCATTTGTCTAACATGTAAGGGTTTAAGATGTCTTAAAGTGGGTATTTTTGCAGGTAAGTTAGGTAATTCATTATTATTGGTTTTTTTCAGATTAGGGTTTTTTAGAATGGTTATTTTCTCAGTAATGTTCTTTTCTACAACGGACTCTCCGAGTCCCCCGTCCGTACCAGATCCCTCTCGGATGAGAGCTGGCTCCGTTGTGGGTTTCCCGAACAATTACGGCAATTCGGTGTTACAGTTTCGGGTAAGCCACATTTATAACAAAACAGTCTTCGCTGTGTATCAGTACAATCGCGAAACGAATGACCCGTCTTTCGACAATTCCAACATTTTACGTTGTCTGGGTTGAAATTAAGTTTATTCTCGCGTTTAAAATTAGGATTGTAAGCTTCAATAGCATTTGAAAATTCTGGAGGTGTAACTTCTACCGTTTGAACCTCTATCTCGCTAACTTGTTTTCTTGCTTGAGCAATATAAGGTGGTGGTGCTCGAGCCCGATTTGGATCATAATGATTCAAAAATTTCTCCATTTCCCGACAGGTATGTACTAATTCTGACAATTTACCAACTTTACTGGTGAGTAACAACTCTCCCATTCTTCTTTTCACGTTTTGTTTGACTATCTCCACGATCTCCTGATTTGGTCGAGGTGTTCGCATTCTAGAATTTATTCTTAAGATGTCTTCATAAAACGCGTCGAAACTCTCACCGGGTAACTGTTTCCTTTCGGCCATTTGACGAGTGAGCTCCGAGTCGGTTTCTAAACCACGGTATTGCTCTATGAGGCCTAAACGTAGGGATCCCCAAGATGAGTGCGGATGTTCCTTCAGCCACATCCAGAACCATGTTTCGACGGCTCCACCTATAAAGTGATGGAAATTTGCTACAACCTCTTCCCATGAAACATTGTAGCTATCTTTGACTCGTTCTAAGCGAAACAGGAACTCGTCAACAGTCATGTTCTTGGCGTTAAATTTAATTCCCCATTTATGATAATGCGGGAATCGAGAATAAGAGCCAACTGGAGACGGTGATGGTACTCTTGTTCGATCGTGTCCAGAAGGATTCTCGAACGTCATTCGATCCAACCGCTCATAAAAATCAACTCCCTGAGTTCTTGTTGCTTCAGCTCGGTATGTTCCTGGGTGTCTCGGAAGATCGCGTGGAAAGTTCGGAGTGTTAGGTAAATGTCGGATAGTAGGCGGTTCTCGCTCAGCAGGATATAGTCTCGGAGTGGGTTGTTCGCATAGGTTCATAGCCGGTCTGGAAGGTTGCGTATTTTGCATATTTATAGTTAGAGCAGTACGGATTGCTTCGTTTACTTTATCCAACATTTGCGTTTGGCTTGCTTCTAAAGTCTCTTGCAAATTCTTCCTATCTTCAGCTCGGCTGAACCCAATTGTAGCTAATGCTACCTCCTTAATATATTGCTGCATTCTGTCTTCTCGTGTTGGTGAAAATTCAAGTCGACGTTGTCTTAGCACTTCAGGGGTGGATGGTCTGTTTTCTTCCACGATGTGTGGACTCTCATCAATCACTGGTTGGCCTCGTGAGGTACTTGGAATTTCTTCCATCTGGCTCACATCGACAGCTTCCCCTGCATCCATAGTTAAATCGTGGGCTGGGTTTAAAGCTTTTTGGTATCTAGTGAGGTGTTCCCCTGGTGTGCTAGGATTCCGTGGGTTCTTCTTCTTCTGTTTCTCGGCAGTAGTAGTTTTATCCTTTCTGCCTCCCATAAGTTTGCGTAATTATTCTCACTTGGGTGGATAATGTGAGTATATCGTATAGACGTAAGTGAAAATAGAATTGTTATGATACAAAACAAAGTATTTTGTTTTGTAGAAGAACCTACAAAAAAAAATTTTTAAACTAAATCTACGCTAATATATGTTCTAAACCTACTTTTTCCTAAAACTATTTTTCTAACCTAACTTATAAACTAACTTAACCTAATTTCCTTTATAGGGTAAACCCTCAAAATAAACTTCAAAACTCCAAAAACTCTAAAAACTCCAAGCGGAAAACTTCAGGAGCAAATCTCTTCCCCTCCTGACACGCTTGGATTTTTCTTGAATAAATGAAACTTCAACTAAACTACAACTACAGTAGATATCTTCTTCTACTTCTGATCAAAACTTAGAATTTTTCAAAATTGATTGACAAAATCTAAAAAAAAACTGCAACCACAACAATGTGTTGCTTAAACGCCACCAGGCACTCCAATTGCCACCAGGCACTCCAGTTCCCAAACTCAAACAAGAATTTGCCAGAACTGCTACTAACAAACGCCACCAGGCACTCCAATTGCCACCAGGCACTCCAGTTCCCAAACTCAAACAAGAATTTGCCAGAACTGCTACTAAATAACGCCACCAGGCAACCCAATTGCCACCAGGCACTCCAGTTCCCAAACTCAAACAAGAATTTGCCAGAACTGCTACTAAATAACGCCACCAGGCAACTTCTAAAAATTTTCCAACTCTGAATTTCTAGAAAAAAAAACTAAATGTATGGCCACCAGGCAAAACTAAATTTCTAAATTCTATACTTCAAAAAAAACTTCTTTACTAATAAAAATCTACTTCTTTCTTTTAACTTCTCTCTTTATTCATTCCAGGTTCGGAGTCGCGACTAGGTTACCCCCATCCATTACAACTCCATCATCATCATCAACAAAACAAAATTTTGATTTTTCAACAAAATCTTATTTTAGATCGCATGACTTATTCATCACTGCATCTAAAACTACCTATCCGCAATTTGAAAATCAATCTATGCTACAGCTACAAACCTAGGTAAGAAGACATCGTTGCCTAGTGGACAGCAGGTTAAGACTTCCTCTCAAATCACTTCAAGATACAATTCAATACAACAAAAAAAATTAAAGATTCTACAATAAAAGTTGTTATTTAAAAAAGGGTATGGTTCTATCTCTTGTGTTGGTGTGTTTTTTACTTCGAGTAAAGCGTAATTGTTCTTTGCTACAGACATGAGTAGGAACAACTTCTACCACTCACCTGGTCAAAGAATCTAACCTTCATTCTTCAAAAAACTTCGAACTAACAAAAATTGAACAACTATCATCTAAAGCTACAGCAACTGGCTTCACCTAGCCAATCCGGACATCAGACTGAGAGCTATTCCCAATAATGGATCGAACTAATTTTTGCGAGAGTGAGAGAATGTGTGAGCTGGTTATCGCTACGGACATGAATAGGAAAGATCACCACTCATCGGTCGACACATAAGTCACTCACCTCCCGATGGAAAATCTCAACAAAAAATTCTCAACCACAAGAAAACCACAAAAAACTTATCATATTCTCGATCCGAAAATCTTGAACATGAATCAAATCTTAACTGAATCTTTTTCAAATTTCTCCAAACTAATCAATATCTAAACTTCCTTCGGGCCCCACACGTTGGACGCCATTTGTAACGGAACTCTACCTATTTGACAAACACTGCGCCAACAGGGACCGAAACTCCAAAAACCGTACACGAGAAGTCTTAATATGGAATTTCGTCTTGCGAGAATTTCCGCTCATGCGAAATTTCGGAGGCCCCACGTTGGGCGCCATTTGTAACGGAACTCTACCTATTTGACAAACACTGCGCCAACAGGGACCGAAACTCCAAAAACCGTACACGAGAAGTCTTAATATGGAATTTCGTCTTGCGAGAATTTCCGCTCATGCGAAATTTCGGAGGCCCCACGTTGGGCGTCATTTGTAACGGAAAACCCATAACCCTCGCACTTCACCCTTCAAGCGACGTGTCAACAAGGGACCGAAACTCAAAGACAAATAAATTAATCTATAGATCTCGTAATCACGTAGATTTCCGTACTGTCAGAATTTCGTGACCCCTCATTGAGCGTCCTTTAACACTAAATCTCCAGTAACCACCTATTACTTTTCTGTTTAGGAGCGACTTCCCCTTAGCATATTAAGACCTTTACACTATTTCAACAAGGACTTAAAACTCCCAATATCCTTAACTCAGCTTATTACAGTTAAAGTTATTAAAACCTTCCTTTAAGGCCATCTTCACCCTTCTTCGGTGAACGATCTTAAAGACAGGAACCCTAACTCGTTTGTCACACGACATGATATCCACAAAGTCGAAAATCTGCTACAATTAATCAGACCGAATTAGGATATAGGTTCACAAGAAATAGGTATGCTGTTACTAACTACTATCGAGAGTTAACGGGTAGGATCCAAAAACAAAAAAAAATCATGTCAGCGATTGATGAAAGAGAGAGGAGGTCTGGGAAACACATCTCAATATCATCCACATATTGTTGCGTCGATCTGTAACCCTTAGCTCTTCACTTTACCACTCACTGCACGAAACATATGTAGGTGGAATATATGTAGTTTCTCTAGACACTCGAAATCCTCGACCTTACATCTGATCAGGATTCCTTTCTGATCAACCGAAAAACATAAGTAAGCCTTTCATCGTACTGTTCAATCGACTTAAATTATCATCGGTGATCCGAGACGAAAAGATGATTATAAAAACGCATGTCAGAAGGGTAGTTAACGCTTCGACTAATATTCTTTTATCGCCTGCAAACTTGTGGAGAGGGTGTTACTCCCTCCTGATTCCAGAAAAGAAATCGATCGAAACAAAAGAAAACTTCCCGAAAACGTCAACTTCCTTCATAGGATCCTACACCTGATCTCCTAAAGACATTTAGTACCTTTCCCTCAACCAGGTAGAGGCACGTCCACGCCTCAGAAATCAGGGTGGTCGTCATTCTACCATTGCACCAGGTCTGCTCGTTGCCATTGCTTAGCTCGCCGAGTTGTGGGGTAGGATCTTGCAATTCGAATACGACCAGTGTCACATTATTTCAGACCTGAAGTATAGATGTAGTGAACTTATTAAATTAAGAAAATTGCTTAGGGCCCGAGGAAGATATTGAAACAACTGAAGGGTGAAACTTGAAAAGGAGACTTCGAATAAGACACACGACAGCAATCTCGATGTTACTATTACTATAGATGATCCTTACTCCATCTATCTAAACTAACCTCGTCACTCTTGTAAGGATACGTGACCACTACGGGAATTCAGGTGTTATTGAACTCCATCCGTGCTTAACTTCCCTACCGTGGATAATTGGAAACATTATCGAAATAAGATCACCAACTATCACCCAAAAATGTCCCTGGTTGCACCTACTTTAGTCAGGGACTCCCTCAACGAAGACGGAAGGACTAATCCTTCCGTTTAACAACCTATGATGATGATGATGGTGACTTACTGTTGATGGATGACGGCTCCAGCCACGACCCCTTTACCCATTACCTTAGCATTTCATCTTACTAAATAATGTTCTGCGACATGAACCTGAATCGTAAAGAGTTAAAAAAAAAACTTCCCAAAAAGAACTGCTTAATATCAAAAGATTTGTTTCAACTTTTGACTTAAGTACAATTTTATTTCAAATAAACTTATTGCTAACATAGTCTCAACTTGATTATACTTTATTCTAACTTCTTTCAAATATCTTTTACAATCTATAAAATACAATATATTTCTTCAAAAAATGTTTTTACAAACTTATTCGTTCTTTACTTTTCAAAACTACTATTCAAACAATTTCTATCAACTTTACTATAGGAACTGATTTTAAGAAAGTTCGGAAACCTAAGTATTAAATTCATTTAAGATTATTGGATCAAATAAAAAGTAATTTAATACAATTGGAAAATATTGGTAATGAAATATCAAAAAAAAACTAACACAAGTTAAAAGTGATTGTTTCTTTATCCTAAATAGGATTCAAAAAAAAAGTTCTTTAACTCGGAACAGTGAAAAATAAAAAAAAATAAGTGGAGGCAGTGATGTGAATTCACCCCTTAAGTAATTTTAGAACACCTCAATAATGTTCTAAAGCGTGATTAAATTTGGATACCGAGTTTAATGACACGAAAACCATGTCCGTATGACTGAACACTTGATTTATTTCACTTCATAGTAATTCATGAACCCAAGAAGAGGGCATAAAAGCAGTGATAGGTGACACCGAGTGAAAATACCTATTTTTAGACTAACTGACAAAAAAAAATTTACAAATACTAGACGACACGTATACTCGTACGAGCTGACGCCAAAATATCAAAATTAAAAATCCACAAAATGAATTGAAATATGTTTCGAAAATTTCCCCAGAAATGTCCTTTCCCATACAAGAGAGTATAAAAGATTTTAAAGTGTGTACCACTCCCAGAGATCCCAAAACAATTCAACCAATAAACGTTGTTGACCAAAGAAAAAGCTTAGTCAACTCAACCGATATAAAATATTGAAGTTATTTAGGATGACCTGTAAATCAATGGTTATTAAATGAAATTCAAATAAAAATGTAATATATTTATAAAATATTATAATATATATATTTAAAATTACTAAAAATATTATACTTAAAGAAAGAGT
This sequence comes from Baccha elongata, assembly GCA_951217065.1. Taxonomy (NCBI): domain Eukaryota; kingdom Metazoa; phylum Arthropoda; class Insecta; order Diptera; family Syrphidae; genus Baccha; species Baccha elongata. The sequence continues at coordinate 242,607,409 of OX578272.1, forward strand.
GCACCCTGTCTCTAATTTTTATTATTAAAGGTTTCAAAAAAAAATTAGTTACGGGTTGTATGTGATGGCAGACTTGGGTTCCTACAGACTCAGTTTAATATGGTGTAGGGTAGGGTTGTAAGTATATGTACTTCGAAAAAAATTCATACACTTCCTGTACCGTAAGCTTTGGGATAATAAGTTCACGAAACTTAATCCACTAAACTCCGACAATATTCAGGTTTATGCGTTTCGTTGCTCTGATGATTTGTTTATTGCAGTCAGGTTTGCTTGAGAAAAATTATTAATTTTCCCCTTTTTTTTTTCTCATTGACTGTACAATAACCGATGTACATGTAAAAGTACTCAGATACGTAGGTACTGATTTAAGAAATTTTATAGTATATATTTCATGTATATTTTTTTTTATATATATATACTTCCGACCGTATGTAAAACGTACGAATGTTACTGATATAATTCAACTTTTAACTTTGTTTTTCCTTTTGATAAATGAAGTTTCAACTATAACTTGAACAACAACCAAAAACGATTGTACTTTGCACCAAAGTAGGTAACAGACGAAAAGTATCTTTATGTTTCTTTCCCTTTCAAAATAGGTTCCTTTACAAAAGAAAAATTTCTATTTCATATTATTTCTGATTTTATTCAAAAGTTAAGTTACATCAACTAACTGAACGACTTGGCTTTAATAAGCTCTATATTAACAAGAATATAGTTTTGATTACATTAAACAAAAAAATTAGGTGTGTTAAACATATAATCAGTACGTCGGTACTTCAAAAAAAAATTTCTCAAAAGAATTTTATTAACTGTCTCAACAATTTAACTTTTGTAGCTGAGTACAAACTTTAGTTAATATTCCATTTAGACTAGGAATAACTTTTATTTATCATAAGCACCACAACTAGGTGTAGTTTATATTAAGATTCATAGAAAATAATTTCAGAAACTTGAATCAAATTATAAAAAAAAACTTAAAAATGAGTATAAACTCGAAATATGAACTTGGGTCGAGCTCAGTGATTTTTATCATAGAGATCCCTTGGTTTTTATATGTAATTAAATAGTTTTATTTTTATCTTTCTTTTTCTTTCAGATACGGACCAAAATCACGTAAGTATATTTATTCGCTTTTTTCCTTTAATAATTACTTTATAGATACTTTTCAAGAAAATTCCTTCACGCAGGTAAAATTATTCTTTTTCTTTTCAATTTATAACACTTTTTCAGGTAAATTCGTTTCAAAACGTAAGTATTTAAATTTTCGACCAAATAAACTTTTATAGGAGGTATTATTTAAGATACTACTGCAATATAGCCTAGGTACATAATCACACTTATTCACTTTTATGGTCTGTTCATAAACTAACTGTTTCACTAATATACATATGTAATAAATAATACTGTTACAGATCACTTACGGCATAGGTATAATATAACTTTTTCCTTTTTATTATACCGCTTATCAACTGCTGATGATTAATTTCTTCAAATAATTTCAGGCAGCTTACGATGATCCGGATTGAAGATTCCCACGTTGGGTAGCTAATGTACCTTCTTTCCTGGACTCTGCCGGATTATTGAAATGATCCAAACGACAGAAACTTTTACAATATTGTAAATTAAAGATGTTTAAAGTGATGTGAACAGGTATCACTGATGCTCGTGCCATCAGTGTACATTAGAGTATGCACATTAATTTAGTGATGCATATGAATAATTAACTAAATGAACACCAAGTAGCATCTGGTGCATGTGCTTGACAATTTAACGTAGTATATAAAAAAAAACCAGGTAGCATCTGGTGCATGTGCTTGACAATTTTACGTACGCAGAACTCCTTGACAGAAATCTTGACGCAGTTGAGTCCACTCCTAGAGTGGATTCCTGCGCACGTTTTCTTGTCTGTGGGTGTTTGCTTGAGCACGTGGATTGCTACCTGAAGAAAAAAAATGACTTTAGAATGGGAATTTTAAGAAAAAGGTAAGTATATTTTTGATTTTAGGGTATTTCTTTTTTTAGGTTTTATTCCACCCCCTAGGGTGCTTTGGTTATCTTATTGGAATGCGTCCATTTCTTGGTAAATGTCTTAAGAAATGTTTCGACGCATTCTGATAAGTGTACCTACAGGATGTGTATATATGAACAAAAGATTTTTACCTGGTAAGTATTCCTTATGTTTTGTAAATTATTGCTCCGACTCTAGGATGTCTTCATCCGAAAATCCAGCCGGCTTTAACCTTATGTCGCTGGCTTTCCGAGATATCACAAAATTATTGCCGTTCGTGAATATTCGGCGCACAGCTTTGGGTGATTCAGAGACACCTTCGGTGTACATATAATGACGGTCTTCGCCACCGTTTTCGTCGGGGACACAGATAATTTTGGGGTTAAAAGGATTGTTCTGCCTATCCGCCATTAAATTCTTCTGTGGACCTTAGTCATAGAAATTTTTTTTTTTGCTTTTATCCTACTTGATTAAAATTTTTTTTGGTTTTTGTTTAACTTACTCTTTATGGTGGCTGATTATTCAATTTTCTATGAATGGTATATTATGTTCTTTGTATTTCTTTTCTCTTTTCTAATTCAGATTTTATTTTTCTAACTTTAATTACTGAGGAAGTTAACTTTAAAGCGAGTGAATTGAGAAAGACTTTTGATGCGACTAAAATTTTTCTTCTTTACGTTGCGTTTAACGTTTCATTTCACCTGTACCGAATTTGAATTTTCGAGTAGGGGTAAACTGTCGACGTGTATTTTTCTGATTGGTCAGATTTAAATTATGCGGTATTCTATTCTGATTTGGCCCAACTCATTATGTTACGCTACGATCGCGTCTGAAAAATGAGTATGTTCCAATTTGATTGTACTGAGTCGTACGCTTCTTGCTTAATCATGGGATTTTTGATTTTTGACTAGCGATAGAAATTTATTTTGTGTTAGAATAAATTTCGAATATGTGATTTCGCTTTGTTTGGTGGTGTAATTTTATGGTTTGTATTTTGTGGTAAGTATGTTGTCTGTTCGTTTTAGTTCTGGTAAGTATTTTTTTGTCTCGTGTAAATGTTGCTGTTCGTTATTTTGTTTTTTCTTGTCCTCTTTTCTTTTTCATTAGTCTAGGTAAGTATAGTTCGTTCGGTCTTCCGTATAGGATTCTTATTTGACATTTTAAATGTCATCTGTCATTTGTAAATATACCAGTTTCGTTGGTAAATACTTATAAACAGGTAAGTACGTGTAATTATCGTGTGATTGTAGTGTTGGTAAGTATAAGGTAAGTCTGTATTTAGGTGTATTAATTGTTTTACGTCAATCTGTCAAATGAAATTTTGACAATTGAAAAATTTTATGAAAAGTTGTCTGAATATTGGTACGAAGGTAATGTCGGTAATGTCGTCGAGTTCGTAATTAGTTTTAATCTTTTCATTAGATGTTTATTTCTGTTAGTGAAATAGTCATTGGTTAATATAAATATTACTATAATTCATCACATACCAATTTACATCTAACTTTTCTTCATTAAGCGTTCAGCACTTCTCAAATTGTATTTTCCACTCATTTGTCCTTGACTGAAGAAAAATCATTCTACCGTTTTCCTTTTCAAAGAAAAATTAATTATGTTCTACATCTTTTATTTCTTATTTTAAGTCTTGTTTCTGAATCTTTTCTTTTGGATACATCGGATACCTTTCATTGTTTAATCTACTTTATACCTGTACTGGCGGTGAGAGTTGTTACCACTCCTTGATTCGCACATGATGGTTTCTGTCTCTACTCTACCTCAGATGAAAATTCAACAATACCTGATTCGTGATTGGCATCACTCCCGTTAGTTCAGACTTGATCCTTAAAACTGATTGACTTTTGTTATACTCCATTTGGTGGTGGGTTTGTTGTGGAATGTATGGCTTCATCACATTTCTCCCAGATGGTGTTGTTCTTGTTAGTACACATTCAATTAGGAATTTATTTTGATCATTTCTTGAGAGTGAATTCCTATGTGTTTTGTAGAATACTACAAAATTTGGATGTGGCCTTGAAATTGAATCGGTTCGTATGATGTTTATTTATTTCTTGAGTTACACTGAAAAAAGTGTAACTGAATTAGATTTACGAAATTTTCAAATTGGATGGATATTTGAGATGGGGGTGAAATACTAGGAAATTATACTTTGTATGAAATATTAAATGGACTTATATTACAGATATGTTAATTGCTTAACAGATAGACGTTGGAAGTGGTCTCCCTACAAAATGAAACGGCAAAACATTGGAATTTTGATGTCAAAGTTTTATTATGGATTAGATTAGAGCATCGAAAAAAAAAGTGTCGATATCATCATTGCGAAAAAGTTACTCGCTAACGTCTTGGCTTTTTCAAAGTCTAGTGACCGCTCGATATCTTCCTAACTCGTGGAGTAAGGAAGATAGTGGAATACTGTCAGTGCCAAAACTCCTTAACCAAGTTTTAGATAGATTTCCACAACCTAATTAAGAACATCTCATAGAAAGAAGAACTTTTGTTTGTGGGCGGAAATTTGAATCGCCATATATATTGAGAAGACTAATGAAGACTACTATGAGGACCGCCCTGGAGGCCTGGGATACCACGAATCCTTACCATGTGCAGGTCATATGGTCTTATTGTGTTTAACGCTATGTTTATCAACCACAGAAGAGACCTGATAATCTGCAGGGCTGCATCAGTCGAGGGAATAACACTCAGACTTCTATTTGGTAAATAGTTTCATGAAACCAAATTTGAAAGAGGTGACTGGTTGTAGCGATTGCCCAGCAGCACCGTCTCTTACAGAATTTTTCATGGAGATCAAGAGGAAAAACAAACAAACAGAAACCTCTGACAGAATCAAGAGGAAAACACTAGGATCTAGGAGCCGCAAAAAGAGACCACCATCCAAGGGACTACGAAATATTGTGATGGTGGTGTAGGAAGAGAGTACGGAGAGCATGTCTCGTGGATTTGGAAGAAATATCTACACCATCTGTTAATGCAAACCAGGCTCTTCAGGAACTGCCATATGCCAATATTAACAAAGGCACAACTATTGCTGTGCAAAAAAGAAGAAAAGCCTAGTCGAGATTTGTCAAAGTTCATATACATCCTATTCATATGAAGATCATTTACAATGTTCAAAAAAAACTTTTTGTAGGTACCACAAAATTCTTCATAGGTGGCGAAAATACTGCGAAGGACTTTTAAATGAACAGTTTCCCAGATGATACTTTCTAACACTCGCATCAAACTACGAAGAAGTGCCCTACAACACTGTTGAAGAAGTCAGTCGCCGGTGAAAAACTTCAAAAAGGTAAAAGCGATTAGGCCAGACGGTGCGTACCGACTGAGTTCTGGAAAAAAATATGGGAGACATTGGGCCTAGATGGCTCAAGCCGCGTATCGACTACGCGCGGCAAACCATCGAACATTGGCTCGCGCGGCAGCCGCGCATAATGGATACCTGGTTGCCGCGCGAACATTGCCGCGTACGAACATGACTAGCCGCAAGCCAATTGCGATGGATTTTTGTGGGCGGCAAGCGTTTGGCTCGCGAGCAATTGAGACGGTGTTAAATGATTTTTTTATGTTCTTGATTAAGAACACAAAACAGAGACTGTATCACGCGCTGTATCACAAAATTCTCAAAAATTGGCTCGCGAACCAAACTTTTGATTTGCCGCCATCGAACATGGCTCGCACGGCAGCCGCGCATAGTCGATACGTGGCTTTACGGTTTTCCATACCTCCATATCTCCAAACTTATCAGCAGAAACCAAATGCCAAATCAGTGGAGGAGAAAGGTGATATACGCAAAACTGCGATCATGGCTGATGTCACACACTCCATGAAGATCGTTGACCGTGTATTGGATGGCCGCTTGCGAAAAACAATTAGGTTGAAAAAATACCGCGATTCCTTAAGCAACGCTGCATGTTGTGTTTGTAGGTTTTGAAAAAGCGTTCGATTGACAACCACGAGATCGGATATGGGTCGCCCGAAAGCAACTGAAAGTTGCAGAAATCTACGCGCGGATGATCAGATAAATATGAACGAGCTTGTTAAAACAAAGGTTAGATGCACTGCAGGAGTTACTAAAAATGTCCCAATCGAAGTTGGTGAAGCGTCTTGAGTCCAACGCTTATACCTACGGTTCACGATGTTGGACAATGTACAAGAACTATGACAGCAAATTGACGGCAACTGAGATGAATATGATTGGCATGCAGTAGAAGTAACAAAACTAGATGATTAAATCAGCAGTAAAAACATCCGAAGAAGCCTCCACGTCAAAAATTATAAAATTCTGTGAGATATTTAAAAATATGCAAGATTTTGTCATTCGAGATATTAATTTGCGAGATATTGTTACGCTCTCATTGAAAATATATTAATTTTATTTTAATCCCTTTGTTTGCAGGAAGACCTTATTTCGTAAGTCTAGTTACTTATTTCATAAATTTCTGAATAATTGTGTAAACATATCCTTATTTGTGTAGAAAAGCCAAAATATTTACCTGTGAGAAATAATTAAATTAAATAATATATTAGTTTCTTTTCTATTATGTTATTTATTATAACCTAGAATGTAGTTACATACTGGTTTCCAATTATTGCAGGCAATTCAAAGCACAGTTATAACCTTTTTTTTCGTAAAAGGATTTTTGAATAATTTATATTTCATTATTTCACTTGACGAGTAATAATATCAAAAGGGAAAAGTTCACATACAAACAATTTGCTTCCATGTATGCACTCATTGGTAACTCGCCGTATCATATAATTTAGAAACATATCCATATTATGTCAATTATTATTATTATTATTTTCCTTTGAAAACATTCACTTAATAAGCCATAAGTGTATTCAATACCCCCCAAAAAAAGGCCTAAAAGCATTAAATATTTAACAAAAGAAACGCGCCCCAACAAATAGAAACCAATTTTGACAAATTAAATTAATTCCAATGCTCTTTCGCGTTGCCTTTTTGGAATTATTTGTCCTTCTTATGTATATTTTGTGTCAAAAAAAAAAAAAAAATGAATGGAAAATAAACAAGAAAAAAATTTAGAATCAGAAATTCCCATTAATAATAGATTTGTGTTGGGGTTCTACCGTAGATTTATCCATTGTCGACTTTTTTTCTATTTTTTTTTTTTTTATTCTATGCTTTGATCGATGTAGGTTGAAATTCAATAAGAGTTCATGGAATAAAGATACAGTACTACCATTGATAGACAAAAAAAAATGTTTCTTAGCAAGCAATACAATTAAATAGAAAAACATGGTGTTTTTATGTTTGTACACACAATATATTTAGAAAATGAAATAATCTATTTCAAAAGCTAAAGGTACCTAACCTATTGAATCACCATATCAATCCTATATGTCAACAACAATAGTCTTTTTTTATTAATAATTTAAAATGTATTTTGTGTTCAGGAGTATTGCAAAGAATGCCTAAAATTTTTTTGGAAGAAATTCAAGGACAGAAAGTGGGAGGTTTAAAGTTTAGCGCTCCAAATTCTCATGCATATCCTTAGGGTGAAACAGTGAATGGATGCTGATTTATAGTCCCAGCTGAGATCATTAACATCGTAGAAAAGAAGGAGGAAATAAGAGACGAAAAAAAAACATCTTCTCGTTATAGTGAATTCAAAATTATTTCTCATGACATACGCAGGTGATATTATAAGGGGAAGGGTTTAAACAGTTATACAATGATTTTTTTCTTAGATCTAGGATTCCATATGTTAGGGAGGGTCACTTTATATAACATTTTAATGCGAACACGGACTTTTCATGCGACCGCCGACATTTCACCACCAGCTGTTTCATGTTTATAAAATTCGTTGCCGGTGTTTCACCACTGGACAATTCGTTGCCATTTTTTCGCCACTAGACATTTGAACACTGGTTGCAGGTTGGTAAGGTAGTGTGACATATTCAATATGGCGATTGATTTCTTTCCGATTTTGTTCCAAATTCGACCGGTCACAATAGAACAGGTATATTTTTGCCTATAAGTTTAAAGAAATATTTAGATGTTTATTTTCTTATTATGTACCTATGATCGCAAGTAAAAATCGATTGTAGATACCGTAATGATGATGCTAAAGATTTATTTTTTTTTAAATCTCTCTTATAATAATTCATATTATTTATTTATACTAATTATTGACTGTTACTATGTTGTTTTTAATGATTTAAATAAAATAATTAATAATTAAGTACGAAGTGTAATTTTTTTTAACAATAATTAGCTAAAGAATTCCTTTGATAAGAGTTTCGATTCATCTGTCTGTAAACGATACGATACGAGCGCAAAACTTATTTATCGGCGTTTTGAAAATACAAAATACATAGAAATAAACAACATACTCATGAATCTTAACGTGGAAACACATAACGTTCTTCAGGTGGAAACATGCTCACAGACCATAAACAAATAATTGTAATTGTGGGCTAACTATTCCATGATTTGTTTTGTTTTATTAATAAGAAATTTTAACTCTTGACTTATCTCTTATTCCATATTGTAGTTAAGTCATAATTTAGAGACAAAACAAGCGTTTTTTTATTGATAGGACTGGTACAATTTATTTTCAAATAAATGTAATTTGTTTTTCTTTTTGCTTCACTTTTCTGAAGATAAAACAATGTTTCAGATTATATATTTTTTTTCTCATTAAAATTAAATAAAATACACTGGAAAACCAAACCGAAATGTAAAAAAACTTTTTAAATTCGTTTTGTTTTGATCTTGTCAGCAGTTTTACTGAATTTTTTAGAGCTTACATGAATTTTTTCTGTAAGTCGATTTTGAAGAGTTTTCTTCGTAATCTACTAGATGTACGGGAAATCTATTTGATTTTGATGAGATTTTGAACTCTTTGCTGGAAATCTAAATTTTGATTCAGTGTGGAAAGCCTATTAGTCCCAATAAATGCTGTATTACTGACACATTAACATGTGTGTTATATGGGAACGTCAAATTTCTTCGGAAATGGTGTGCGCTATTGTCCCATGTCGTTTTTTCGACAAGTCAGTCAGAGGACGTCAGTCATCTACACATGTCATCAGACAAAATCAAAAGAGTTCCGATTTTTCGTCAAACAAATGCACGCATACAGACTTATTTTTATAAACACTATATTAGAGATTGAAGGCAAATGACTGACCTTGTAAACTTCTCTTAGAAAAAACTTCAATCTACCGCATTTTGCATTTTTATAAATGATAAAATATCTTATTTGTTATTAAAAATCATAAAATTAAAATCTATTGTGAATCAAACCATTTTTTTAATACAATTTACACTACATTGCCTGGAAGAAACAAAAAGGTTTCGGTACGCACTAACGAACACAAAATGTCTGGTCACTAAATATCAGGTACTGAAATGGCAGCACTGATATACCCAGCACTGCAAAGGTGGCAGTGAAATATCCGGCAATAAAACGCTGGCGTTGAAGTATCCGGCACTGCAACGTCGGCGGCGAACAGTCATGGACCGATCTTAATGTGCTCTTTTACCAACTTAGTATGGTTTTCTCAGTAGTATCTAAGAACTTTTGAGCATAAGACATCTCATTTTCAACATTGACTTAGAGGGGATTTTCAAAATGGCTAATCTAAAAATTCTTCACTACATTTAAGCAATACTCAGCGACATATAGCTTCTATTTTAAATCATAAGATTTAAATATTTTGCAACAAAAAAAAAAAACCTAAAGGAACAGGGCTAATTGAACCTGTCATAAAACCGTTTTTATTGCTCCGTCTATCCTTTAAATGAGTAAACCGACAACACGTTAGTAACTTGTCAGAGAGATTGTGCGACTCAATTGCGCCAGTATTTTTAATTTTGTCAAAATTTATTTTTACTGAATTTTTCTGAAAATTGACATCTGCCAATTCGGTCTAATCTTATTTTAACTGACCACAAAAAAAAAACAGCATTATGATAGACCACATCATTAAAATGAAGATTTTATATTACTACACCAAAGTTATAAGTCAATTGGCTGAGGAAATATTCACCCTCAAAGTATCTCACAAATCCACTCAGCCAAGGCTGAGGTTATTCACATAAAATGCAAACAAAACAATTAGAAAAAAAAAACTTGAATGGGAGGGGGGTCTATCACCCCACGTTTAGCCAGACGGGGTAATTTTCTAAAAATTGACATAAAACAGAAAAAATAAAATGCACGACTGGGTCGTACAAATTTGTTCTTGGGGCAAGTTACTTTCGTGTTCACGATTGAAAAATTCATTTGACTAGTTTTTTTTGTTTTTTTTTTTAAACCAAAAAAAAAACAATTATTTGAAAACAAATGTATATTAAATAAAAAAAAATCAATCACATCGTCGGTAAAATTTCAATTACATGAATTTTTTTCAAAATTTTGTTTGCATTATTATTTAAGTTAAGCAGTCGCTTTATAGTATTAAATTTCGTCATAATCGGTAAAAAAAATAAAAAAAAAAGAAAAATTTATTTTCAAACTAAAAATTTGGAAAAAAAATATTTAAACTAATTTTTTCAAAATTTTATGTATTTAGGTACTATTTTTGTTTCCAAAATTCAATGCTTCTTCTAATTTTTAATCAAAAACAGAAAACCAAATGCTCCAATGTCTTGTACCTACTTTTTAACTAAATATGTAAAATTTTGAAAAAAATAGTTTAAGTATATTTTTTGTAACCGTATAACCGTTATTTTTTAACATTTTTTGCTGTTTTAAGTCTATTTTTTTTGAAAATTACACCTCTTGCCCAAACAGTGCTGTGTTAGACCCCCTTTCCGACACAATTGTTTTCTTGTCTTGACTCAACCTACTCGCTCCAGTTGTTTTCTTGCATTTTATGTGAACTACCTTGTATAAGTGATAGATAAGTGGATTAGTGAGGGCAAAAATTGATCAATTTACAGTCTATAGAAGAACTTATTATTCTGTAATGTTAAGACCTATAATGATTTTTTTCATATTTCTCGCCATGCAACAAACTATTGTCAAAATAAACCAATTATAAATGCTTGTGTTAAATTTAACGAATATGCAAATGTTTTCAACCTTGATCAAAATAGAGATATTTTTAAATTGCATTGTTATGAATACAATTGTTTAGAATTATGTTTTTCTTTTTATACTTTATATAATATAGTATGATTTATATTAAGTAGTCTAAGAAAGTTTTCCGATGGTTCAGTTTTTTTTTTTGTAATAATTCTTTAATTAGTATTTTTCATTCTTGTTAACGGTATTAACTAATTTTTTTTAAAGGCTTTTAGAACCGAATGATTATTTTTGAAATATTGTTTCAATAAAAAAAATTATTGAGTTAGTAAAATTGGCATTTTCTTAATTATTTTAACAACAACAATTCGATTTTTTTTAACTGGACGTAGGGTTTGGTGAAAAAAAATGGGAAATATATTACAAATCAAAATACCACAATTTTCTTGAAAAACTTTTCCTTTTTGGACATACATTTTTAAAATGTTTGTTTCTTTCTTTTGTTTAATTATTTGATGTTTAATTAATTGCAAGAAAAGATTATAATAAGTAAAAATGGTTAGAAAGTTACAGCATCCAAGAGCAAGTACGTGCGACAAAATCGTGCTTTTTATCTTATAACGATTTGGATAGGGCACATTTTGTAACTTATCAAGTGTCGGAATCTAGAAACCATTAACTTATATTACCTTTTTGTTTCAATTGAAAATGAATAAATAAAATTTCTAGAAAAAAAAAATAAAAGAACATCAATGCTGTAATATAGTAATATAAACTGAGATAAACTTCCTTTACATGACAAAGTTTTTTAGCTTTGAACAAACTTTATACATCTACACTTCTACTCATTGGCAAAATTAATAATTAATTATTTTAACGATGTATGGTTTTGGTTTGTTAGTTGTTTGTAGGTGTTACAGAAATTTTATGGCTGAAAAAGTCCTCTGAAATTAGAGAGTTTCCAACTAAAACCAACATACGGGTTCACTGAATGATTATTTTAACCTCATTCAACTTTTTTTTTATGGCCACACACACAAATTGGTTTGGACATTGAATTTGCTAGCATGACATAGTTTCTAGGATGAAGTGAATAATAGATAAATTGAATCCTTCGAGAGTTGAGTTGCACCAAATTTGATATAAATTATAAATCATCGTATATATATAAATGTGGGAAATTCCTAGGAGATTGGGTGATTTTATAAAGGCTATATGTCACATGCAGTGTAGATGTTATTTGCGGGAGGAACATTTGAATTATTGATATATGTGTCATCAATAATTTCTTGTTAGACAGGTGGTAAACAATTTTGTATGTGATTTGAATGACGACTAATTACAGTAGTTGTAGAACATTTGTGCATAAGAGAGGGTATGTTAACAAAGGTGGTATGCGATTGCACGATTCGTCATTTTGGTCACAAAACCATTGCTTAAGATGGTCACATTAAAATATATTGGTCAAATTAATTCCGAAAACGATTTCTTTATACAATGGTTTCAAAACTAAGCCGTCCATATTGTAAACTTATTTTTTTTAATTTATTTAATCAATTAATAGAAATGCATAAAAGAATTCTGTCTGCGTAGAGTAGAAAGTTTAAAAAACTTAATTAATTTTGTGATTATCGTATCTTCCTATCACGATGTTGTTCAATAAAGTACTTCATAAAAGATACTCTTATTTCATTTTATTTTCTAAAAATAAAAACTGATGAAAAATTCAAAAAAAAAAGACGCATCTATTATTTTCTTCTCTTACATACTTAAACAAGAAGTTTTAAAGCTCATCGTCCAAGATTTATAAGAATGTTCGTGCAATTTCAAAGTATTATCAAAGAATATAAAATTTCATGAGAAAATTCAAACAAATCGTAAGAGAAGTTTATTGAAAACTTTTATAAAGATACATTTACTATGGATAAGTTGATTGTGTTTGTTTTGTTAAAGAAAAATTCTTGTTGGTATATTGGTCGACTAAATTTGTTAATTTTAAAAATAAAATAGAAGACTTTGTATTGAATCTGATAAGTTTTAGATATTTATTTACAAAGTTACTAGGTTGTTTTTTTTTTAGATTTAATTATAAGCTTTCTAGATAAGATAATATTGTAAATAATATTAGAGTGAATAAAAATGGTAATGAGAATTATTAATTTTAAAAGAAGATTAAGGGTTATTTTTAAATTGGATTTGTATTTTCATTTCATCTTAAATTATAAATTAACAAAATATATTTATTAATTTTTTACCTTAATTATAAAGAGAAATAAGTATTAGTGACAAAAGTATCTTTTATGAAAAAAAAAAATTACAGATAATATCAGCTTAAATACATAAATATTAAAATAAAATCCAAAAAAACTGACTGTTTAGTGCGCTTTATGGGCTGGTGGAATCATTGGTCCGTACTTCTTAAAAAACGATGATGGCCACAACGTTACAGTCAATGGTGATCGGTATACAGCCATGATTACTAACTTTTTCATTCCTGAATTGAACAATCATGATGTCCAGGAGCTGTGGTTCCAACAAGACGGCACAACATTTCACACAGCTCGTGCCACAATCGATTTCTTGAAAGACACGTTTGGTGAACGCCTAATTTCACGTTTTGGACCTGTGAATTATCCTCCAAGATCTTGTGATTTAACACCACTAGATTATTTTCTGTATGGTTATGTAAAGTCATTGGTCTATGCGGATAAGCCACAAACGCTTGACTATTTGGAAGACAACATTCGCCGTGTAATTGCCGATATACATCCACAAATGTTGGAAAAAGTCATCCAAAATTGGACGTCCAGATTGGACTACATCCGAGCCAGCCGTGTCAGTGATATGCCTGAAATCATATTTAAAATGTAATGCCACAAGATTATTTTTCGAATAAATAAAAAATCATGTCAATCGAATATTCCATCGTTGTTTTATTGTAATTTAAAGTTCTATACCTCTAAGAAAAACACCCTTTACATAGTTATTATATTTTTGTTTTTTGTATTTATATTTAAATTTAATTAGAAGAAAACTGAATAAGCCAATAACCTAAGAGTTTATGATTACGCACCAACATATTAGATGTTAATATCAAACATAGATTCGATTTCAATAAGATCCATGCCAAAAAGCCAATTTTTTAACAATTTAATAAATATATGATAAGATGTCTGTAACCTGATGTTATGTGGAAGTTGACAATACGACGTGCGACAATGCTATACAAATTACGAAATGTAGTTGTGCGAAAGCAAGGTACGGTAACTAGGTTTAGAAAATTTCCACGTAAATTACGACTTGTGATTTTTCTACAATTAAGATTTCCAGATCTTTTAAAGAAACAAATTAGGACTTTATAGCAGTATAAATGATGAAGTGGGAGAATTTTAAATCACTAAATAATGAAAAACTCGGTTTTAATCGAGGTTTTCGGCAGATTTCTTTCAAAATATTTTTTTGTAATATTAAAAAAAAACGATGCCGTATTGTAATCTCGAATGAAAAATACCAAAATAAATTTGTTGTGCGTGAAAATTACAAATTGTTTTCGGCAAAGAAGAAAATGAAGTCTAGTATCTTTGACAGATGTTAGACTTTAGAAAATTAGACTTAAGAAAATTGTTGAAAATGATGACGAACCGCGTTACTGCAACCACATCCACAAAATTTCAATTTGTACCTACGCTTGTGTAGTTTATAAACAAACTAAGTAGTTGTAAAAGCAGCTATTGCAATAGAACTGAATATCATTGCACAATATTCATAACAAAAATATACTGAATTCACATTTCTATTAAATGGAGTGAAACATTCTTCCAGAATACTAGAACATAGAACATTAGTTACACACTGAAAACGACAGCAAGTGCTAAGTATTTAATCGGATTGTGATTAGACAATGATCGCTGGTCGCCAACGTGCATTTCAGTTTATTTATAAGAGCATTCCAGACGATGTTTAAGTCGAAAAACTTCAATTAACACGGCGTACAATTGTGGATTTTAATGTTAAGTTTAATAATCTAATTATATCATATCGCGTATCGGGATGAAATAATGTGTGCGCGTGATAATAGGTTGCAATTTTTATAACGCTTTTGTTTTCTGTGTTTAATTTATGTGTTCCTTATTAACATAATTTCTTACTGAGAGAACGCCAAATTCAGGAATTTGTTCAAAGTAACATGCACACCGATTAAAGCCATACATTGGCACATTCTGGTATACGCTGAAATTCATAATACTATAGGAGCGCGACATATTGTCCACCGATACAAAAGGCTTTTGGACTTGTATATGGAATGTTTTTTTTTACTGAAGAAATAGCCCAACTAACAATTTAACTTGTATTAGGTTGAACACAAGCTATTTTCAGACTGCTATAGAAATAGTAAAAGACTTTATACAAGTTATTTTGGCGCTTGCCAATAAGCTATATAACTCCTATAAGACTTTCGGTAGCAGGTGCTATATCAGCAAATAGCTTTTCATAAAATGCAATTGGCTTGCCTCTGCCAGCCATTCTGTGACAGCTAATGCCAATAGCTTGCTTTGGATGTTATAAAACGGCTCAATACAAGCCGTTTAATGACAGCTTACTTAATAACTTGCCTTAGATGTTGTAAAAAGGCTTTACCCAAGCATTTTAATGACGCATTTGATAATAGCTTGCGTTGGACGTTGTAGAAAGGCCTTACCCAAGCCATTTCATTAATGACAGCTTGCCGTAAATGTTTATATAATGTCTTATAAAGGCCATATTAAGAAATAAAAAAAATTTTGGTATTAGTACATTAAGCAATATTTTTATTTTTGTATTTGTATTTTTAGATATTTCCTCCTTCGCAGTCAGGGCCCAAAAATATTTTGACTGTATTCTGTAAAGATTGAAATTATATTTAAAATAAAAAAGAAAAGTGTTTAATTACATGGATTTTGGATTCAGAATCGAGAACTTCCACGCACCACTCCATCACTCTACCTCTTCGCCACATTGTTGTTGAGAAAAATATGATACCAAGAAAATGATATGAAGAAAATGTTAACGGTGAAGGGAGAGAGATAATTATCTTTATTAGTTTTTAGAATTCATATTAATAAATTATTTTTGTAGGCACTTCTTTTCGGTTTAAGGATGTTTAAAACTTACCTTTCCTTTTTTTCTTTAGAACTATAATGTTGTTACTAAGAGCTTACTTATAAGACTAGCAATTGACATATTAGCAGAATAAATAAATTCGTATAAAGCATTTTCAGGTAAGC
Source organism: Baccha elongata (assembly GCA_951217065.1). Lineage (NCBI taxonomy): Eukaryota > Metazoa > Arthropoda > Insecta > Diptera > Syrphidae > Baccha > Baccha elongata. The sequence continues at coordinate 242,623,713 of OX578272.1, forward strand.
CTTTCAAAATTTGTTTGCATTGACTTGTAGTGGTGAGCCTTATAGCAACTTTTTTCTTTTAAATTATCAGTAAACAACTTCGGAAGGCCTAATACAGGCTATTTTGAACCTTTATCTAAAAGCCTTGTATAGAGCTTTCAAACTTCCTTTTAAAGGCCTTATAGCTGTTTTTTTTAATTCTCAAAGTTTGAAATGTGTGGCTTGCGAATATTTGGCTTATACGAGCTCTATACTAGCTATTGCTTGCCAAATTCTAAAGTTTGGACCTTAGAAAAGCTAAATTGTTAGTTGGGAGTAGTCTTTCTTGAGTCAATTGAACATTTTCTTTGAATTACTTAGAATTCAAGCTATAGCAAGAGAATTTGTGATCCGCTTTGGGTCCTGAAGAAATGGTCACACAAATTCAATTTCAATACATTTGGAAACCAAAACTATATAATAGGATGAAATTTTGACATCTATATTTCTATAGAAATGGCGGGATTTTTTAAAGAGTTTATTACGACATAAAGACTTTACTATATATCGCCATATCAGCTTTAAGACTTTATTCGAAAAACAATAACAGCACTTTTCATATAGCACTTTTCAATAGCAATTGAAATACCTTCTTCTTATTGTAGTAATATTGTTTAGGGTATAGATCCACTTGGTGCAGCTGGATTAGTTTAAATTGCAGCTGTTTTGTTCTAATACCTATACTGCCTCTAACTTCGTAAAGGCCCTAACTACATTTGCACTTTTCGAAGATGAAAATGAAAAAACTGTTTTGCTTACCGCAATAAAGAACGTTAAAAATGACAAAAAGTTCAAGTTGTGCTTTATTTTTTTATATAATATAAAATAATAATACATCAAAATAATAATCCCCTAACAGTTAATATGTTGTAAACTCAAAAAAGAAAATCTTCTTAAAGGAAAAGTTCTGTTCATATTATCTTCAACAATCTTTTTACGCTCGAAATTGCACAAGTCTTATTCTGGACCAACTCGAAAATTGCGTTCAGCTGGATTCAAAAGGCAAAATCCTCCTTGAATTTAGCTGAGTACAATTTTCTTGTCATGGATTCAATAGACTCTTCTGCCGTTGGAAAACGGATGTTCAAAGCAGAAAAAAAAAGAAATTCCAAATGACGGAAATTCAAAATTTGGATCACTGCAAAGGCAAAGATAATTCAGTGAATTTTTAAACAAGAAAAATCTTTTATATAAAGAGTTTATATAAATAATGTATTTAAAATAATATTTACAGTTAAAAAGCTAATAATTTCAGTTAACTGTCTTTAATACTGTCATCTACAGAGAAAAAAAGCACATCAAAAATTGTCAAGTATCAAGCACCGTTCTTCTATAATACCGGCCGTATAAGAGTGGTCAATCACTTGATGAAACAATTTATTTCAAGCATCCTCTTATTCTACCATCCAATTTCAATGTAACAAAGTTAGTTTCTCAATGTTCATCATGAGCATTCAAAATGTTTCTGAATTAGTCAGTATATAATCTTTATAGCTCTTTTCTGGAACGCAACTTTCTGGCTAAAAACATAACATCATAAGGAATCAAGGTCGTTACCACATATTTGAAAAAAAAAACTGCGAATTTTTGTTTTCAAATAAAATTATTATATACTTTATAATGTATTTTTTCACTTTTACTGTTGTTTAAAAATGGGAAAATATTATCTTCATCCCAATGTTTTTGAATGTTCCTCTCAGTAAACGTTATCAAACTCTTTTAAATGAATCACAACTTTTGTTCAAATATTGTTGCGCAACATTATTTCCTCTACACCAACACACAATCCACAATTCATTCAAGAATCCAAAAAAAGGACTTTCTCCTTCTGATAGCATTTTATCATCTGTTTGGCTCTAACGGTTTGACACGAGCCTAACTGCATGTCAGTCTTATTCGAGTGTTCAATTCGATTAGTACTTCGTTGCGGTAGGATTGAATTTCGTATTTTATAGGCCGATTTTAAGATACCAAAAATAAATTCGCGTCGTGTTTCATACATTTAGCCGGAATGAGTTATCCTTACGATTTCCTTGCTCTTCCATCATAACCATCACGTTATCTCGCGTATTCTCGTTTTCGTCTTTGGTTTCGGTTTATTGTCGTTTTTCGATTTACTTGTCGTCGTCGTTATTTTCTTTATAAGGAATTTTTTTCACAAAATTCCCCCCTTCCCCAAAAAATTAAATAAAAAATTATGCCAAGAATCAGGCCAGAAGGATAATGATGTGGGAATGTGATATGGAAAGATTTTCGAAACTTTTTCATTCTGCTCGTCCCCTTAGATTAAGAACTGTTTGCTCTTAATGGATGCCTAATAAAAGAAAAGTGGAAAAGTGAAAAACAAGTGAGTTGAAGTGCTCTTGTGTTTGATTGCTATGTCTCAAATGGAATATCGAGAAATTCTTTTGGAAAAAAAATATATATGTATATATATAATTTTGAAGTGCAGAAGAAATTCAAATCCCATTTCACTCCTTGAAAGGAGTTAAAGGAGCCGAAGGAAGTTGTTTAAGTGTTTTTATCGATGTTATAGTTGTCGTGATATTTAGATGAGTGGATTTAAAGTGCAATCGAGAAGATACACACTTCTCATAATATCATCTCAACATTGATATGGTGTTGTGCTCTTTTTTTTTAATTTAATTATACCCATTGAATGTCATTAAAGTTACAAAAAAAAAATTATTAATTGACTGTTGAATAATCACACGTGAAATATATAATTAAAACCTGAAGTGGTTGTTTGTTCATCGACAATAAAAATATCATTCAGATATTTTTTTTTTCGTTTTTAATTATGTGATGAGTTCGGTTCAACTTATATAGTTTTTTGTTGCTGAAATTATTTTATACTTGTGGTTGCAGATAAATTGGATTGAATATGGTAATTTATTTAATTGTCTAATAATATTTGATTTGTTGGGTAATCATAAATGTGTATTGTTGGCATAGTTAGATGAAAATAATAACTGGAATATAAATACATAATTTAATTAATTTATATAATTGTGCTTTCGATAAGGAATTTATATAATTAATATTACTGCGGTGTAAGCTAAATGCGGTTTAGGTTTACAAGAAATTATAAAAATAAATTAAAAAAAAAAACTCATACGCCACTGTAGTACTGTACCCTGTTTTATATTACTATCATTAAAGTGTGTATAAACTTTTTTTTTAATATTATAAGGAGTCTTAGTTTAGATAATGTAAACAAAGTGGAATTTTGTATTTTGAATCCTCATTGTGAAGAAACTATAACTGTTCACGACTTCGCGTACACCAAACCCGTCATCGGCCGAAATACGATTATACATCGTCGCCCGAACTCGGCCGATTGAATCAAACATACGTAAACGAATGAGAGCATGTACACCGCTTTAGCTGGGATTGGGCGATGATGGCCTAGAATTTCCGATCAATCATAACAAATTGGAACTTGTTTGAATTTTCAAAAAACTCGCTCGAGCTTCCGGCCTGATTTCGGATGATTATTCGCGTTTAAGTGTACGCGAAGCGTAATAATGATATATTGTATAAAATTATTGTATTGTGAATTTGATTTGTTAGGATATACATAATACCACGATCTTTTCTGTAAATGGTTCTTTGTTATTAATTAATTAAAATTTATGAAAATTGTTTTTTTATAATAATTTTCTAACAAAAATAGGGCACGATTTAAAAAAAAATTATTTAAACAATTACGTTAAATTTCAAGTCTTTTGGCTGAAATTTAAAAAAAAAAAAATCTGGAAATTTTCTTTCTGGAAAAACTATTCCTGAAACGTTGCGTATGGCAAAATATACACATCATCTGAAATTTGACCTAAAGGTAGCATAATTACATAATCACCCTTATTGCGATAGGAGTTTCACTTAAACGCCAATTGTCGTTATTTAAGTCGTGTCGCTTTAGAAACGGTATTGCGTATCATAGACGCCATTTTTCTCGTCGCTCTTAGATTCCACATACGATCCGTTGAGAGAGCTGATTTTGACACACCAAATTAAATAGAAAATTTTAAATCGAAAAGTTATATTCTATTAGTTTTGAACATTTTTGCTTTATATAATTAAAAAATGACAATACAGACACAATAACTTAACAGTTTTCTAATGTTTTAATTTTCATAACAAGTTTGTTTTCTCAGGACAGCTCGCTTTTTTATTCAAAATTAATTTTTAAATATATTTTTTTGTAAATGAGTACCTTTGTATGTATATTAATCACACAGCAGCTGTGACGAGGCGATGACAAGAACGAAAAAAATTAAAGGCACATCTGCGTCGCGTTAATTTGCTCTTGTGACAAATTACTTAAGAGGTTATTTAAAAAAAAACGCACGACTGGTTCTCTTGAATGTTGTAATGTTTCACTCAATTATTTTATCTGAAATAATTTATTAAATCCTTTTAATTAAATTGCATTTCTAACAACCCAGAGTTTTCCGAAGAAATCGTTGTATGGCATCAAGTTTAAGAAAGGTATCACAGTAATTTTTGTACCAAAATCGTACATCCAGTTTTGAAGAAATAAAATTTCGTTAAGATATGTTGAGTCCTTAACGAGAAACTCAACATTAAAAAAAACCGTTAGAAGGTACCTATAAAACAATTTTCTAAGCTCACACATGTCAAATTTTATCGAAATCTAGAGCACTTTTCAAGAAAAAAACAATATTTTTTATAATTGGTATATGGCGATATTTTTAGACCCAGAATTTTAACTTCGAAAACTCCCTTTTGCTTAAGTTTTTAGAGAATTCATCGTTCTTTTTGTTCCGTGAGACCAATAAGAAACTTGTGAAATTTTGGGAGTAATTTTGGCTCTGTCGTTTGCAAATTCGTGAACGACAAAATTCGCCGTTTTTAAAGACGTTTTTGATTTAAAAACGACTATCGTAATACAAAAAATTACTCTATAACGACAAATGTCACTTATAAAATGCATTCCACAATATAAATAACGCCAAGTGTCGTTTAACGCCTTACGTAATGCCAAATCATTTTGTCATGTTTTCATATGGCGTTGAACGACTATCGCAATAAAGGTGAATAAAAATTAGTTAAAATACAGACAGGCATTCCAGTGAAACAAATTTTTAAAAAATCAGTACCTATAGGAAAATAAAAGTTAAAAATAAAATATTTTTTGTTCAGCCTTGTCAAAGTTAAGTATGCGGTTAAGGACGTAACAAAATTAATTTATTCTATTTATTTTTTTGGTTTGAGTCATCTCGGTTACCAAAATAAAATTTGTATAAATAAATATTTCACACAAAATCCTTCATACAAGAGTAAGTCTTAAAGTGTGATAAAACGTTTATTTAGGATATCTTTTCTCTTAAACGAAACCGTACCCTCGTTAATTATACGAGATGCCTCTGTCAAGATATACTTAATTAAGGTCGGGCGGAGATAAACACAAAGCAATTAACTATAAGTATCTTTTCTGTTTATTTTTTTTTTTGTATTTATTAAAAGCATTAAATTTATTATGTATCATGAATTTAACTAATTTTTTTCTAAAGATTTTATAATTCAAATAATCTTTTTGATGAATTTCAAGACAAGAAGGTGTGACATGTCTTTGAAAATATATTGATTGTTTTAATTTTTTTAATTAAATAAAATATTACTTCACCAGTCAAAACAAAGTTGATATGTCTGAACATTATTCGTTATGTGAATTACAGAATTCCATAGAAACCTACCTGCAATTTGGTACCACAAGAGGACGACATTTTCATCAGGATCAACGTGGGTGATTGATTTATTTTCCGAATGAACATACTTCAGATAAAATTCAAAGAATTTATGTAAAATAAGCAAGAGTTTGTTAGACTTAAAGACATTCGAATCATAATTTATTAAGTGGAATGATTTATTTTGAAGAAATTGTTTTCATTTGGCAAATCCAAATGAAAACAATTTCTTGAAAATAAATTATTGCACTTAATAAATTATGATTCGAATGGAACAAGGTTAGCAATCTTCGCCCGCGCGCCGAATCTTAAAATTTGAATTTCAATTGTAAACCTCAAAACTCTTAAATGCTTTTGCAAATCTTACTAAATCCGATTGGAGAGAAAAAAAAAATATATAATACATATTACCAATACCACAACCCTCTTTGCTTTATTTGTCTGGAAATATAATTAAAGACCAGTTCTTTGAACAACCCATAAATTAAGGCTCAAACCTTTATTTTTTTAGTATGCTTAGTTGTGCAGGATTATGTTGGTATCTGTAATTCCAGTTAAAACTGTGATTGTTTATTTTTTTTTTTTTTTTTGTTTACCCAATCTAACAATAAAATATCAATACTGAAAATCTGTGGCAGTCATAAATCAATCGTACGAATCGAATTCCGGATTTGAGATTTGATTTTTAGTGTTCACCCTAAAGGGTAAAGGTTTGAAACGAAGGGCAAAATTTATGTTTCTAAAAACAGCTTGAAGCAACCAGGACAAAACCGATTGATACTTACGTTATTAATGGTATTGGTTTGTTGGCTTGGCATCAAAAGGGGTTTTTTTTTTATATATATACGAATATATATATTTTAAGCAAACAATGTTTTTTGTCGATGGGTCAATGATTAATGAAAAACATTTTGTGTGAAATGTGGCATTCGAATTTAATGGATTTGAATTGAAAAATAATGTAAATAGATTCGAAAGAAATCAAATTGTTTTTCAATGATATTATTTACTGATGTGTTGTTTATTTTTAAGTAAAAATTAAATTAAAAATGTTTTTTTTAATATTTAAAATAGCCGTGAGAAAATAATTTTGCAGTCATGGATATAAATCCATGGAAACTGGTTGAATTGGTTTTGCGGTTTTCGTTTGCAATTTAAACTACGTTAAAAGTTTAAAGTTAATAATATGTAGATAACATTGGTAGGTGAATATAGAAGTGTGGGTTTTCTGAGCTAGACAAGACACTCTTATGTCCGCAGATGCGACAGTGATTGTTGAGTGATTATTGTGTGGAACAACCATCCACCTTGTCACATGCTATAGTGACCCGTGCTAACAGCAACGATTCTGAAAATGTTTGATCGAGTTCTACGTAAAAGTATATTTGTTCAAGATTTTTCTAAATGTTAAGTATAGACATGCGATACGTACTTCCAATACACATCTACCTGTGAAATACTAACTTCTTCCTCAAATATAAAAAGATAAGAAGCTTAGAAGTTTCAGAACGAATATTGTAGATATCGATAGAAAAAAGATTTGGAAACAAAACGAAGGGGTACATTAGCAATTATTTTGTAGATTTAAACTTGAAGCCATCCAATACTATTTGTATTGGGAATTCTGAAATTTTATATGTACATAACATGTACTTAAGTATAGTCAAACTAAGATTGTAATTTATTGTTAAAATACAAAATGATAAATCTACAGTACAAAATATACAATATGGATTATACCTCAAGGTACAGTACTTTGTCCCATTCTTTTCAATATATTTATTTCTGACATACCCAATCTCGGAAGTAGTACAAATATAGCAATGTTTTCTGATGACACGGCTATTTTCACATCGGAAACTTATTATCTTGACGTCTGTCGTACGTTGCAAATGTCTCTTTTTACGATAGATAAATACTTTTTTAAATGGAAGATTAAGATTAACCCTTTGAAAACACAAGCCATTTGGTTTACAAGACGTCGAAAATTCTGTTTTCTCCCCAACAATGTACAGCTTCAATTGGGCTCAGTAAACATAGACTGGTCTGAGCATTGTCGATATCTTGGCGTTATGATTGATAAAAAATTTAATTTTGGAAAACATATATCTACAACTCTTGATAAGATAAATTTATATAAGAGAATCCTATATCCATTGATATGTAGAAATTCTAAACTTAGTAGTGAAAACAAAATTTTATTGTATAAATCGATTTTCCAATCAATCCTCTTATATGGTGCTCCTGTTTGGTACGATTGTGCTAAAACTCACAAACTTAAGTTCCAAATATGTCAAAATAAAATCCTTAACATGATGCTTGATTTACCATGTTATTCATGAAAAAAGCAATGTCCATTTTTTGGACTCCCTTATTGACAAAACAACTCAAAAATTTTACAATTCTTGTTCCTACTCCGATAATTAACTTATTAAATCTTTATCTCTTTTATAAATGTATACTCTAAAAGAATGTACTCTATTATTATTATTATTATTATTATAATTATTATTATTATTATTATTATTATTATTATTATTATTATTATTATTATTATTATTATTATTATTATTATTATTATTATTATTATTATTATTATTATTATTATTATTATTATTATTATTATTATTATTTTTAATATTATTATAATTATTATTATTAAAACACTTAATGGGGAGTTTTGCAATTTAGTTTTAAGTGTTGAAAAAGTGTTTTTATATTTAGCTTTCCCTTGGATGAACTATTTTTAAATTCTGAAGCTACAATCTTTATATATTTCATTAAACTATAGTTGAAAAGGATAAGCTACCCTAAATCTCTAAAATTATGTTCTTACCAAATGTATACAAATATTGTTTATTGCTACCTAATAAAATGAATTGAATCGAATTGAATTGTAATATTCATTAACATCGAATGCACGCATTTTCTATAAATGATCGAGTCCTAAATTACTCCAAAAAATTATATTTAAGTTATAACATACCAGTGGTACAATTGTTATTAAAATTTCTCTAAAACCTGATATAGGGTATAACGTCGGTTGAGATGGCACCAATTTTTGTTTTTCTTTATAACTTTAAAAATAAAAGAGGTTTATATTTAAAATCAAAACATTTTTATTGCTTAACTTTGTTATACACTTAAAATAGGAATATAATTAAAATGCACCGACATAAACATGTTTTTACTTGTTTTATTATAAAATCAAAAAACCTCAACAAAAAATAGAATTTAAAAATGGAGGGTAAAATGACACCCACTGGTGGGTTATATCTATATGGCACCCTTCTTTTACCTTGTGATTATATATACTATAAAAAAATGTATTTGTTCTTAAGCAAAAAAACATGAGAAGTGCAAAAAAGTGGGTCCGGAAATTCTGTCTGTCTGTCTGGTTGTGTAAGTATCTTCAGTACTTCACCCGCTCTTGTGGGGTGTCATTTTACTATTTGGACATTGTCTATGCAATTGCAAATAACATAGACAAACAGGTATGTTGGGTTATTACAATAAGCCAACACAAACACACACGGTTAACTCTTCTTTTTACTTGCTCATGGGCAAGTGTTGGTTTCGTGTAAAAAAAAATCGAGGTTTTAATCAAACATGACATTACGATGATATAGAAGACCAAAAAAGTAGGTTTCGTCATGCCATCCGTCGGTCTGTCTGTGCCTATGTGCGGATGCGCGGATGTGCGGTTGTCAGTGCCCCGAACGGTTGGTCGGATTTTCTTTAAACTTCGTGTGTAGTACTTTTTGATGATTCCCTAGAGGAGAAATTCGAATTTTTGTCTTAGCCCGGCTAAAACTGTTACCCCCCCCCCCCATATACCAGTTTTAGTTTTTACCAATTTTCTCGAAATTTGCTTAACGATTTTGATGAAACTTAGTGTACATGATATTTTTAGTAGTCCTTATATAACTGCATTTCAGGTTTTTGGCTAAAAATGCATATAACGGTTTCTCACAAATTTGACCATAAAGTTGATAACGGCTGAACCGATTTCATTTAAATATGCTACAGTATTTAATATAAACTTTCAACATAAGATGGCAAGTTTTTGAATAAACAGCAACGTACAACTTTCCTCATATTTAGGACACTTTTCCACGTTTCAACATAATTCAGTAAATTAAATTTTCCCAATCCAATAATTTGCAACAAGAGCAAGTTCGTGCGACCCAGTCGTTCATTTTATTTTTATTAAAATGAATATCTGGTACCCAATATCTTTCTACCTGCACGTATAGTTTACTAATACCAAAACAAAATTGTTGCTTGATTTGCTGTATCCTTTGGGATCTTACGTATAACTGCAATGATTTTTTGTTTTCTTTGTTTTGAAAAGAAGTCATTAAGTGGGAAATATTGAAGGGATGCCATTTCCCCCTCGGTGCCATTTCATCCGCCCTTACCTCAGGTAATCAGCGTTTCTATCATAATATTGAAAAAAAAAAATGGAATGTGCATTAGTAAAATTGATCCAGAATCTGATCAAAAAGCACTGAATCCGCCAAAATTTGAAAAAAATCCGAAATTTTCGTGGTATAAATATTTTCACCCATAGAACAGTTTTTTTTTTTTTTATTCATAAATATGGATAATTCGGATGGTTCAGGTGCCATGCCTATAGAATAGTTGTTCAATTATGAATTGAGAATTGGTATAATTGCTATTTATCAACCAATTTCTTCAAATGGTGTTGCGATTGTCAATTACCAATGATAACAGTCGATTGAATGTGTTTGAACAACAACAACAACTTAAAGGCGCTACCACCAATTTTAAACGAATTTTATTTACTCGTTTACGAATATTGTTATTCGTTTCTTTCTATCTTTGGCTGGGGATATAGCTATTTTTTTTAAATTTTCGATTATTTTTAAATTTTCTTCAATTCTCCATTGTGAATGGAAAAATCGGTATTGTGAGTGTCAACTGGCATCAGCTTTATTGGTATCGGTCAAGATTTTTTTCAATCAAAAAATGTTTGTTTTGTATTGCGATAATAGGAACGTACTATAAGGCATGTTATGTATGATTTTGCGCAAAAACTAGTTAACAATGAAACATGATTTTAAATATGTATTAATTTTATTTGTTTCTAAAAGGCAACTAAATTGTCGTAATTTTTATATTCGACTCTTTCACACCTAATTCTTAATAATGGGTAAATACTTTTATCTCTATTTATTTTTTGTGGGTTTGACAGATACGCAAAAAGGGGTATTTTTGTTTGAAATTTTCCCTCATGATGGAAAAAAATGTCATGCAAATTGTGATCAATATTCACAACGGTCAATATTATTTACAATTATCGAAACTTTTATGAATAAAGTTACATAATACCAAACTTTCAACTTGTTGACAAATTTAAGCAATTGTCAATTTGTAGATAATTGACAATCGTAATAGGGGTGAGAATTCTTTTTCTTTCATAGTGATTGATTACATTTTGCTTAGATTTTTTTTTAATAAGGAACACCTCTTTATGTCATATGGCTCAATATTTTTATTTGCTTATTTTGACACCTTTTCAATCGTTTTTCGACAATCATTACACATCATCAATGATAAAGGAATTTAAGAGCCCATAGTAAAAATTATTAAAGGCCTTTTATATTGGTATATGAAAGGTCTTTTATGATTCACAACAGAATAACATAGTAGCGAATTAAAAAGGTCTTCTTTTCTCATCAAATAGTAGCATTTTTTTTGTTCTATTTGCATAATTGAAAAGCACCCGACCTCGAACGCAAACATTTTTCTAAATGATTAACAAAATTTAAAAACGTTTTCACATAATTGTTCTAATTAATTAATATTAAAAAAATGTCTATTTCATAAGGGTGCTGAACCCTTTTACATTTCTTTTTTTTTTTTTTCAACTTTTTACTTTGTAAAATTGGGCTATAAAATAAAATATGATAAAAAAAAGATTCTTACCCCAAGAAAAAAAAAATAATATGATTGAAAGAAGTTATATCTTCTAACATCGACCAACAAAACTCCATCAACAGAGACTCTCCGGATGGATTTCATTTTATCTAAAACAAAAATGGATGTAAGGAAAAAGGAAACACTCAACTTACAAAACCCAAAGATAAATTTGTGTAGTGTTTCGGCAATTTTGCAGATGCAAACTTTTCTTCTTTTCTTTTTATTATTTTAATTTGATTGATTTCGTTGATGTTGTGGATGATTTTTTTTTTTTGCTGTTTAATACCATCATCATAAATTTATTTGAAAGTCGTTTTATGATTCACTCATAGAGATACAAAAAAAATTGCTTTGTTAACTAGCAACCTACTTAATAATTCTGTTTCCTGTGAACTTTTTTATGAAGTTAACTTTTTTTTTTCTTACATAATTCTTAAGTGGGGCAGATTGTGAGTGTATTTGATATGTTCTAGTATGTATCTCATTTCGTGGCTGATAAAATTAAATTTTAAAGTTTAGAAGCAATTTATTACAAAATTTAACGGGCATGGGCGTAATTTCGCCAATCATATTAGGTTCAGGTTAGCTTTTTATGGGAGTATAAATTGGAAAAACAAAAATAATAAAAACTTAAAATAACCATACTAAAATTTATTTATGAATCAAATTCAATTTTAAAGGGTTTGTGGTCTTTATCGAGGGGTTTGTCACGGATGAAATCACCTGACCACTTATACTTGCAATCATTTGAAATCACGTTGAAATCAAGTGCAATCACTATTTCAAGTGATGAAATTAAAAAAAAATTTGGTGATCGATTTCAAATGATTTCTTACAATCATTAGAAATATTTGAAACCACTAAATTTGTTTGCAATCATGCAATCAAAAGTGCCATAATGAAATCACGAATTGAAATCATAATGAAATCATTTGAATTAATGTACAATCATTTGAAATCAGTTAATTTATTTAAAATCAATGCAATCGCAAAATTTTTAAATCAATTTAAATACTGCTTCAAATCACCTGAAATCATATGAAGTCATTTGAAATGTTGCAATCATTGAACCACTAAACTGGCTAGTGACAAACCCCTCGGTCTTCACTGGAAAATTTACATTTCGCACAGATTTGATTTCGCACCTTTGTTGTTAGTTACATACCGCACATGTAGTACAAAAGTGTCACAACTCAAAAATCTTAGTTTTCTAAAAAAGGTGAACAACCATTTTAGCAAAGGAATCGTCGAAATCACTTTCATCACTGTTTAAGGGAGAAATATTGCAACTCATTTGTTGAAGCTTAGTTAAACGAATCTGTGTGGGGCACTCTGAATTAGACGAAATTTTGTAAAAAAAAGATTGCGTTCAGGATTTGATGTGCTGGGCTGGTCAACAAAATCTGGAGCTGTGGTTGAACTTTGCATTCCATGTTGCTCTTCAATGTCACTTTGGATATAAACATCCTCTGTCAACGAATTTAGGTGTCTCCCCTTTTGAGTTTTCGGTTCCTATTTCCATCAAGGTATAACCTGAATAATTGCACGCTTCATCGACACCGTTTACGAAAACGGGCAGCTGCAGAATGCCCTGATCTGTTAGTGTATCTACAAAAGTTTTTTGATGATTTTGATCCGATTGATCTGATGGTGGTAAGCCGTTGATTGCAGTTAGCATCATAAATCTTGCACGACTCATAAAATTCATAGTTAATAGGCTGAAAATTTGAAAAATTATACATTCATAAAATTTCACCACCTAAAGTGTCACAATTCAAAATACTATAAAAAATGTACCATAGCTGACATTAATTTCAGAATAATTTCTATTAAAATATTCAACACACTTCAACTGAAATACTAATACAAAAATAAATCCATTATGTCTTTATTGAAATTTAAAAATCAAAAATCTTTAATGAATCACCAATGCTGACACAACTCTAAAATTGAATTGATCATTCATTAAAAGTGTATCAACTCAAAATGAAACAAAGTAAAGGGTTTTCCAATAAGAGGTGTTGATATTCAAAGAAAAATGGCATTTTTTGAGATAAATTATCTGATGTTTATTTCATTATAAAGAGGAAGGTATGCCGTTAATAATGGAGCACAACATCAGTCAAATGGCCGCCACGACCACGCTTACAGGACCATATCCTTTTCATGAAATTTTCCATAACCAAATCGCAAAGTGGCTGCCCTATGTCCTCGATAGCCTCACGAATTCCATCTTTGAGGTCTTGAATCGACGCTGGGCTGTTGGCGTAGACCTTATCTTTCACGTGGCCCCAAAGAAAGAAGTCGCAAGGTGTTAAATCACAAGATCTCGGTGGCCAATTGTGATCACCTCTTCGAGAGATAACACGGTCCGGAAACTTTTCCCGTAAAAGATCGATGGTTTCATTGCTTGTGTGGCACGTAGCGCCGCGCCGTCTTGTTGAAAGTAAACGTTGTCCAGATCAATACCATTGTTCCCTTTTTGTTAATAGCGTAGTTTCTACTTGTCAAATGTCAAAAAATGACAGCTTCAAAAGTGACAGCTACCGATATAGCGGGCTATTCAAAATAACACCTCTTATTGGAAAACCCTTTATTTATATTTACCACGGTCGACTAAAGTGGATCAAATCAAATTAATGCAAAATTTCTTTCACTGAACAACAAAAGTGTTCTAAGTCAAAATATGGCGTAATTTTATTCAACTTAAATGACCCTTTTTGTTTATCGGGGGACACCTTCGCGCTAAGAAAATCATATTACAACTAAAAATGGTTCACTTTTGTTGGTGGTAGTTTGAACTCTTTTGAAGCAACAAGAATGACGTACTTTTTTTTTACAGGAAAACTATTAATTATAGGATACTTGCAGATTTGATAAATATAAAAGGTAGTCGTTATTGTTGTTATATTGTACTATTCGTACTAGAATGTCAGTTTTTATTACTGACCATTCTGTTAATTGTTATTGAATGTGTTTGAACAACAACAACAACTTAAAGGCGCTACCACCAATTTTTAAACGAATTTTATTTACTCGTTTACGAATATTATTATTCGTTTCTTTCTATCTTTGGCTGGAGATATAGCTTTTTCAAGGATTGCCAATTCCTTTCATCAGTCTCCTTTTTTTTTTAGTGGTATTGAGCTTTAATCCAATTTTATTATGAAAAACTTTTTCACATGCACACCGTGAGATTCGAACCCACGCATTCAGATTTAGTCATTTAAGCAAGTATTTTTGATTATAACTCAAATATCTCATTTTTTGAGTTTGTCACACTTTTGTATTACATGTGCGGTCATAATACATACATGTATATTACAAAGTTTATCTTTTATAATAAAATCTCGCTCTATTTTTCTTGCAATGAAGTTTATTTGTTTTATATTCATGACCATTTTACATAATATTATATAAGCAATAAATATATAAACACACTTTTTGTCCTTAAAGTGCACAATCTCATTGTGTAGGTATATATGTTAGAAAACCCATACAATAAATACAAATACGCACAAGTAGTTTTTGCGTTCTCTGAAATTATTTTAAATTCGTATTGCTTCAAGCATAAACCATTATTATTTTTTAATGAGTTTTCAAAACTAAAACCCCGCTAGCCCTACTATACAATTGTATGACATAAATATGAAATATTCAGAATGATTTTCATTTACACATGTGTACTGTACACTGTACAAGTACAAGTCTAAAAATATAAAAAAAAGAAATTTAAATTTTTTCCGCTTCAAGTTTTGATGTTAAAAAATGTAATTTTGCGAGTATTTCAAATTCCTGTTGTGCGCCTGAAGACATTTTGTACGTTTCCATTGTGAAGTTTATTTTTTTTAACAATTAAGAGCTGTTATATTGAAATAAAAAAGTTTCATGATACAAATTCATCAATCAATTTTCAATTTAAACATTTTTTCTTATTATAGACGAATTTAAATTTGAATTGTAAATGAAAGTAGACTTTATAATCGAAAATGATATTTCATTTTAATAACTGAATCAGTTTTAAATTGCCCAATAAATGAACTCAACTGATTTTACTAAGCTGGTGTACATTTATTTATAAAAATGATTTTTTAAATTATATTATTTTAAACAAACAGTCTTTTCTATTTAAACAATTAATAGGCCAGTCCGCAGAGACAAAATTTGGGTCCTACAATGCAACAAAATATCCATCCAATTTTATGGTTTCTTAGAATTTCAGAAGTATCCAATAAATATGGAGGGATGGCAGGTGGTTTGCGTTACCTGCCATATTGTATTGAAAAACACGTTTTCTATCGCACGAAAAACTTATTAACAGCTTTTCTAAAGAAAATATGGTTTTCTTTTTGTTGCTTGCTCAAATTATTTTTTGTAAAGTTTAAAAGTTCTAGCGTAAGCCAATTTATTTTTTATTCATAACTTAAAAATAAATATTAAAAAATATTTTTTTTTTAATTTTTGAAAAAAAAATTATATTTTTTGTACACGAAATAATTCCTAAAGTCTTATATCTACATAAATACAGGGTCGGACAAACATGCTCTTGTGGCAAATTACCTGGAGGGCTAATCAAACAAAAAAATATCAATTAAAAGAAACTAAACAAAAGAATATAAAAATAAAGGGGGCGACTGGGTAGCACAAACTTGCTCCTGGGGCAAAGTTACTTTCGTGTTTACGAATGGAAAAATTAATTTGACCAGCTGTTTCCGGTATTTTATATTTTGAAATATCTGTCTAAAAAATATCTTTTATAAACAAATGTATTTTATAAAAAAAGGTTTATATGAAATATATACATAGTTTTCGGTAAAAAGATAATTAATTGAAATTTTATCAAAGTTTATAGTATTTTTTTTTTCGAGAAAATTAGATTTATCGGTTTTGGCAAAATTAAAACTTTTTCAAAAATTACTTTTTTTAAATTTTTTTTTTTTTTTGCAATTTTATTTCTGTTTAACAGTAGTCTTAGAATATTAAATTTCGTTAAATTCGGTGAAGCCATTCAAAAGATAGTCGGAGTAATAAAAAACGATTCTATGTCAGGTACCGTTAATAAGCCGGTTCTGAAAAAAAAATCAGATTTCAGATCATTAGTAACAAATTATTTGTGTAAAATTTCATCGAAATTGATCGTATTTTTTTGTCGAGAAAAATGGAATTATCGGTTTTGACCAAATAAAAAAACTCTCAAAAATTACTTTTTTCTAAAATTTTTTTTTTTGCACTTTCATTTCAGTTTAGCAGTAGTTTTTGAATATTAAATTTCGTTAAAATCGGTGAAGCCGTTCAAAAGATAGTCGGATTAAAAAAAAACTTTTCTATGGCAGGTACCGTTAATGAGCCGATTCTGAAAAAAAAATTCATACGAAAGACATCACCATTAGTAACAAATCACTTATTTAAAATTTTATCGAAATTGATCGTATTTTTTTTTTATGAGAAAATTGGATCGAATTATCGGTTATTATGACCAAAAAAAACTTTTTCAAAAATTCCTTTTTTAACATTTTTTTTTTTGCACTTTCATTTAAGTTTAGCAGTTGTTTTTGAATATTAAATTTCGTTAAAATCTATGAAGCCGATCAAAAGATATCCGAAGTAATAAAAAAAACAGTTCTGTGGCAGGTACCGTTAATAAGCTGATACTGAAAGAAATTTTTAGAGGGTGGACATCACCAATGGCAAAAAAATCACTCATGTAAAATTTTATCAAAATTGATCGTAATTTTTTCGACAAAATTAGAACTATCGGTTTCGATTATATATTTGTATACCTAGGTCAAAAATAAAAAAAACGTCCGGGGATATTTCACTCAGAATAATTTATGCCAAGTTTGAAGAAAATCGGCCCAACCGTTTAGGCTGCAGGTGTTGATACATCCATACAGACAGACAGACAGACAGAATTGTCGGACCTACTTTTTTCGTTTTCTCTATCATCGTAATGTCATGTTTGATTGTTATCTCGAATTTTTTTTTTTACGAATGCATAACTTGCCTTATAGTACCTATAATCGCAAGTTAAAATTATTAAAAGCGTTAAATCGATATCTCACAAAGTTTAAATTCGAAAACAAAGTATGCAACAAAAAATCTTTGGTGAATATAAAATTATAAAACAAACATTTTTTAAATCAGCGGACCTGTTTTTAAAAAAATCGAATTTCTAAAACAATTTTTTCAAAATATTTAAAAAAAAGTAAGTTTGAATGTTTTTAGACCTAAAATTCGAACATCTTAAAACTCAGTTTCAAAAAAATCCGTTAACAGGATTTCAAAATATTTTTTTTTTGATAGGCATTAGACATATCATTACACGGTTCAAATTGGGTTGAAATCGTTGGAACCGTTCTCGCGAAAAATGAACTTTTAGATAACCGTTATATGGCAGATACCGATATTTTTAAGTCTAGAACACGAATTAAAAATACGTTCGAGGACATCACCCTATAAAAATACTACTTACCAAGTTTGAAGCAAATCGGCCTAGACGTTGAGGCTGTAGGAGCCGATACAGACAGACAGACAGACAGACGGACGGAATTGTCGGATCCACTTTTTTCGTCTTCTCTATTATCGTAATGCCATGATTGATTTGATTGTAACTTCAATATTTTTTTTTTGCACAAATTCAAGACTTGCCTTTAAGTATACCTATGAACAAGTAAAAAGTTGTTGGTATGAAAAAAAATGAAAATATAATAACTCTCTTTAAAATTGATTTCGACAAACCTGCTTAAACAGAATGACAAATATAATTACATCTTTTTAGTTTCAATTAACCCGAGTTTTCACTAAGCGGATAACCTTGGATAACTGAAATATATTTTTGCTTATAAACGAAACTCGTATACCAGAAAAAAAAAATTTCAGCTAAGCGGACCTCAACCAAAGAACCTTTCAGTTGTCCTTATACAAAATATGTTGAGCTGCTAAAAGTGTGCATCTAAAAATATCTTTAATTAAAAACCTAGCTGTTACCTAGAGCGTTGCTATCGCAGAAGATATGTTATTATAAGCTGGTAGTAAATACAATATTATATAATTACTTTTGACTAAACTACTATTCAACGAAAAAGTGGAGCTATTAAACAAACATTATTAATTTTCTCCTTTTGTGATTAAACATAAAAATGGCGCCCAACGTGGAGCCCGAAAAAGCTCTTCAATTTTTTTTTTAATTTTTTTCCACGTTCACAGACATTACTGTACTCCACAAAAATTGTCAGAACTGGCTTTTTGGGAAGCTTTCCTCTTACAAAGTTGCCTTTAGTTAGATGAACTGGAATTACATATTTACATATTACGTATTTCCATTGAAACAACTACGAAGACACTGAACTTTTATGTAGAATATGAATGAACAAGTTTTTTGGGCTTATGTATGCCTGATTGATAAACCTTATTAATATGCTATTTTAAGAAAATGGTTACCAAAAATAAAAGTGGTGCGGTATAAATCGAATTATAATTTGTTTCACTGATCGCTATACACATTCAAATCAAACGCATTTGCATTTCATGTCAAACTTCATAATAGACATTATTTGTTATTCATTTTTCTAAGAATAAATCTCATTTAAATTATTTCTCTACATCCAGATATTGTATTTCACCATTAAAATTACAAACGATCATTATGTTGGTTAAGTGTTCGTATTAACGCATGCTGTGATACCCCATAGCTATTTCTAATTATATATTCCTATTGTAGTATATGCGATATAATGATGTATAAGTAGTTATCAGTACCATGCAATTTTTAAGTATATGCAGGTAGCCAACAAAAAGTCTATGGTATCAACCTAAATTGTGCCCCTACTTTAGAACCTTTTGTTGAAGGTTTTGTTTCTACTCCCACTAGATATACCAAAATGTTGGTTTTATTTTGCCTTTTTGTCGTTCTATACTTATTACCAAAACTTTCAATTTTAAACAATCTATCGAGCTATTACGATATATGCACCACAAAAACCGATAGATATTGAACGTTTGAAATTCCATTTTAATTAAAATTTAAATAAAGCTAAAATGAACGCATAATACCTTTTCAATGGTGACTTATGGCTATAAATGGCATGGCGCGGCGATGGCTTTTTGTTTCCAAAACAGACGTTCGTTATTTTGTCAACATCCATCAGGAGAACCAACTATATAGTTTCGTTGTTTTCGTTGTTATGAAATTGAAAATTAGTTACCTTTACTAATGCCACCTTGATGAAGTCTTTTTGAAAAACAATTTAGTGTACTTTGTGGTTCTTTCTCATTACGATCGACGAATGACGTAAACGATGCTGAGACGAGTGTACGTGCACCGTAGCCAATTGAATTTTATAACCACCGTTTAATATCTTTAGAACCATCATCACGCTTATTCGAATAATGAAAGTCTTTAAAATTGAAAAATTGATCAAAATAATTGCATTAACTATGGACTTCTGTTGAGCAGGGAAACTATTAACGTACAAAGGCATCCGCTAGACGTTTAGACAATCTTTAAGTGCAACAATGATGTGGCGTGAGTGAACTGCTCTCATTATTTTACTTGCTATTGGCCCTCACCAAGCGTCGATAACCCTATAGGCTCCAGAAGTTTGTGACACCCGAGTTATTTTTTCAGGAACTATTGGGAAAAAGGGTACGAATTCAATCTGATGAATTCTTTTAAACAGTCTTCATCATGTGGAAACAAGATACTCCGGCTCATCGGGCGATGTAAGATAAAACGCTCGGTCATGATTTACTCGCATGATTTACATTATACAAGCTGAGGAAAAAAGTACACATTGCTGCACTCAAAAAAAGAAAATTTAATAGTACCAGTTTTGATTTAATAGTATACGAAATAATAGGATTTTCCTATAAAAAACAACGATTTTGGTGGTTTGATTCACCATTTTTTCAAAACTATATTGATTCAATAGGATAACTTATTCATTTTATGTTTTTTTTTTCATATTAAATCTATAATTGTTACCCCATTGTCTCAATTATGCAATCCTATTATTAATTAATAACTTGCGTCTTATTAAATCAATTCTGTTGTACCATATTATTTATGCTGAAATACTTTTAATTATTGAAAATAATAGTATTGGTACAATTAATTTACAATTCAATAGTTTTTCTCATATTGAACCTATAGTCGTTTCCCCATTGACTTAAATTATGCAATACTATTATTTATTAATAATTTGCTTCCTATTAAATCAGTTCTGTTTTATCATAGTATTTATACTAAATTTGCAATTTAATATTTTTTTTTTCATATTTAATCTATAGTTGATACCCTTTTGATTCAATTATGCAGTACTATTATTTATTAATAACTTGCGTCCCATTAAATTAATTCTATTGTATTTATGCTTAATTTACAACTTAATAGTGTTTTTCATGTTAAATCTATAGTTGTCACCCCATTGACTCAATTATGCAATAATATTATCTATTAACCCCAAAAGTTCAATATTTGAGGCATTTTAAATTAATAGGAGATATTATTACTTTTCTATGGTACACATTATTGAACTTAAACGACAAAATTATATATCTGATGGTATAAGCACATTATTGATTTAATAGGGGCTACCTTTAGTTATTAATAAGATAAATACCATTGACCAATTTTAATAGTAAAAAAACTATTGAAAACAGCGATTTTCTTATTGATTTTATAGTATTTTTTTCTGAGTGATGATTCCTGTTCTAGCTTTTTGGTTTAATGTAGTAATGTCAGTTAAAATTGGTTATCGTCATGAAGCTGTGGTGGCATTCAATTTAAGAACCCATTAAGTATAGAAGAGAAAATAACACAAAGAATATTAAACATCGCTGGGGTGGAAACTTTCCTAATAGAACTGCTTATGGGCGATGACGTGCAATATCGTACCAGAAAGCAACGTGAAATTCTAAACTATATCTAATCTGACTTTTTGGAACTCGAACATAGTTAGATTAAAGGAGACATTGCCTGACGCAAATCAAACAAAAATCCCAGTACTGATGGGCATCAAACTAAGTTTTCCAAATACACTGAATATTATATGATAAGGAACAAGCATCAACTCATCTTTGAAATCAGAGGAAAGTCTGGGGGATAATTGGAGTCTTAGTATCATCTGACAGGTCCACAAAATTGGAGACGGTCTACTGTAGACAAAATACAGCGAGGCATGAGCCTTCCAACGTCGCCTATAAGATCCTTTAGACTCTGACCATTTTTTGGTGATGCTATAACTTCGAGCTGATGCTTTGTGAAAATTGGATATCGCGAAGCTACAATCGCAAGAGTTACCCGCTTGTCTATTGATCTCTTAATATCTTCGCCACAAACAGCAGGTACATGAGGACGAATGAAGACATTGTCAACAAACCATCGCCTGAAATGCCGCTATATAATGTCTTGGTTTAAATAAAAACACAGCTTCGATGAAAAGGCCGCTTAGTGGCTGAAGCCTATTAGACAACGCTGCAGAAGAGGAACAGATCTACTGATAGAGCATCAGCCTGGTATGCTCTACGGGTAAAAAAGAAGGAAAGAACGCCGATTTCTGAAGAAAAAAAGTGAGAGCACAATAAGCGGGTGGTCGAATCTATTGTAACTACATAGTCAGTGCTGATGATCTGGGAAAGAATATTATCCTAGAATGCTAAACGGCAAAAATAGCCAATACCTTATTTCACTACTAAGCAATTTATTCCATTCAGCGTGGACGATGACGGTCACTATTTTTGTTCGCGTCGCCCCACATAAATAAAGTTCATTTAGCGGTTCTGACGACTTAACAGAAGAATTGTTTTAAGCAGCAGGAAATAATTTTGTAGAGAGTGTGCATGCTTTCTACCATCTGTAAAACTTGGTTGGATATATGTTCATTGTTTATATAACGAAGAAAGGAACCCTGGAATAATGCACCCATCTACAAAAAAATACAAGCTCTGACAAGTGCCAACAAAAGAGGAATTAGCTTCCTTAACCAAACCGGAAATTCCAGAACGATAAGCATCATCTCTTTCTCGATTTTAAAGTCGCTTAAGATAGCGTGGATAGTGACAATTTATACAGAGATCATTGTTCCTTCGGGCTCGGAAGGTATTTAAGTCTAGTAAGGTCTAGCTCGAAGGTTAGCTCGAAAAATATTCGAATTCAGCACCGCTAGTGGACGCAGAAACGAAAGATCCCTAAATAGATGACGGACACAAGTGGAAAACGAACTTAGTGAATTTACTGTGCATAACTGGATGTAGCTTGCTCAGAACCAGAACACAGCTGACTAAAAAGCCTGGGGAGCGTAATGCATCCACAAGATATTTTTATCAATACAATCCCACAAACGCTCGATGGGGTTGTGGAGGGTGGTCCAATTCTTAAGTTTTATGATCAGTAAACCTTTAGCATTTTCGATTTCAACGTAGGATTGTCGTCTTTTCAATTCACTCCAGTTTCACAACACTTGACGACAAAATTATCAATAAACCCCAAGTACCCCAAACCCTTTGAACTAAAAAAAGCATTTCGTCGGAATGACAAACTTTCACAAAAATATGTTCGATTTAAAGTTTACGGAAAGGCTTAGCTCTTCTCGATGAACTCTATTGAAATTGAAAGTCAAAACGAATAGTCTCACCATTCAAGTTTAAGCGCTTGCTGCAAGTATTGATGTGTATGTATTTTTGTAGTTCCAATACCAGCAAGACGTTTTCAAACGAAGTGCATTAAGAATTTCTAGGATTCCGATTTGAAACTAACTTGCGTGCAAGTGCTTGCAGTAAAACCCCAAGACAGTATGCAAGAAAATGTTTGCTGCAAGTGACAATTGTTTAAATGCATGCAATCTTGCAGCAAACGATTTTTGGGTCTTCACATCATGTTTACGCAAGTCCAATGCAAAACAATCAACTTAAAGTGCCAAGCACTTGCAAAAATTTTTGATTTGCTTGAATGCAATAAATTGCATGATCATGATACAGTAAGCAAGAATTCCTAGTGTTAGCATTGACATAATTACTTGAAACAATCGCTTGCATGCAAAAACCTTACAGGACATAATATCATACAAATTTTGAAAATTATTTGCTGCAAGCTGTTACGGACTTCATACGTAATTCCATCACCAATTCCACACATAGCCAATCACCCTGTTGATGCTCGAAATTAAACTTCGAAAGCTTTTTTTTATTTTTATTTGCCGGAAACTACTAAGCAAAAAAATGTCGGTATTTCGACTTAACTAACCATATATCCCTTTCTGAAAATCGATCTCTCGTGGCCACCATCTAACTTGAACGTACATACTCCAGGTAACATAAAACCAAATCGGGATTCATTGATCCATTTCCATGGATTTAAGGTTTTCTTTTACTTGTTCTTCAAATAGTTATCATCGTGAGGGTGGCTCTAGAAAATCCTATCTTTGGCAGAAAAATTGCATGTCATACAATCCTGTATCAAGAATTCATTTTGATCCGTATCTTTAATTTTTTTTTTTGGTTCGAGCAAATTCAGTGAAATAAGTGTTAGTGTCAAATGTAAAAGGTTTCATTTTTCTCACAGTGTCACTCGCTGAATTGGCCTCATCCCGCCAAAATTACAATCCGTTGGAGTGGCAATTGGCTACGTCTCGATCTTCCAATCAAAATAAAACCCGGAGAGCTTCACCGTTCCATTATCGGAAACTTTAACCTCGAAGTCGTATCTTGTCTTGGTCTAATAGAGAGAACTACCGTTTCTTTCACCAGAAGACTGAGGATCCTCATACCTACCACGACCGCTATTGCGACATACTTGCACGAGACAAGAGACATTACAGCATCTGACTTTGAATCGACAACTCGTAATTATCTGGCCATTTCGTCGTCGAGCAAGTGCAAGAAACGAGCGGTGCGTGGTTTTTTTTGTGTGTGCCAGATAGCGTCTCCGGGTTTGTAGTAGGAAAGGCAGGTGATTTGGACCCCAGGAGCCAAAATAGAACCAACCGACGCTGTGAAAGGATAACATACCTACGTTGTTCCTGTACCCCTGAAATCGCGGCTTGAATCCTGTATTCGGACTAGAATCCCTTCTGGATAACGAAAAAAAGCTTACCTAATTTCATATCCTAATACTGTAGAATTGTATGAAAGTGTAAAATCTAGTGCCAAAATCAAAACAACGAAAAATCAGCGTTAAAAGAAAAGGTATATGTGTGTGTTAAAAACCGACTTAGAAAAAAAAAAAAAAAAAAACGAAAGAAGGATTGGCTAGCGGTCACGGTGAATAAATTTATTTACACCCTCAACAATAAAAAAAGACATCTACGCTGCGGAAAGAGATTGTGCACAGTCGTCTGGACCGTAAGTGGTGAGTTTCACTCTTTATATTTATTGTATCTATTTATTTCGTCACTTTGCAAGTGAACAGCATACTCCGCTAATCTTTTATAACGTTACACAAACAAAAAAAAAAAGAAGAAAAGAAACAGATTTTGCAACACATATACCTACCTAAGCCTGTTTAAACAAATTTGACATTTCTATTAAACCAAAACAAAATTAATCTCAGCAGATATATTCGCTAGATTGATCCCTTTCATAACCATCAATTTGTTGCTATTTTCCATACGTTTTAACTCTACATACTAAAATTAGTTAATATTGATCATGCAATTATTTAAAGATGAATTAATGAATAAAATATAATCATGTGTGAATAATATGATGAAGTATGTCAGTGTTTATTCTTGTGGGGTTTTGTGTGGTATGGTTGGGGTGTCTCCAAGGATCATAGGGATGATCTAAATCATTCCTTTTGACGGCAAAGGGGCAGCTTCCTGCAAATCGAATACGAGTACATGCTGCCGAGGTGAACACTGAGCACGCTTGGTGTCAGAGGGTGGGATACATAAGCAAGATACTCAGGGCAACCAACACCTGTTGCCCAATGCATAAGAATCGTGAAGTAAGTGAATGAGTGTTCCCGTCCGCTGTCCTAGTAATGAAATCTTGGCATGAACGAAATTCTATTGATTGCGTCTGGCTACTTGCGGATCAAGGATCACGCCCACCGACATACCTAGCTGTGCCCTTTGCAAGCATGCCAAGTGCGATCCCGACGAGTAGTATCTAGTAATTTAAGAAGCCGCAACAAAGCACTTTCTTTTGAGCAAGCACTTTCTTTTCACTTCCTGTTTCAGCAAGTTTGTGCAAAATAGTTATGAGTTTTAACTTGTCGAAAATGCAAAACTGAAATATTTTCTAAATAAGTTCTTTCCATTCAAGATAAATTATATTCGTTAACTATAAATTATAATGAAACACCCTGTCACCAAATAGAAACTACACAAATTTTGCAGCACCAATTTGAATATTCCGGACAATGTTAGTATATGGGGGATGGTCATTGGCGCCTGTTTTTATGTGACAAGAGTATCAAAACTATTTCGAGCAGAAAATGTTACAATTTTGTTTTAGACTTGTTTTTTTGGATTTTCCATAAGTTAATACTATGCAAATGCTATGGCAGAGAAAATCAGCATTTTGCTGAAGGCCTCGCAGTTGAATAACGTTATATGCAAAAACTGTATATATCGCCCAACTCGGATGAAGTTGAACAGGACATGAGGTGGCAAAAAAAATTTTGCAATCCTTCGGGATGTATATTTTTTGTGTTAGTTATGTTGTTCAAAGGCGTTATACATAAAAATATAAAATGTAAGTTGGTTGATGGAAAAACTGTTGACTTGCTGATAAAGGAGTATTGGTGTTGAACAAAAAAATAAACAACAACAAATTGTAATGCTCTCTAAAAAGTAAAGACAAACTATATACATACACATGCAATGACAGTAAACTTTCTGCATGTGGCATCAAGGATTTATTTTTTATCGCGCCCTTCTTAAATGTTTTCACTCTTGTACAATTATTTTCATTTATTTTATTTTTTTTTAGAAAAAGGACCCTCTCCTTGTATGTTACAAAATGTGATATGGTGCGAATTAGATGGTTAAGTGGTTGTGTGGGGCTAAGCGGAAAAAGGTTGGTTTGTTGTCTGAATCCTTTTAGAGCTTTTTGTCCTTCCCTGCCACCCTTCTTATCTGGTTTGAGAGACTTCCGTTTTGAGAAAATGGAAAGGGAAATTAATGTCAACTCGCATTTGTTGATCTGATCCCAATATGGAAGTTTTTGTTTGCTTTTCGTACTCGTCGTCCATTTGAGTTTAACGGCGGTGTATATAGTTTCCCTTTTTAAAACATACACAGAGTAGTATATCCTCGTTGACTTACTACTAAACATTTTAAAATGCTCAAAGGCAAACGGGACGACAGAATGACAGTATAGAAGTTGAGGACGCTTGAAATACAGCGACGATTGTTGTGTGGGAATTGTGAGTGAGGACGAAGAAGGAGCTGTTTCTATTGTCTGAACAGATGCTTATTTAGATGAATTTGAATGACAAGTTCTTTGAGATAAAAGGGTGTTTGGGGTAGTGATCAATTACCAAATGGGAAATGAGTTGTAAAACATTCTATATATACACACACACTTAACAGAGCCCAGCCCTGTGAAATGACTCAAGTGGATTGTTGCTTTAAATCACTTTAATGTCCACAAAAATATTTAAAGTGTCATTACATTATATTCTCTGCCAGAAGCTGTAAGTGATTTCTCATGGGATAAGGAATGTAAGTTGGATAAAAGGCAGGCATCAGATGAATTTTAATACCTTGTATGAAGAATGTGTTGGAGCATATGTAAATTATAATATTTGCAATTTTGAGAAGCAACGCAAATTAATTAGGGGTATGAGGAAGGGAAGTATGCATCAAAATTATCCACTATTTTCGTTTTGTGATTTGTAATTGCCTCCGAACATTTTTAAGTTCTATAAGCAGAATTTTTTTTCTTCGGTTTTAATGACTGACCACATTTCATCCACTTTACTGCTACCTGTATATAAATTTCTATAGTACAATCATGGAGCAGCGCCATCTAAAGAAAGTTGTGAACCGCACATTTG
The DNA here is from genome assembly GCA_951217065.1 of Baccha elongata. NCBI lineage: Eukaryota > Metazoa > Arthropoda > Insecta > Diptera > Syrphidae > Baccha > Baccha elongata. The sequence goes on from OX578272.1 coordinate 242,651,388, forward strand.
GAGGTTCTTACATTTACTAAGTGTCTATTCTGTTACCTTAACAATATGGCGTCACCAAAACAAATTAACAATATTAAATGTATTTTATTGGCTCTAAAATCCATATTTCCTTGACAAGAGTCGTAAACAAAACAAAAATCATATATGTTTACGACAGTTGTCAGGGTAACAGAATAGAGAACTAGTAAATTCACGAACCTAAAAATGTGTTATTCACAAGTTTCTTAAGATGGCCAGGCGGTGATTATTCAGCATGAAAATACTATGGAAATATATATACAATGCTGCTATTTAAAAATGAGCTTCTGAGGTTGGCCACCTTAAACTCTCGATTTTCTATATAAGTATCAACTGCGACTGAAACACCATTGGATTCGAAAAACTTCACTCAATGATTGACATTTATTCTAGTAGTGAAAATTACGGCCCGTACGTTTTTTATGATAAGGAAGGTATAACCATCACACTACTTACTTACATACATATGGTGGCAGTACAGTCCACGGTGGACCAGAGCCTCAACCAACAGGTTTCTTCCAGCCGTTTCGGTTTCTAGTTGGCTGCCTCCAGTTTCGCACGCCAAGTTGGTTGAGGTCCTCTTCAACTTGCGTGCGTCACCTGCTACGGTGTCTTCCTATACTGCGCCGGCCGTCCCACGGGGTTATAGGTTCAAAAACCATCCGTGCCGGAGTATTGGTGTTCATTCGTGTTCATTCGAGTTCTCCATCGTCATCCTGCATAAACGGACGAGTTTAGTAGGAATCCCAAAACTAGACATTGCTCTGTATAGTTCGTCTCTATAGATGCTGTCATATGCGGCCTTGAAATCGATTTAAAGATGATATGGATATCGATTAAAAATGGAGCAATCAAGTTGATGACGAATGGATTCAGGCGTTCAGATAGAACGGCAGAGAAGATCTCGTATGCGATGTTAAGAAGACTATGATTATGCCCCTGTAATTGGTGCAGTCCAGAGGGTCACCTTTTATAAACATCGGGAAAACAATGCTGAGGTTCCATTCATCGGGTATGCTTTCCTCCGACCATATTTTGCCATCGCAAGCTGCTTTAAACAGCTGCCACTAGGCCATCAGTGACAGCAGCTATATTGTTCTTTAGTTTAGATAAAGCCACCTAAACTTTATCTAGGTCGAGTGGGCAGAATGGTTGGCCTGCGTCGTCCACGTGGAAACGGCCCAATCTGCATCATCATCATCGGCTCGACAACCGGGGTCCGGTCCTGGCCTCCTTCAACAAGTCTCTCCACCTATCCCGGTCTCGAGCCGACGCCATCCAGTTGCGCACCCCAAGGCTCCGGGCGTCCTGGTCTACGCCATCTCTCCAGCGCAAGCATGGTCTACCACGCTGTCGTCTGCCATAGAATGTACCACAAAGAACTTTCCGAGCAGGTTCCTCTTCGCTCATGCGAGCTAGGTGCCCTGCCCACCGGAGTCTACCGAGCCTAATTTTTGTCACGATATCTGCTTCAAGGTAGATTGCGTACAATTCATGATTGTACCGTCTCCGGAATCGTCCTTCCTCACATACGGGGCCAACAATTCTCCTTAAGACTTTTCTCTCGAACGCGGCTAAGAGGTCAGAGTGCCTTTTGCTAAGCACCCAAGTCTCGGATCCATATGTGAGTACTGGCAGGACCATGGTCCTGTACAGCAGTAGTTTTGAAGTTATGGTGAAATTTCTGGATTTGAAGAGCTTCGACAGACTGTAGTAGGCTCTGTTGGATTTGAGAAGCCGCCCGCGTATTTCTTCTTCTATATTGTTATCGGCTGCTACTATTGACCCAAGGTATTTAAAGGATTGCACCACTTCAAATTCGTGCTCCGCTACCTTGATTGTTTGACCAACTGTTCCTCTCGCATTCGAGGCCACCATGTACTTTGTTTTACCTTCACTAATGTGCAGCCCCAGATTTTGTGCCGTCTGCTCAATCTGGATGAAGGAATCGTGTACAGCTTGCTCGGTTCTTCCGATGATGTCGATGTCGTCTGCGTAAGCCAGTATCTGGCTGGACCTGTTGACGATGGTCCCTCTTGTTGCCGTGCCAGAGTCACGGATTGCTTTCTCCAACGCCAGGTTGAAGAGGAGGCAGGCCAAACCATCCCCTTGTCGGAGTCCATTAAAGATGTTGATTGGTCTGGATAGCAATCCGGCTATTTTTACTTGGCTTGTTACGTTGGTCATGGTCAACCTACATAGTCGTGTCTATTTATTTGGGATGCCGAATTCTCTCATGGCTTTGTAAAGTTCTACCCTGGCTATGCCATCATAGGCGGCCTTAAAGTCTATAAACAGGTGGTATGTTGGGATGTTAAATTCTAGACATTTTTCCATCGCCTGCCTAAGGGTAAAGATCTGATCAGTTGTTGATTTGCCTGGAATGGAACCACACTGATATTGTCCGATGATGGTTTTAGCGTATGGGGTTATCCGGTCTTGTAGGATAGAGGAGAGTATCTTATAGGCGGTACTCAACAACGTGATACCTCTATAGTTGCTGCACGTTGTGACATCTCCTTTCTTATGTATGGGGCATATTATACCTTTTCGCCAGTCTTCTGGCATTTCTTCATGCTCCCACACGTGCACTATAATATCATGAATTGCCTGACGTAGAGCTGGCCCACCGTGTTGAAATAATTCGGCTGGTATACCATCAGCTCCCGGGGCTTTGTTTTTCTTTAGCCGGTCTATAGCCTTCTCAACCTCTTCTATGCTTGGTGACGGCAACATAGGGTATTCGTCTTGAAGCAGTGGAGCCTCCACTTCTGCAGTGAGTTGACCATTTAGCAATTCATTAAAGTACACTTCCCATCGCTCCAGTATGCTTTGGGATCGGTGATCAGATTTCCCTCTCCGTCCTTGCAGTATGTGCATTGGTAGAACTTCCGCGCCTGGTGCGGACCTCGCTCTCGACTTTTTTCTATTTCACAGATTTAGTTCTTCTCCCAGGCTGATTTTTTCTGTCTGTCAAGCCGTTTTTCTATTCTTCTGAGCTCTTTATATTCTTCTTCGCGTGCCCGCGTTCTATGAGATTGTTGCATTGCTCGGTACGCAACATTCCTACGTTCAGTCGCTAGCTTGCATTCATCATCAAACCAGTCGTTCCGATTTCTACGACTGCTGCCTAAGATGGAGTTGGCAGTACTAATGACAGTATTCTTAAGGCGTGCCCACTTCTCATCTACGCCCAGCATACTGGCCCCAGGACTTACTCTCCCTATATCAAGCGATTCTAGGGCGAGTCCTAACGCATTACCAAAGGTGTTACTGGCATTTTCATTGCGCAGGGCAGCCGTGTTGATTCGAACTTGATCGGCGGATGCAATACGTCTTCGCAAGGCAATCCGCCCTCGGAAGACCATACGAACAAGATAGTGATCCGAGTCGATATTGGCGCCTCGGAGCCTTGTTCTTCTTCATTCCTTTTATGGCATACCTCTGTTTCTTCGATCGCGCGCTTCTCATGTTCCTTCATTTTTTCTTCTGAGAAGTCGGTGTTCCTCTCTTCTCTTTTGCACGTAAAGCTCTCGCACTGCTCTTGTCCTTCTTTATAGTGCCGCTTTGTATGCCTGTTGTTTTGCTGCATCTGCATCTACTTGCCGACATTCTTCGTCATACCATGGTTTTCGTTTTGGTGGTTGTTTAAGTACGAGCACATCAGAGGTTGTATCTCTAATTGTTTCCTGGCAATGTTTCCTCACTGGATTTCGATGCTTGAAGGTGGCGGCATAGGACTAGTTAAAAGGTTGCGAGTGTTACGATCGGAAAAGATGTTGGCTCCTCGGAACGTTCGGACATCTGTGATACTGAAAGAATGCTTTGCGTCGATAGCAATGAGGTCAATTTGGTTGACGGTCAATTTATCAATTCCCCTTGTGAATATAGAGATACGGGAATTGCGTATTAGCTACCACAATGTTTCGCCCCGCAACAAAGTTGATTAGGCTGAGTCCGTTTGCTGACCAGAAGTTTAGTGTCTAGCGTTCAATATGGTTGCGATATGTAGAGCGAATGAAAATCGACGCTCCAGCCCATAGAGTATTTTATGCCAAGCCATAGTTAAGGAGAAATGTATAGCAGGCCCCATCTCCGGTTGATGAAGATTGCCCCAAACTTGAAGTACGAAATTGGAGACAGCAAGCTAAAGACCGAGCTGGCTGGAGAAGAATATTATTTGAAGCCTTGGAGCATCTCGCTCCCTTTATAGCTCCAACTTAGTAAGTAAGTATAAGATTTCTATAGCATGATTAGGTAAAGTTAGACAAGTTCCAATCTTTCTCTAATTTACTGAACTAGGCCCTAATGAAAAGTTTATTTAACGCTGTTCTACATTTCGTAAGTTCATTGTTACTCCGGTAAAAGCAGGCTTAATAATACGAGATATGGAATTATTTTTTTTAAAGGTTAACAGATAAGAAGTTAAAAAAATAGTCTCTCTTTGGAGAAATGATTCATTCGATTATACATGTGTGTAAACAGTTTTGTTTTGCAGATAACACGCTGTTTTACGTTAAGTACTGTTTTAAGTTTAAAAAAACTTTTAAACTGAGTTTATAAATATCCGATTGTATTTTTTTTCATGTCTTTATTAAATTTCTACAAGGAAGTCAAAAATAAATGTCAGAAAGAGTAATCAATCTGAAATATGACTCAATTTATAACCATCTGTCTAATGCACTCGACATTTTAACTCATTCACATAAAATATAGGTAACTTAGGTACCATAACATAACTTGTTTTCTATTTAAGTTTTCCTTCTTCAAACAAAAAACATACAAATACATAATCCTCTCTTTGTTCTCGATCCTCAAGGAGAACTAAACTTTCTTTTCGATATCCCCTTTTATGAAGCTAAATTATTATGACATGATGTCTGTACATATAGAAGTTTAGTCGTACCATATAGCTACCTATACCGATATTGTTTTTGTGATACAATTTTCTTTTGAGGTTATAAACTTGCATGAGTGGGCGTTTCATCTAAAGTGATGTATGATGTTATTGTTTTGGCATATAAATATATGTATCTTTATGTAGTTTCTTTAAGTTATAATACCACTCTTAAGACAATTTAGTGTCCGAACAACTAAAGATGTATGTAGTGCCTTTTTGTTTTGTATTTTATTTTATAAGGGTAAAAACATATAAAACATAATCTGCAACCCTTAAATGAAAGTGATTGTATTTCATGTCATATTTTCTGGTTGGCCCTCAAGGGAGTCAACACCTTTTATAATATTTAAGAGGGTGTGTGTAATATTTTCGACATAAATGTTCGATGGTGTGAAACAATTTGTAATTTTTTTTTTTTTTTTGAGGACCACTGTTTTTGCCTTGTGCCAAAAGGTATCTGTCAAGAATTATTATTGAATGCCTTTTAAGTAGCTCGATTGTTGACTATAAATCATGAACATTTTTATGCCACAACAATATGTTGAGGTAAATCAGATTTTGAAAAACAACAGCGGTTACAACATTCAAGTTTAGTTGTGAATAAGATTTGTTTTTCTATTTTCTTATATTTTTTTTTCCAATATAAATTCTATTTATGACAGTAAGCAGAATATATTTATGAGCTTTAAGCTGAATATGTATATCAAAATCTGTTCACGGAATTTAAGATTGACCTTTATGTTTAAAATCACGGAACCAACATTGAATCAGGTATTCTTCAGTGACGATGGAGCGACCATAAGCCATATATTTGAATAGAACATTCTGATTGGAATAAATCTTCTTATACTTGATTTTACCAAAGTGTTTAATGCACCTGACAATATCAGCTATGTCCGTCGTTTCGCGTCGGTCGTTCGTGCAATTATTTGTGACCTCAGATCTTTGAACTTCTTATTCGATCAAGCTCTGCTATACTTCTTTTGCCATGCAAACAATGTTCATCTCAAGTTCAGCTACCATCAACTTCTGAAACTTTTTGTACATTGAACATTGCCCTATATTGTGATTTGAAAGCAAGTGGGTGGATGAACACTTGCAGTATAGAACTTGCATTTTAAACGATGCGATGATTGAAAATTCATGTGCTCGTTGCAAGGAAGTATAGGATCTTCACTCATGAAGGGTTTATCATTAGCAAAGGGTATTTACTTACGGTTCCGTTACATTTTCTGCAAGTCGATAATCATGAACTGTAATAAAGAACAAAGATGCTTCCACATGTTGGTCACTGACTTACTTACTTACTTAAGGTGGCGCTTCAGTCCGGGGTGGACCAGGGCCTTAACCAACAAGCTTCTTCCAGGCGACACGGTTTCTAGCTAGCTGCATACAGTTTCGCACTCCAAGTTGGTTGAGGAGGACCACTTGAGTGCGCCACCTGCTACGCTGTCCTCTTTTTGGTGTCCATTCGCTCTATGTGATCGAGCCACCATATTCTTTCGTTTTTCACTTTTGTGACAAGGTCAGTGTCGCTGTACAGCCCGTACAGTCCGTTGTTATATCTTCTTCTCCATTCCCCATTTACGCAGATAGGACCATAAATCACACGGAGAATTTTTCCTTCAAAGCAGCCTAAAGCGTTTTCATTTACCTTTAGTAATGTCCATGCTTCTGCATCATAAATAAGGACGGGATGATAAGTGTCTTATAAAGATACACTTTAGTTGCTTGAGAGAGGGCTTTTGCTCTTCAGATGCCTTCTTAGCCCAAAGAAACAGCGATTGGCAAGAGTAATTCTTCGTTGAATCTCAGCACTGGTGTTATTTACTGAGTTGATAGCGGTACCTGGATACATAAAGTCTTTTACGACCTCAAAGTTAAAGCTGTCTATGGTGAAGTTTTGCCCTAGACGTCGGTGTTGGGTGTCCTTTCTTGTTGACTGTCTTCTCTTGATTCACCGTTAAACTAATTTTCTTGATTTCCTTCTCAATACTCACGAAAGCACCACTGATATCACGCTTTGTTCTTCCCATTATGTCAATATCGTCGGCGAGTAATTGGAACTGACTTTTGAAAGATTGTGCCTCTGGTGTTGACGCGAGAATTCTGCACTATTCTTTCAAGGGTGATGTTAAAGAAGTCACATGACAGTGCATCGCTTGTCTAAATCCATTCTTTACGTCAAAGGTATCGGTTAGTTCTCTACCGACTTTGATGGAGCACCGTGAGTTCTACATCGTCATCCAGCACAAACGAAAGAGTTTGGTAGGGATGCCAATACTAGACATTGCTCTGTATAGCTCGTCTCTATAGATGCTGTCAAATGCGGCCTTGAAATCAATGAAGAGATGGTGGGTATCGTTTTGAAACTCCTGGCTTTTTCCAAGATATGCCGTAGTGCGAATATTTGGTCGAAGATAGTGGTGGTCACCGACATCGATTAGGGTTTTTTGACTTCAACTGTGCATCTATAACCTTGCTCGAACTTGATCTTTATCATCTGCTCGTAGATTTCTGGAAGCTGCCTTATAGCCACTAATATTAGATGTCATAATGCTTTTCAACCAACAAAAAAACAGCAAGCTTATCACTTGAGCAATCACGACGGTTTTCAATTCTGAATTTTCGGCTCTGAATGGCGTCTGTGGTTTATTTACACGAAACAAAGCAATACCCGCTCAACGATCCTCATCGCGTATAACATCAACTTGATTGGAAGATATCTATAGGAATTTCATGTATCACCTTACCTCTTGTTAATTAGGAGAATATAACTTTTCCTCCTCTGACAACTTTTCACCTTTGATAAGTTTGGAGACAAGAACCCCATTTCTTTTTTTTGCAGTTTTTGAAAAGCCTTTGTATTAGCAGACAGTGCAGATATTTCTTCCAACTACTTCAACTTCCGATACATGCAATTTGGGCTCACTCCTTCTTTGCAACATATGAATCAGGGTTTGGAAAATGAACCTTATGAAGTGTATAGAAAGTTAAAAGAAAAGTGTATCGAATTGTACTTTTTCATTTTTCAAAAAAAAAAAAAAAAAAAAAAATTAACAGAATGGTCAGTAATAAAAACTGACATTCTATAGTACGAATAGTACAATATAACAACAATAATAACTTAAGTAGTCTCGTTTGTTACCAATCTTCCAACCTCTCCCCCTTTGATATGTGCTACGAATTGTAATCTATCAAATTAAGTTTAGGAGAAAATGGATTCGAAACAAAACAGCATACTTAAAGGCGCTTAGAAAAAACAACCAAACATAACACATCTCGACCTGTGTCGTCAGTGGTCATAAGCGGTGGAATGCGTTGTGCATACGACTTCGAAGACTGAGTAAATCTGAAGGCGTGGGTTTGAATCTCACGATGTGCATGTGAAAAAGTTTTTCATAATAAAATTGGATTAAAGCTCAATACCACTAAAAGGAGACTGATGAAAGGAATTGGCAATCCTTAAAATAGCTATATCTCCAGCCAAAGATAGAAAAAAACGAATAATAAAAATTCGTAAACGAGTAAATAAAATTAGTTTAAAAATTGGTGGTAGCGCCTTTAAGTTGTTGTTGTTGTTGTTCAAACATTCAATTTTCAAAAACAGTTTTTTTCGTTCTTTATTTTACAATTTTTTTTTTTTTTTTAAATTTTAAAACAAGATTATAATCTGTTATAGTTTGAACTAAAAATGCTTCTATGTGAATTTTGAAAAATTTACTTCTATGTCATTTTGCCACACAATTAACAACTTTTTAGCTTAAAGGGCTAGTTCTTCTTGCTCAAGAGGAGCAAGAAGAATTTTGAACAATGTTAATTGTGACAGAAACAGGATTTTCAGTCAGTTAGTTTTGATTCCCGGAGTTAACTCAAAATTAATCTAGCTGAATTCGTGTGTTAATCCTCACAAGAAAAGTCACAAGTAAACTCACCGCGTTATGGTGAGTTTTTTTCTTCTAGTTGGAACAGCTGATTGTGACAGAACACGATAAAGTTTTTAATTTTCCTGTGCAAAATTTATGTGAAAAGTAAATAACTCAATCAAATTTACAAATTTGATAGAAATAATCAACATATACGAACTAATATGAGTGAAAAATATGTGTGGTGATGCAAAATTAGCTTTTTTGGAGACAAAACATGGATAGTCGAAGAAAGAATTTACCTATAAACAAAAATGTGATCACCTAGGAATTAATAAAGAAAAGTTCAAGAATATCCAAAAAGTTTTTATTGATTTGATATTTTTTAATTAAAACAAAAAGTTGCATTACCCAATGCATCATCAAAATAAAAATAAATAATAAAGAATTCCTTTCGTTTCAACTCACAAAAAAAGCAAAAAAAAAAAAAAACAATTGAAATTCAAGTACTGTGACCTGCTCTGTAGCAGATCACAATTTCTATTGTTTTTATAACTCTTGCAAATTGTGACTACGGGGGAGAATCCGAAAAAGTAATAAAATCAATTTCACCTCTTGTTATGACTTGTGAGGTATCACTGATGTTGGGGAGAATCGGGCTGTAAGTCTTACATTTGCTGCCGTAAGAGCTGTAATAGATAAGATACAAATTTATAAAACAAGAACAGGCACCAGATTTTAGTTTTGATTAGCAAATTGCAATAACACAACTTTAGAGTCACAAAACCATGAACACAATCAATGAAAGAAAGAGCAAAACAAAAAGCACGATAGAAACAGACGGAATGACAATAAAGAAAAAAAAAATTATTCAGTGCAATAAATGGTCGAACGAATTGTGTTATTTGGGATTATCAATGAAAATACCACTTAAATGCATCTTATTCAGCGGCTGAGTAAAATTGTACTGAATCTCATGAAAGTGTACTTGCGTACTTGAGCACATTCAATTGTATCGAAAAAAGTACAATTGTATCGACTTTTCCAAACGTGATATGAAGATGACTTCGCGGTGTTACTTTTCAACATTCAAGTTATGAGAGATGTACAAATTGTACAATGTACATAGAGTAAATCATCTGGATATACAGGGTGTCCCGCGACACAGCAAGTTATTTAAAAAATTGGCCCATTTTATCAAGTTTTCAAAATAGTTCAACATTTGCCACTTGCTGCTTCCATAATCATGTTACCAAGTAATCATGTCGAGCAAGTAAAATTTAATTTTTTTTTTAATAGGAACGCATTATACCTTATTGAAGTAGGACTCAAGTAAGCCATTTCCTTAAAATATTGTTCAAGCTGCTCAAGTAATTAACATACTAAAAGTCCTGATCATATCGTCTACTCTAAACTGTTAATCTGAAAAAGTTAAAGTTACAGAGAATTTAATTTCTTTAAAAAAAAGAACACTTAAAAATTTATTGTTGAATGCAAAAGACCAAATTCACCTTTATTATTTTGTTTTACATTTGTAAAATTATAACTTTGCATTTTTTAAGTAAGGTTAATTTTGCATTCAAGAATCTATTTTTAAGGGGTAATTTTTTGTACCAAATTTAACTTTCTTTAACTTTATCGAAGAATTTTGTTTGTCAGATTAACAGTTTAGAAGATAATATAATGGAACGCTTGATGAAAAATATAAATAAAACACTTGTTTTTGTATTTTTTCTCCCTTGCGATGCGTGTATCTCGGAAACAGTTGATATTTGGAAAAAAGTGATCATAACAAAAATTGTACAAAATTCGATAGGCTTTTGTTTATTCTTAAAAAAAAATTCGCTACGACGCACTATTACCCTGGTATACCACGGAATACTCGCCCTCCTCCGGATAACCTCCCAGGGATCAGGACTATTAGTATGTTAACTACTTAAGCAGCTTGAACAAAATTTTAAAAGAATGGCTTACTTCGGTCCTACACCAATAAGGTATAATACGTTCCTATTTAAAAAAAATTAAATTTTACTTGCTCGAAAATGTTTTAAATGTAGGTAACATAATTATGGAAGCAGCAAGTGGCAAGTGTTGAACTATTTTGAAAACTTAATAAAATGGGCCAATTTTTTAAATAACTTGCCGTAGGTAGTGTCCTACATTTTTTTAAATATGATGTATTAAAGTTTGCTTACAAAATTCGTTTGAAAAATGACTCAGTTAAACTTCATTTTTCTTGCAAAACTTACAATACTTATTTTTTATTTCGAAATTGCATTCAGCAGAATGTTTATTAAGGATAACGTAGAAAAAAAATCACTAAAAAATATTAAAATTTGTGACCACAGTACATATAAATGTGGCCGTGGGTATCGATTTTCATAATTTTTCTAAATATTGCTTTTATTACGTAACCCAGCGAGATAATTTTTTTTTCTTACTATTTGCAGTACGGGTATAACCTACCCTATCACCCTGTACCCGCTTGACGTTAAGTCACGGGACGTATACAGGGTACGTCTTTAATTTGATTATACTTTATTAAGCTATGTGGGCTTGCAGTTTGATAGGAGGTTATATATAGGTGATCATTTTGGGTCGAGTGTTGAAAAAAGTTGGACTTTCTCATAACGTGTCTTCTTGTTGGATTATTGACTTTTCTGGCAACTTGCTCTCCATCACCGCCTTAGCTCTTTGGTGTTTAACTCTTTGCTTTAACTCTATCTGGTTATGGTTCCCAAATGTTTCCCTTTCTAAAAAACAGCTTTGTCTCCCGAGTTAAGACCAAGTTCTTTAAGCCCCTCTGTCATAGTACAATTTCTGCTCAAGTTTAGACTGGTGCAGTTTTCCCAATGGCGAAAACCACTTTCATGGCTTGCACTGCGCGAAATACACCTTTTTATCAGTTTCTTCAAATCAAACCATTTCGGAAAATAGTCAACAATTATCAGAAAACTCCAATATAGGTAACACAATGTATCTAATAAGTATTATGTTTATTTTCTGCTATCCTTTCATTATAACGTAGCTAGTGGTTACATTAGTCAAATGTAACACAAATTCGATTCATCCAAAATTAAATCCTTTTATAAAACTTTTACGAAGAATATTGCTAGGTAACCTTAAAATCAAACCATGTTTGAGTTTATTTATTCAAGTTTATTTTCGAACTATATAGCTACACATGCATTTGAATTCAAAGAACGTGTGTCTCAAGCATAAAAAGTATCAGTGTGTACCACCTTAGCGCTCAAGTAATACAGTAAAAAGGATTGTAAGTTTCTCGACATTTCAATTTTTTTTTTTAAACAAAATCCTAACAAAGCAAAAGGGTTTTCTTTTCCTGTTTTTTCATTGTTGTATAAGTATGCGCAGCAAACAGCAACAAAAAGTCAAATCCATACAGGGAC